>CM064504.1:66558646-67051146 GCA_032716605.1 Paralithodes platypus | reverse complement strand
TATCTTCGACAATAAGGATTGATGCCAGACTCTATCAAATGCCTTTGATATATCTAGTGCTATTGTATGTGTTTCACCATGTTGGTCTGTAGCTTGGTTGATTTGATGCGTAAGAATGCAAAGCATGTCTGCAGTTGATAGACATCGTCTAAAACCATATTGCCTATCACTGATTAATTTATTATTCTCAAGATGCTTAATTATGTGATTATTTAATATAATTTCAAAGACTTTACCAAGAGTGGAAGTTATAGCTATTGGTCTGTAGTTTGATGGATCTGAAGAGGCACCTTTTTTAGGAACTGGATGGATGTTTGCTTCTTTCCAGGGTACTGGGAAGCATGAGGTATGAGTACACAGACGGAAACATTTTGCCAATACAGGAGCGAGCACCAAGGAGCAATTCTTAAGTACTATTGGAGGAATTTCATCTGGACCAGGAGCCTTATCTACCGAGAGATTCTTCAAAATAGTTTTGACATGTCTGGTGTGGATCTTAAGTGAGGGAATTTCAGGCGAATTAAAATTAAGTACAGGGACATCTTGATTTATTTCATCTAAGGTTGAGTTGGTGGAGAAAATATCCGCAAGAAGGTTAGCTTTACCTCGTGGGTCACTTACAAGATTGCCAGTCGGAGATTTTTAATGGTGGAATGGATGAAGCAGTAGTGAAGTTGGATTTAAATGAGTTAAGAGTAGACCAAAATATGTTGTTATCATTTGGATTATTTAGAAGTTTATTTGCCTGCTTGTGGAGAAAGTTTTATTTAGTTAGGTTTAATACAGTTTTGGCATGATTTCTGATGTTTCTAAAGTAATTAAAGGCTTCATGTGTTTTTGATCTTGTGTATGCATTGTAGGCTATTGCTTTTTGTTCAGTTACTCTAGCACAATTATGGTCAAACCATTTAGGTGAATTAGATCTTTTACTGCACTTTTGATGAGGAATAAAAGTTTCCATTCCAATTTTTACAAAATCTTGTATGTGGCTCAAGGTGGAGTGTGCATCATTAGAAAAGAAAGAGGTCCAGGGAATATCAATACAGAAACCTTGAAGACCCTCCCAGTCTGCCCTATCGTAATGCCATTTAGTCACCAAAACAGGTTCAGAGTGGGAAGGTGTGGTAGGTGATAGACAGGTGGCCTGTATCAGACAGTGATCAGAAGATCCAAGCGGGGACCTCACTGTAACATCATAATTTTCTGAATTGGTTGTTAAAAATAAGTCCAGTAGGTGGGAATTATGATTAGGATTATCTGGTACACGGGTTGGGTTGGTTGACTAGTTGAGTGAGATTAAATGAGTCTGCAAATAACTCACATTCAAGACCAGCATCATCAGTCCTGGCTGAATGAGTGAGCCATTCAACATTATGGACATTAAAATCACCCAACACAGTGATTTCAGAAGAAGCATTTAAGTTGAGGACACTGAGTTGTGAGGACAGAGAATCAAAAAGACTTTGCTCTGGAGGAGTATTTGGGGAACGGTAGATTTAAATTTACCAGCAGAAATTAATTTGTATATAGAATAATCAAAATAGGGACAATTGAAACCAGAAACCTCCTCCAGGGCAATTTCAGATTTTGCGAAGCAACATACACCTCCTTTAGGTCTGAAATTTTGGAGCAGTTGATAACCTGGAAAATTAAATCTAGACGTGTCAGATGTGGATGTTACTTGAGTCTCTGTCAAAAAAAGGAGAGTAGGGGATTCTGCTTGAAGAAATTGGTGTACAGAATTGATGTTAGAGTGAAGTCCCCTTATATTGCTAAAGAAAAGGCTGCACCGACGAGCAGCTTTGGGACGTTGCAATGCTCTTGACACAGTCGCATGATGACGACCGGGAGGGCCCTGTGTCAATGACCCAACCCTGCCGGGGGTGGATATCCGAGGGACCACCAGGTTTGCTCTTAACAATTGTACTGCCTTGTTTATTGGGTAAGGTGTATGGTGTTACATGTATGATATTGAGAGGGAAGAGTAGTGTTTTATGGATAGAGGATAGCAATGTAGGGCAATGTCGTGAAGTTGGATGTGTATGTTATATAAAGAGGGTTTTCCTGATACCCCTGATGTGTGAGGCAGAAAGATATGTATCCAGCTACCAAGGCCTGGGAGAGAAAATGGAATTCAGGCTATTCCCTGAGTCTCCCGAAACCTTGGCGGTAGTACTTCCCTGGGCGGGGCTGCCTACCCCTACTACCCCTATATATATATATATATATACATATAGATATTGTTACGAGCTACTGTGTGTTTATTTGAGAGCTGATTACCTGGGTTGTGGTCTTCACCTGCTGAGGTGTTGGTCGTTGCCTTATTCAGGGATATGAGTTGTATTACATGTTGGGATATATTAACCTTCCCAGATTACTTCAGGATTTTATTCTTAGTGCTGCTTGTTCTATGTTTTTGGGGCTACATTTTGAGGTAGTATAAGTAAGTTTTTAGGTGTAGTTTCTATACAGTATATGATATAAATTACACCTTTGTCGCTCCTTATATTTTGTTAATTTTAACATGCTTTAAGTTTAAGAATAACTTGTACTCATGGTTTAATTTGGTCTATAAGACTCAGCGGTCACTGTGAGTTCCATTTCAATTTATATTATAAGTGGTGTGTCCTCTAAATAAAATTAACTAGCCCCATAGGGATAATTCACTGGCCTATAGTGCCAGTTTCGCTCACCAGGGTTTTGGCGGGAATAGTGTATGAGTGTCGGACCGCCAATTATTTGAATTTTACCAAAGTAACTAAAACTCGCTTGTCGATCTTAATAAGCTATGGTTCGTCTCGTTATTGGACTTCAAGCATGTGCCTATACCCCGTGTATGTGATAGGATGTATACTGGTTTGTTTGTTGAGTGATATCAAGAGTAAACCAGACAAAGATATGCAGAATGGCTGGTGCGCACTTGGTGTCTCATTGTTTATTGTTAATATATGTATTAGTTCGATCGCCTGACAGGTTAGGCTATTCATGGATCGAAGCGAAATCTATCAAGCTGTGCAGTGACATAGTCTTCATTATCTTTAAGTAAGTTAATTTAGAGTATGTACCAATATTAGTAGACTAACTTTGCCAATTTGACATTCGAACTCGAATATCGCGCCGTGTTTGAATGTTAGCTCCGTGACGTCATCAAGAGGCTATAAAGGTTGTGGCGGACCGCTTCGAGAGATCAGTCAGTTAGCGGAGCTCGGGAGGAACGTACTTGTGTGGGTGAGGTGCCGTGAGGATATATATTATCTGTTGGATCCTCTTGGCGGTTTGTTAATATTGGTCGAGTTATTATAGTGCCTTATGATACTCTATCAATGAAGAATACACAGCGATGATATTTATTTAAATATTAGTGCTTGATAATTTAACGTAAGCAGTACAGATTGTATTTTATATATTTTTTTTAATAGCACAGTGACAACGCAGCTTGGTGAATTCCGTGTTCCAGTCTCATATTGTGTGCTTTGTAACAAGATTTGGTGATCTTATATTATATGTTTAGTTGTGTATGCATTGGTGAATATAAATGACGCGGTCAAGTGATAGTGAGATGTAGACATTTCTTGGTGCATATTATTAAAGTATGAGCAACAGATGTTTCCATCTGGCTACTTTGAATTATATTTGCTAACGCTGCAGTGGTCTTGAATAGTTTTGTTTTATCTATTGAAGTTTTAGAGTACTGTAGAATCACGATTTATATATATTTGGCTGATATCTGAGGTCAATACTAGTGCATCGTTGAGCGAGTGTAATTCTTATGACCTAGAAGAATGTGTGGAATTATTATTTACTGTTAGCTAAGATGTTGTAGGAAGTCAAGTTGTACTTTCAGTTTATTGAGATATTGTGGTGCGGGACAGTTACCCCAATCTAATCTTGATCAAGAACTATAGTGGTTAATGTAAAGCAGTTTTTTATCATGTTCCTCTAAGCAATCATTGAAACGTAATTAGTCTTACATAGCTATTGTGCTGATATCATAATCAAATTAGACCTTGAATATTAATTGACATCTACATGATTTATAGTGCATCTTCTGCAAGAATAAATACGATTATATACTAACATGTGCAAGAGACGAGTGTTGTTCCATAACCTGTAGTTAGATAATGTCTGGTTTTGTTTGAAGTTAATGCCACGGCATTTAGCGACCTCTTGCCAGGTTCCAATTCTGCGTTGAAGTATAAGACAGAAATGGCGACCTCTTAAGCGACCTGATTTTGGATCCGACTTGGAGACCTGTGATAGGCTCATCTTCTACAGTCTAGCGTTCATATGTTGTTTTTGTTCTGTTGCGCACCCGTGCCCTTATGACCACCTTGACCCTCAGACCCGATAACTAATTAGGTCTGAATACGAAGGAGGTTGTAACAATATATATATATTGTACTACAATAGTAATAATAATAGTAATAAGAAGAGGAAGAAGAAGAAGCAGAAGAAAAGAAACAAGAGTAATGGTGCAAATAATGCAAATATTGAAAATTACCAATGTAATGATAATACATCCGGGTATGAAAAAGGTACATCAAATCTTGGGTATCCTGAAAGGGATCTAACTGTCTATCTTTGTGTATCAGCGGTTGTGAGTAAATATTTTCCTTTCCAGCGGCAGGGTCCACTTTGTAGTCGTTTGGCTGGTCGGAAACTCTAGGCATTTCTGCTTACAAATTGGAAATATCTAAAAATTATTGATCAATATGATCACTGCTAGCTTTTTTGTATTTAAATACAAACAAAGTCAATAAAAATAAGCTGGGTTAACACTTGGATTGATGTAGTGCACTTATATATGATAGTGAAGTGATTATTGATGACACAATACATTACGGGAGAGAGCTCTTGTAACGTCCTTCACCTAAGCTGATTGAAATATCTCTGCTGGCTTGTGGAGCTGTCCAGGGTGCCACAGCCGTGACACGCCCTTGTCATGTGATACTGGGTTACATGGGGTCATGATAACCCAGGTTGACTTGGCACCATTGAGGCCAGAACTTTCCGTAAGAGCCGTTTCCCATCTAAAGGAGTTACTCTCTCTCTCAATTATATTACAATGTGTATTTCTGGTTAGGAGTACGTACGGTAGGTTATCTCCCTAGATTAATACCCTAGACTTATTAGAGTGAATAACATATATAGGATATGTTATTGTATTGTGCGACCATATTTTGATAGTGAGAATATGGAAAACAGTATGGAGCTATTACAATTATATTACATTGTATATTACTGTCAATATACCTTTTAAAGTGTATATTGTTATGAACATTATATTTACCATTTTCATACTCGGTATTTTGATAGAGTCGATTTGGCGGCAATTCAATTTTGGAGCTGTTGTGGTGATGGTAGAGTTTCCAGATATCGTGGGCCTTCGTTTTTGACCAGATCAGGTCAAAGAAATGTAATATGGGTGTGGTTATTCCTTATCGATAGGAATTAAGTGGACTGTATAAACATTAATAACCAAATAATAGAAAGATTTACCTGGACATTGGTGTGTGGTTGACGACCATGAAGCTTGGTGGTACACAAAGTTAACAAGATGGCGATGATGTTGGGTGACAAGAACAGGTACGAAACTAATTTGATGAATAGGAATGAATATAGATGAACTGAAGATGACTGAAGGGGGCCTCTTAACTTACGACATGATGAGAGTGAAGATAGATGATCAGTGAATTGATGGAATTACACGATTAGGTTAGTACTAACGTGGTAATGGAATGGAATGAGAGAGAAACGATGGTGTTGTAGTGGTGGGATATAGAGAGCGAATGAGGTCCCAGTTAAATCGCAGGAGCCCTCCTGTTACACGCATGCGCGAATTGGTTGGGAACTATTTACCCTTGCATAATTATTACCTAAGTTCAGAGATATTATATACTGCTCAATATCTAATACCATTTATACTGAATCATATAATTGTGATTATGAATCCTACAAACTTATCACTTAAGATTACACCTAAACTTAGACTGGCCATGCTCATGGATTACAAGTATGGACAAAGGGGTTACCGGTAACTATTAGAATTTCACGATCTATCAGGAATTTATAATCTTTTGCTGATAAACTGTAATCAAAATAAACTGTATAAGCATTGAGTTTTTTGTAATGTAAATAATTGGGAGGTGGCATCCCTAATTATAATACAATATCGAATTTTTGAGCTTTATGGTTTTGCTCCTAACTGCCTGTCATACCTCAGCGAGAATTAGAACATCCATAACAATATCTTAAGGATTTTGATAAGTTAAGTTGAATATGGGTATTTTTTTAAGGGTACTTCGCACATGCACGACAATCGTCGTGAGGAGCCACGACTACCTATTTAGGTGCGAATCGGCGGAACTTAAGCCGCTCTCCCACCTACAAGAACCTCTTGTCGACTTGTCACTAACTGGGAATTGTGATGAATCCTGATATTTCGCCGTCAATCCCAATTTCGCTGTCAAACGTAGGTGGTACAGTATAGTTATGAGACAACCTACTGAGTAATATATATTAGCTTGGAACTATTAAAAACCATTTACAGAATTCCAGGGATGCCAAGACGAACCATGGCTTATGCTTCCAAACATTATAAATAGAGCCAGGTTACTTTACCAGTAGTTATACATTTGCCAGGGGCGACCCCATCTACCGGGGCTAGTTTATAAGCTGATTTTCAATAATCATCACTTACATCACCTAAACTGTTATGTTGGGTTACAAACTTTGGCAGGGCATACTCTTTTATTGCGGCAAGTTCAAAATACGCTCAAGGTGGGCTTTTCCCGCTATTTCCATTCAATATAATTATGTCATCCCAACGCCATACACCCAAATGAAACAAGTTCTCATGAAAAGATTGGGTCGTTAGTTCCCATAAAAGTCTTATGTCATTGACCTTGTAAATTATTGATTGATCCCTGCTACTCTATCCCTCTCTTTCTTTCTCTCACAAAACACACATATTCACGCAAACGCAAACGGGCAGTCATAATATGAGAGACTAATTAGCATTATATAATAACAGGAGGTCCAGCAACTCCTTATCATATGCCTATGTGGCATATGGGTACTGCCCTCCTCGATTGGGGGCTCCGCCCTCCCTCCCCCCGGGGGGTGAGGGGACAAAACAAAAACAAAAACTTAAAACTTATATTGGCACCCTCATTATTAGGCTATGCATGCCATGTATGAGCTCTCCATCTTCAAAACTGAGAGAGTAATTCATGAACAAACAGACAGAGGGGGCTGATGGGCTTAAAACATATTCTGGTACCCCCTTAGTATGCATGCCAAGTATGGACCACCGTAATTTTTTACAGAAAAAAACGTTTCATGATAATAATTTTATTCCTCAATTTTTCTAATAATTAATATCATGCTAAGTTCAACGCTGATGAATCACTGCTGCTACTCTGGAATTTTCCTTATTTCTCTTCCGATGTTTCCTTTCAGTCACTCTATTGAGTCAGGGATGTGCTGGTAGACTCTCTTTGTAGGATTGAGATTAGGGGAATATGGGGTCCATGGGTTGTCGGTCCTCCTGAATAATAGCCGGTTCCCTGGGGACCTCTGTCTCGGCTACTCAAGTGTGTGGTTTGAACAGGGAGGGGGCCCACCATCCTGATGACACACAACGGTGTTCATGTCAACCCTTCTCTTCCTCCTTAAAGCCAGAATGAAGCGTCTCTTCAGCATCTCAATATACCCTTTAGAGCTTAGAGTCAACAGTCACCCGGCTACCTTCTTTGTCTTTAAAAAAGAATGGACCAAAGATGCCTATTTGTCATATTTCACATCACACAGCTGTCTTTTCAACACTCAGGGGTGCTTGAGCATGCTCATAAGGTGGTGCTGTAGTCCAAAACCTTATGTTTTGTTTGTTGACATGCGCAATCAAATGCAAATGTACTTCATTGCTAAAAATGAACACATCAAAGAAACCAGGATCATTCTCAATTTGCTTGCTGATTCTCTGGTGAAACAAGTATCGTTCATTCTTGTTGGCCTGTCTTTGAGTTTAAAGAACCTGCATTTTATATGGGAACAGTTTCAGGTCTCTATAAATAATTCTTATCAATGAACTAGCAATTTCCATTTCCTGGGACAACCGTCTGGTGGACTTATTTAGCAACTGTTTCAGATGACTTGTAACTTCCTGAACGTGTGTTGGTGTTCTGGCAGTCATAGGTGAACCACTGTTGATGCTGTTGGTGCTAGCCACACTCTCAGTGTCTCTGAAGTGTTGTATGAAGCACTTGAATCGCAAGATGGGGTTGCGATTCAATGTAGGTTTTTTCTCCCTGGAAATGCAACACGAAGTTGTGTCCGCTTAGGACAACTGATTTAGTTGCAAAACACAGTTCAACTATTTTGGTGTTATCCTGTACTGAAAACTGGTCCTCAACATCCATCTTGCTGTCAAATTAAACTTACAGCATTGTAATCTAATCAACCTAAAACACACAGAATATGTTAATTTCCCTTGAAAATAATATATGGGTTTCATTAGCGTCACTGTTTTCTGGACCAGCTTGTATATACAGTATATATATATATATATATATATATACACCGGTATATATATATATATATATATATATATATATATATATATATATATACCGGTATATATAGTATATACTGTATATATATATGTGTGTGTTTATTTATTTTCGTATTTATTAACCTATCCGCGGTGAGACTCTGATTCGTTAAACGTCGTGAGGGGCGAAGCTATTGCATTAATTTCTGACGAATATCGTCATTATCCAATAAATATCGTTATTACTTATTCATATGCACCTATTTTATGTTTAATATGAACATAGTTACATTTTACAACAATAAAACAAGTGGGAATAGTATTTGGGGGGTGACAAACACGAAATAACGCCGAGCGGTTCATTCATGGAGTTGACAGAGAGCGAAACTGCACCCTCCCTTCACGAGCTCTCGCGAGACTGGAGGTAGTGCGGGCTAGTCTCTCTCTCTCTCCTCCTTCCACATCCCTCCCTTTCGACCTTGAAACCGGGTAGGGAGTTTTGGCGCCATATTATAGGTTTGATCCCCGAAGGGAAGTAGAGACAACCTAATATTTAGTAGAGGCCCCGGAATCATTGACGATGTTGCCTATTAGTATAATAGTCTCCATTCAACACCCGCATCAGCCGTTTGAACCAACCGCCGCGGGGAAGAAAAAGAGTCATCTTCATAAGTGCAACGCTACTTCTCTTATGGCGTCGTCATAGATCGGGTACCCACTACGAAAAAACTTTCGTAAAAAATAAAAGAATAAAAAGGGAAAAAATTTAACACTTAAATACTGTTATCAACAAGCTTCCCACATTCGGTGGATTTTCTCGTGTTGTAGCTTCTTACCGCCTCTCGCTAAGCGCACAATTCGTCCTTCACTGATATACCAAGATAAAAAAACTCAAAATATCAAGCGAATGGGAAGGGGATGGCTGGGAGGGCCTTCATCGTCAATGATTCCGGGGCCCCTACTAAATATTAGGTTTTCTCTACTTCCCTTCGGGAATCAAACCTATAATTTAATAGTGGCCCCTTCATCATTGACGATGTTGCCTGAATTCCAAGACTGAAGGGGGACATTCGCAAAATATCGTAACCTCTGTAACCGCAGGTTAAAGTCAAGAATCCGTATAATAGAAGAAGGTATTTTATTGTTTCCAAACAATATATAAATATAAAATACGAACGAGTGTGAGCAGTGCGTTGCTTCAAAGAAGCCTGCTCGAACAACATAGTCCTCTTACATGAGGTCCTCTTACCTGAGGTGTTTGTTGTAATTTGTACTCGCTAAAATAGCGTAATTTTGTTTACTATTTGTAAAATAAATAAGCTTTAACTAAGCTTTCACAAAAAAGTAAAATAAATAAGCTGTAACTAAGCTTTCAAAAATTGTTTGATTAAATAACTTTTAATTAATAACTAAACCATTTTTTCGAGCTTCATAGCTCGTAAACATATACTGTACTTGGGCTAGGCCCGGCGGAAGCAGCGCCTAGCTTGCCCTGTATGACCTTGTAGTCCTGCGGAGGGGGGTTCTTCTCATGTACTGGGATTCATATATCACCCCCCCCCTTTTCTTAGCCCAAAATGGGCGTTACTGATCACAGTACTAATGACTAACGTCCGAAATACAAGTAGTAAAAAACGCATCACAGGGAGAGTGCCCTAACCCAGATGTAGAGAAAAGGAAGTTGGAAGCAATTTTAATCATACATTTCTAAAAAGGGATAAACACATGCAGTTAATCCTGTGATCGGGGCACACTCTCTGATCACAACGGACTCAAGCAAATTGGCGTAGAGTGAGGAAAAATGTAATTTCATTGAGTAAACAGCTAGCTATTATACATCGTACGCCGGAGGGGGGGGGGGGGGGGGGGGCTGTAAAGTGCTGCTAGCCTAAGAGGATTAATCAAGAACCTTGAAACCAACTGGCCGGTGGCCTTGAGTGGCCGTGGCCATGTCCCCCCCCCCCCCCCCCTCCCCTGGCGTAACAAATCTGGACCTGTAAGATTTGAAACATTAATGGGATCGTAAAGGAACTGTAAGTGACTCCGCTCCCCCCCTTTATTGATTTTGTCCTAACGATAGGGGTTAGAGAAGAGGGAACTGACAAGTTCGTAAGGCTTGTGGTGGCTACAGACAAAATATAGGTTAAAAATTCAGAGGGAGTCCTATAAATATTGGGAACTGCTACCAGAGTCAACTTGTCTGGAGTCCCACTGGGAATCCTGTAAGTATGAAACTCATTGGCTGAATGCCTCGGCACTCTGTCTTGTTGAACCAGGTCTCCTTGCTACACTTGCTCCAGGAGAACTTGAGAAAGACAATTAAGAATGGTGAACTAACACCGTAAAATTTGAAAAGTTAATTGAAAGAAAAGGACGACCATGCCTGCCTTAGGATAACATAACATTTGGTGAAAAAAGAGGAGGAGCCGACCACAAGAAAAAAGGGAATGTATTAGAAAAACATTCCGGGCCAAATGTGAATTACATTAGAGAAGGGATCTGCTCTTGAGCTGCCCCTGACTCGGGTAATAGGGCTAATAAATAGATCACTCCTTTACGTGGACACAACTCGATTGAGTAGAGGATGATAAAAGAGAGGGAAAAAATCCCTGTAAGACTTGTAGGGTGAGCCCACCTGCCGGGACGAATCATCCCTTCTGACGCCGGGATCCCACCCAGATCGCGAAGTAAAAAACACGGTATTGCGTGCTTGACGCTTGTCAATCCCAATTTTTTTATATATGGAGAGAACCAACTAACTGTTCGTGTTGTGTCGCACATAAACTGGAGAACGGAAACTAAAGTTGGTACTCCATAGGGAACCTACAGTGTAACGGTAGGTAACCCTGTCTCTGTGTTATAAACACCGAGTCTTATCTACCCTCAACATAGAGTAAACATATCTGCCGAATCGTCAGAAACCTGGCATACCGAAGGTATAAGGGTAGTCGACTGCCGGCGGACGTTTCTTTTTAAACTATAATTTCTTTAAGATATTGGCTGTTTAACCCTTATTTAGCGGCGAGCAACATAAGTCGAGTTAAATAAAGCTGGACTATGTGGCGGCGCTCGACATAACTCGAGTGGCAATTTCAGCACGTAATGTGGCTGAGAGAGAGAGACAAGTGGTGGCAGGAGACTAGCGAGCGTATGACTGCTCCAGACCACCGCGGCGAACCTACTGACACAAATCTCAGCTCCCTCCTCCCTCTCTCACTCGCTACATACTCAATTATGTACTGAAAGTACCGAATTACCTGCTTTTTGCACTCGCGTTGCACGGTTATTGCAAGAAAACTATCCATCATACAAGGATCGTTATGGTGTCATTCGAAAGCTCTGTTTATGCCCTTTCAGGGATAGGTACTTGTTTTACGTTCTGGGTCTTATTTAGGCATGAAAATGATCACGTAAACAGCCCTATTTTGGCTAAAAACACCCCGCTGTGCGGTACACATAAATAAACCGCATAGGCCGCTCGTAAGGTGTTAAGGGAGAATCCTTTTCTTTGAGTGTCAGGCCCGGGGTTAGCGGTGTTTGCATGCCCCCGTGACTGTTGATTACGTGCCCACTAGTGTTTTACCCCAACCATCATTCAGAAGGTTCTATCATTTCTTACTTAGCGCCGGGTGAGGCGGAGCCTAGCTTCCCACGGCCTGTTTTTGGCGTGCGCTTGCGTGTACCGGCGCAGTCCGGACGTGCAGAAGACTTGAAAGGTGGCGCGGCCAACCCATGGTAAAAAACACTGAATCCATCCTCGAATCCCAGTGCACTAGCATGGCTGAGGGGGAGAGGAGGACGTAGGAGGATAGGAAAAGGACTGCTACTACAATGTCACTAAAATTTTGCGGCAGGGGGGCGTTGAAAAACGTCTGCCGGCAGCAGCTCAATTTGTGGTTACAACCCTTAGGGAGACCTATTCGGGGTCCCTTACTCAAATGAAGCGTCACCCTAACATCTCTCTGAGGCTGATCATTGAAGGGCTACGTGGTCAAGACCGGAGAGAATACAATCTTATAAAAAACATTCTTAGGTAACCCCTGAGCCATACCGAGTCTGAGTAGCTGTCGTGACCAGACTGCATCAAAAAAGGTTTCCGCCGCGGGGGGCTTGGCACGGGCTTGGCAATAGCCTGGGCTATGTCCCTAGTTAAGAGGAAGCTAATACATTTTTTAAATGGGCATTATCTCTTACCAGGAAAAATCCCTTTGGAGGGCAATGGGTTCAGGAGCAATGAAGGGCAGGGGAAAATCCTCTGCTTCCCAATGAGGGGCTATGATAAAATTAAAAATAGCTAGAGAGACTCCACCCGGTTGTTGTTTTAGCCAATCAAACTCGGTAATGGGGTGAGGGGGAACTGGAGACAAGGGATTGGATGTAATATCTATCGCAAATTGCTGGAGTTCCTGATCCCACGTCACCCATGGGCCATGGCTCACCTCACCCGGAATCAGGTAAGGTGGAAAATTTACCGGAGGAATCTAACCTGGCCGCTTATCCGGCGGTCATTTAGGGTATATGCCGTCCCGCCGCAATACTGTTTTCTGATCCTGACAACTAGCTTCAAAGCGAAAATATTTCTATTCCCCGGCTTTAGTGACATGTGGCCCGTGAAGCACGGTATAAGCTATGTCGAGAATTTTGGAGACATTTTATGGCTTAGGAAAAAACACTGGGTAATACCCAAGATGATCGATTGTACTGCTACTGAGTCGATCTTTAAAAGCCCCGGGGACTGATGCGACTAAGATCGCCCATCCGTTCGTGGCATTTTGACCGGGAGATAGTGAACGCTGGCGGGCTATGTCCGTAGAGTTTTATCGTGGGGACACAACCCCCCCATTTCACCGGTCATAAATTTCCGAAATATATTTGTGTATCCTTCCTCGATTCAAATATTCAAGTGGGAATGAAATTGAGAGGTCATTGATTAACTAACTTGTACCTCTGACTTGAAACCCATTTGTCCCTTACTGAGTTCGTAATGTATGCTAACCGAACGAGACTCGAATAGTTGGAGAAAGTGAGAAAAGGTCTACTAGTTATACCGTGTTCACCATTGACAACTAAAATCGGAAGAGTTAGACAAAGACTAGATCCTCTTAACTCGTCGTATTTAGATAAACGTCGGGTAGGAAAAACACTATAATTGTGCTTGTCACATGTCCCCATACCGGCGACACATGATGAAACCCAAGTATACGATTTCTGAGTGCCGTTCCGACTCTGCAGGTTCAGCTGTCCGCCGCGACGGGACTCTCTTGGATTAGCCAAACTGAGGCGTAGTCTTATACATAGTATTAGGGTGAACCTGAACCGTTCCATCTAGGCTTGGAGACTTGCAGTTTCAAGTACCTATATTAAGAATCACACCTGTAGATACAAAGCAAGCTGTTGTCTACAGATATGCGTGGAATACGGTCCATACCTCGAAAGTATAAATGAACACATTTTACTTGTAAGACTTATCTGTTTTATTTACAGCTGAATGCATCCAACTTCGTCATCCATAAGATCTCGTATCCGTAACTTATGACAGATTCGTGAACAAAAACCTAGGCTCGATTACTCGGGAGTGTCAATCTAGAACGATGTCCGGCGAAGCCTGGAGGGTTCTTGTACCGGGGGGTGCGGGGAGGTTTCAGGTTTTACCACACTGGGTCTTAGTAATTGCAAATGGCTAATTGCTCAGCTAAGTGTTGAGTATTGAGTGCGTGGATGCAATGATAACCCTGACTCTGGGAAATTTGTTTTGAAAGTTTGCAGTTGTCAACAGTTTCCACACTGTGGCCATTTAGGTATCTATCGATCAAGGCTGCAAGGCCCGAATAATCTATACAAAAACTCACCTAGTCCGCAAAAAGATCTATGCCCACCGGGCATTGCTGGGAATTCCAGAGGCACACTTTGATGCATCTTGCAGCAATCTTAGTGTGCAATTATTAGAATGTTAAAATCCAAAAAGGGGTTATGTGTGGAGACAAAAGTGAAAAGTTACACTGATCCACTGACCCCCCCCCCCTTTCCCTTCTCCACACCGGGAACGGGATGGTCCCTCGCCGAGCTGATCTGGAAAGAATTTCCAGGAATCAATGCTCATAAGGATAACCTGAGAGGTGTTAATACATATCATTGCAAGTCTGCCGGAAAGTTAGAAAATAGGCACCACTATTCTAACTTTCGGCCAGAGCTGATACTGCCAAAATATTGGAGGTATATGGTGTAGAACTGCTTACCTGTGACAAGTGTCACTGGCCCAAGAAACGTGTAGACTATGGCATATAATCTGACCTTCTTAACTGTATCGCCGCAGGGCGATTAAGCCTGAGGTTGAGGTTGTATAGACTTCCTCACTGAATCGGAATCCTCGGAATCCTCACGGAATTGCTGAGCGATTAACTCCTTCAGATTCATATGACGCAGAGGTAGCCAGATTAGTTATAAGAAATAGAGATATCTTACTCTTAAAATTACCTCTCCAAATTTTAATTTTCTGCCTACAGCTAATTCCAAGACAACAGGAGAGGTTGAATTAACGAAACTAAAGGTTTCTAAATACCCCTGATGGTTAAAGCATCTGTAAAAGGCTCAAACTTGCGTCATATGCCGGAGAGGGTAAGTCTTATTGCTCTAGGCTATCGTTCAGGGCGAGTTCCCTCGGCGGGCCGAGTAAAAGGCCCCTTAGGAAGTAGCAATTTCCGTCGAGAGGTATGTAGGTAAGCACAAACGCCGGGACATTTGGAGAGTTTCGAAATATTTGCCAAATAGAATTCGGCGGCCCTTCTAAGAAAACCGCCGGAGAAACAACCAAAAAGTCTCTAGAGGCGTCGACTCACTCAGAAGACGGAGTGCCATCCTATGACATGGGTCATAGTTGTTTAGGTCAGTTGGCGGCGGGTATCTGCGTGCAATTATAAACAATTGCTAGCAGCCGCCGGTATGTTTACTCACACAACCACCGCAAAAACGGGGTAAACACAACAATGGGCCGGGCGGCACGCCGAAATCATTATCTTTACAGAACATATCTCTTTCCGCCGGCCATGCAAGGTCGCCAGAAGGAGGGATAGTGGCACACTACCACAAAGATCACAAGACAGGGGGAAAAAGAGGAACCAAACCACACGGCGGCATGGACCCAAGGTTGCAGAACAGAGGCCAGCGGGTCAAGCGAGGAGTCCACTCGGTGAAAAAGCACAACAACGAGTGGAAACAACCCTTACTCTCGAACCAATCCTGACATAAGGACGTCTCCTTGGACTCCCGGGAAGTGTGCAACACTAACCCACAGGGAGCTCAAGAAAAGGGGACACAAATCAATTCACACATGGAGACAAATTAATTATACCCCTCAAAAAGCTAACCTAAAGGCATAATCAAGAGAAAATAACTCTTCAAAATGAATAAATACGAAAGAGTAGCGATAACAGAGCAAAAGCCTCAGAGAAAGCCCCCAAACGGGACCTCCCAGCAGGCACGGACGCCAGAACGTCCCACAACCACGTGTGACAACCTTAACCCGGCGCGTCTGCTAAAAAAGACAAAGACGGGGTCCCAAGACCCAAAGCTGGACTAAGGAACAGCTAGCGATGAATAAAAAAGCCTCCTAACTAAAGGAAAAGCAAAAACTAAGGCGCATAGCAAGAATTAAAACCACGCGTGTGGTAACAAAAATGAACACAACAAGTAAGCGCCTGAAAGTACCCTAATTTAACACTTCCTGCGGGCCAACAATACACAACCCATGCTAGCTAATCTAAACCCTTGCTCACTATCCCCCAGATATATACAAATGAGTAAGGACTCACTAGAGGAGAGCGAACGTCGAATGAAGCCGGAGCTCGGGGGCACTAGTGATGACGGTTGGCCTGCGGGGAGGAGAAGGACGAATTGTGCGCTTGGCGAGAGGCGGTAAGAAGCCACAACACGAGAAAATCCACCGAATGTGGGAAGCTTGTTGATAACAGTATTTAACCCGGGAGCTGCGGGGAGACTCTTAAGAGTTCCCCCGGCGCACTGCGGGTAGACTCTTAAGAGCAGAGACTTTGAACACGTACCAAAACCGCGCGTTTATAGCCAGGCGGCTGAAAATTGGTGTGGGTATAGTACTACATGTCAACTCTCGATACCACCCCGCCAAACGCTCGCCCCGCACTCGTGCAAGCACCACCGCGCCAGTAACCACGCACTAGTCATGGAGCCTACACGTCCCTCACGCTCGCTCCCTGATGACACAACCAGCCCTCCTTCTGGTGGTGTTAGCCGCCGTGGAAGGCAGAGGGTGGCTGCCAAAGACCCTAGCTACCAGTACGACACGCTCTACAGCTCAGAGGACGAATCACCAGCACCAAAAGCACGTAAAACACGTGCAAGCAGGGCAATGGCACAGAGGTCATTGGTCTTTCGGGACACTGCCACCACGACCCAGGCCACTGCAACAACCACTACCACCACCACTGCCACCACTGCCACCCCTGCCACCCCTGCCACCGGTACCAGCGACGCAGGAGGCCGCCCTAGGGCTGCATTACCTGCGGGGGCAGGAAAAATGAAAGGCACGGGCGTAGGGAAAAGAACCCGTACGCCAGCCACAGTGCCCCTACCACCACCAACACCACCAGCCGCCCCTGGCCCGGCTGCCCCTGCCGCCCCTGCTGCCCCTGCCGCCCCTGCCGCCCCTGCTGCCCCTGCCGCCCCTGCCGCCCCTGCCCAAGGAACAGGGAAGGGGAAGGGGAAAGGGAGAGGGAAAGCGACTGGGAAAGCGACTGCTGGCCCTGGTGTCCCTGCCGGCCCTGCTGCCCCTGCCGCCCCTGCCGCCCCTGCTGCCCCTGCCGCCCCTGCCGCCCCTGCCGCCCCTGCCCAAGGAACAGGGAAGGGGAAGGGGAAAGGGAGAGGGAAAGCGACTGGGAAAGCGACTGCTGGCCCTGGTGTCCCTGCCGGCCCTGCTGCCCCTGCCGCCCCTGCCGCCCCTGCTGCCCCTGCCGCCCCTGCCGCCCCTGCCCAAGGAACAGAGAGAAGGGCGACAGGCACCACCATCATCTTGCCATCAAGGCCACGCACCACTGCTGCCCCTGCCGCCGCCGCCCCTGCCGCCGCCGCCCCTGCCGCCGCCCCTGCCACCACCTCTGCTGTCCCTGTCCATAAGACTCCCGCACGTGCCAAAGTGACCCGGAAAACTCTTACACCATCTAAGTATGCCGCCCTGCTGTTTGATGGTGATTCGCAGGACATTGGCAGCCCGGGTTTCGACGACGAAGCCCTAGCACGGGACCAAGGGTGGGGGGATTTGGGAGTGGACAGTGGGAGTGAGTCCGACGTCGGTGACGAAAACGAGGAAGGGCATCGTCTGTCGAGTGAAGAGGAGGGTAATGATGATGAAGTGCTGTATCGCGACCATGGAAGCGATATTTCAGACGCAGAAGAAGAAGAAGCAGACGACATTCCGATCCCTGGCATGCCTTCGTTCGATTGGTCTGACGGGGTCAATTTTGTACCTGACGTGCCCCAGTTCAATCCTGGGACGTCAGGAACAACTGACGACTGGCCCTGTGATGATCAAGCGAACGAAAGCGACTTCTTCCTCGCTTTTTTCGACATGGAGGTAATGACGTACATCGTTGCCCAAACAAACGCCTACTACAGGTGGGTGTTTGGCAGATTGGACGTCCTTTCTCCAAAAGCGAGAATACGAGGCTGGGTGGATACGACTGTGGCAGAATTTCTGACGTTCTTTGCCTTGTTGTTCCTCATGCCTCTGATCAAGAAGCATGTGTTGCAACACTACTGGAAGCACGACCCTCTCATCGCCACCCCAACTTTCAATAAGTTCATGACTCGTGACAGATTTTTGTTGCTGCTAAGATTTATGCACTTTGCAGACAACGAAAATCCTAACAGGATTGACAGGATATTGAAAGTTCGGGAGGTGTTCACCATGTTGTTGGAGAGGTATAGGAAATACTTTTACCCCTTCCTCAATTTGGTGATTGATGAGTCGCTCGTGCTCTTCAAAGGACGTCTTGTTTTCAAGCAGTATATCCCCTTGAAGAGGCATAGGTTCGGAATCAAGCTCTTCGTGTTGTGCGACTGTGAAACTGGAATAGTGCTTGACATGATCGTGTATACAGGAACTGACATTGACGTACCGAAAGCCGCTGCCAATGACCCCATGGGCATGTCAGGTGCCATCGTCAGGAAAATGTTGGCACCTTACCTGGGCAAAGGCCACATCATCTACACTGACAACTGGTATACTTCTCCTGCTCTCTGCCAGTTTCTTTATGACAACCAAACGGGGTCATGTGGGACTGTCAGAAAGACAAGAAAGTTTATGCCAAAGTTCACAGGTGATGTCATTCCTCTCACAGATGCCTCCTCCAGTGACACACCTTCAGAAGACGACCTGGCCCAGGAACACCGCGAGAGGCATGTGCGAAGAAGGCGACGAAAGGGGCAGAAATACAAGCAGCTCGAGAAGTGTGGGAAACTGATAGCCCTGAAGTGGAAGGATAAGCGAGACGTCCACCTGCTTTCCACCGTCCACACAGGTGCCCAGGTGGATTCTGGCAAAATCCACTACCGAACCAGGAAGACAATCTACAAGCCCGACATGGTAGTGGACTACACCAAAAACATGCGCCTGGTGGACAAGTCTGACTGTCAGCTGTCAGGTGTTGAGTGTCTGAGGAAGACTGTGAAGTGGTATCACAAGCTCTTCCTCCACCTAGTTGACATAACGATGCTGAACGCCTACAACTTGTGGTTGGTGAAGAAGGATATGGCCCCAAACCAGAAGCTGAAATTCCGGGAGTTCGTGTACAACGTCTCCTACCAACTCCTGGAGAAGTATGCCACCACCACTCACAGACGTACGGCATGGCGTGGGGATCACGTTCCTGACCGCATCCAGCTGGGTGTCGAAAGACACTACACAACCAACACCGAGCTGATTGGCACTCGTCACAGGCAGGTGCAGTGCACCGTCTGCAGCTCCAGTGTGAGGAAACCCCATGTGACCAAAAGAGTCACCTCAATGTGCGCCGAGTGCAAAGTTGCACTCTGCCTGGGTGAGTGCTTCAGGGACTACCACACCTTCAAGAACTACTGAGTGTCGGCCCCTGCCCTGCCCTGCCCTGCCCTGGACTCGCCCCGTGCCCTGCCCTGGACTCGCCTCCTGCCCTGCCCTGCCCTGGACTCGCGCCCTACCTTACCTGACCTGACCTAATTGATCACGCTACCTCATAATGTAACATATATATTATATAATGTATAAGTTCCAAAGATGTCCCTGTGATATAGCTTTTACATTATATAATTGTATGTTTCATTATTTAGTTTATAAGTTTCAAAGATTTACATGTAATATGCCTTATTTTTTTAGTATATCAATATATATGTTTGTTATTAGCCTAAGTAATGTGTGTATAATTATTTTCTTACCTCAAATGAATTGTACAAAAATAAATATGTTTCAATAAATCATGTCAAACCTACTATGATAATAAAATAAAACAATAAAAAAAAAAAAAAAAAAAACAAGGTCATGTCATTGTATTCTTACAATATGATATATTCTATGAATATTTCATATTGTTTGAATACAATGGCATGATCTTGTAAAAAAAAAATTTATAAAATTGTTTCTAGACAATATAAAACCTTCCCCATAACCCCCTCCTGGATTCGATCCCACTACCCTACGACACTTTGAGTTTTCCAGTCCGCGACCTTACCAACCATGCCACAGGAGCTCATACCAAATATCACTCAAAACTTCGTGTCTACAATCGAAATGACAATATACAAAAAAAAATGAATTATCCCACCAATTTACGTTTGTAAATTGATGGGATTATCAATTATATCATGCCAAGGTTTATAATAGTTTGTCTCTGTCAAGAATTAGTAATTATATAACTTTATTCTGTCAAAAATTGCCCAAACACTCAGCAAAATTGCCCCTCTCAGTGTGACTCCACTCATTTTCACACGGTCAGGCGGTCACGAGGTGACCCTTGCCGCTCCTTGATTCTTCAGCTACAGCAGCTCTGTCTGGGAACAAAATTGGTATAAATACAATAATGGATAAAATACTCTTCACAAATACATTTGTATTGTATAATATTGTAAATAAAAATGAATAATAACTGTGTGGGTGTCGAAAATTGCTCAACCAGCTTTCTTATGTCTCGCCTACGCGCGTATATTGGATTATACATAGTCATGACTGTCATACAAATAATTGCAGTAGGTCTCGAATATACATTTAGATTGCATATTACTTCGAAATAAATAAGTAAACGTTTCTCTGGTGGCAATCTACCCTTTCGCAGGTGTAAGGAGACACCAGTCTATATTTAGCCCTCTATCACAACAGGCAATCTGCCTGTGTTGACTCAGCACCGTCGCTGGTGGTCTATAAATATAGTACTTTATTTACAGTCAATGGCCTACATGTTTCTGTGGTACTTCACATGTGTCTAAAATGCAATGTCTGCTTGCATAAAAATGCAATTCTGAAGTCCATTTATATGTACGACATACGCATGTCTCAGTTTCTCTCTCTCTCTCTCTCTCTCTCTCTCTCCATTCCTGACTCATGTTATTGTAGACCTGTTGATGGCAACGAACACCAGCCATCTGGTAGACATAAGGGTCAAAATACCAAACATCAATACGCCTGGGGCGCCTCCACAATTATCACTAAGCTGGTTATCTATCTAGAGATCTGCCTGACTTCCATCTCTCCACGACTCACTCACTCACTGCACCCCTGCATGCCTCCCTCCCACCCACCCACCCACCCCCAACCCCCCCTTTCAGGCTTCCGTCTGCTAGAAACACATTCACAATTTGCGTAAATATCGCATCAATTGGGCTATATGCGGTATATTCCTTGTTATATGGGACGCCTACATATGTACACGTCTTTATTATAGCATGAGAGTGCTCTAAATACAAGATTGACGTGATATTTATGGCGTAACACACCCTCTCCCCCTTTCATTCCCACCACAACTCACTCACACCTTGGTTCACGCATAGAAACTCATTGATAATGTGCGTAAATATCGCATGAATTGGTTTATATGCGGTATATATTTTGATATATGGCACGTATACATACGTACAAGTCTGTATTATAGCGTGACAGTGCTCTACGTACAAGATATACGTGATATGTATGGCGTAAACCACACTCTCAGCTCATAAATTGCCGCCAAACCTCCAACACATCTTCATTCCCGCCTAAATATTCTCTTATAATTCCCTTATATATTGCAATTTTTGGTCACTATGAGGCATATTCATTGTTATATGGGTGCCCTACACATGTATACATACTCTAAATAGCCTAAAAGGGCTCGAAAAAGGAGATATACGTGATAATACGCGGTAACCCACCCCCTCCTCCCTCTCCTTCTATCCCCTGCGCGCGTAAATATTCGGCAGGGAAATCTCGCCGCTCGATGACAATCTAGCCGCGCGGTGCCATTCGCTCCACATTTTTCAACTACGGACCGTTCCCCTACCCCCCCCAGACATTTTTTGGGGGGTCAAATATATATGGGCCGATGCACGCAAACATTCCCTACACGATGATGTACTTTTTATCGAAATTGGCAATAGGTCCCAAAATCATCATAGGTGCGCACAGTCTTACCCTGTAGAAAACCCCCTGTGCGCCGCGGAGAGGTTAAGTGTTAAATTTTTTCCCTTTTTATTCTCTTATTTTTTACGAAAGTTTTTTCGTAGTGGGTACCCGATCTATGACGACACCATAAGAGAAGTAGCGTTGCACTTATGAAGATGACTCTTTTTCTTCCCCATGGCGGTTGGTTCAAACGGCTGACGCGGGTGTTGAATGGAGACTATTATACTAATAGGCAACATCGTTAATGATGAAGGGGCCACTGTTAAATATAAATCTATAATCACAGGAATAAGAGAAAAATAGGTGATAATTGAGGGTAGTGGGTAAAAGGGGGGACGGAGGGAATTTGGACACATGTGGAGTAGTGATAGGATGTATGGAGAGGATTTATCTCACATATATACACATTCCTTTGTTTTGAGTGACAGTGGGATGTTTGGAAAGGCTTTTTTTAGGCCATGGCTCATATGAGGATGCTTGCCGTTTAGGGGTTAATAATAATAATTATAATACTAATAATAATAAAACGCAACACCGAACATTATCCCTTAAATATTTATATGTTGATCCTAGGCTGCCTGGTACGGACCTTCACCTACACCCCGGTGATATAGTCCAGTTTCCCATCTGGACCATCCAACACGACCCCAAGTACTGGCCAGAGCCTCACCAGTATCGACCAGACCGGTTTATGCCGGAGAACAAGGCCAACATTACCCAATACTCACACATGCCTTTTGGGGTTGGTCCGCGGAACTGTATCGGTAAGGGTTTTTGTTTTGTTTGTTTCGCCTTAATCTCCCATCAAGCTAAAGCATGCCTACCCAGACACCCCTTCAAATTAAAGATACGGCTTCCCATAGTCCCCTTCAAGTTAACATATCATATCCCCCCCCCCCACCCATCCCTCCCCCCAGACTAGCCTTTCAAGCAAAAATATGTCTCTCCATACTCACCTTCGATAAAATACTTCGGACCCTCCTCGTCCATGTTTGCCTATTTCTGATGAACACATTATTTATGTGTCAAGTTTGGTTTACTCCTGATTCTAAATTGACTTTCGAGAAACATCTCCGCTCCTTGTCTTCTTCAATTGCCCAATAGATATATTTGCTTCGCAAGTGTTATAAAAATATTTGCTTGTGACACCACTGTTATTAAATAATTTATTGTGTTTATTTTGCCACATTTTGATCATTGTTCACCTGTTTGGATGTCAGCTGCCAACTTTAATCTAAATTTGTCTGACAAAGTACTTAATTTAATAAAATTCATTTTTTCTACGTTGTCTCTGGACTTGAGTCATCGGCGTCAAGTTGGTACCCTCAGCATTTTATTCAGTCTTTAATAATACTCAGCATCCTTTGTATAGTGTTTTACCAGAGCCTTTTGCTCCAGCACGTGTAACAAGGTCTACTTTGAATTTCAATGACTTTGCCATGAATCTGTAAATATTTCTATGACTCAATTTTCTAGGGGTTTCATTCCGTCATTGGTTGTGTTGTGGAATATTTTACCTAATGATTTTGTGCAGTTTGATAATGTTTCTACTTTTAAGCCTAGACTGAATGTATTTTTTTTTTTTTTTTTTGCAAAAGTAATTTTATTATAAATGCTTATTTCATTTCAACAATTTAATTGACCCGTTATTCATCAAGAATGTTTTGATTGGATACTTGTGATTTTTCTTTTAGTAAATTTCTCAAGTACCCAATTTCTCCTTCTGAGCTCTCTACCTAGGGCTGTTTATTTGATCTTATTCTTTGTCTTTCTTAGTTGCCGTTACTTTTCTCCAGTGACTTTGGGTATTCTATTGCTCCTCCTTCATTCTGTCAACTTTTAAAAGTTATTTCAACATTAACACTTGTGGAGCGGGCATATTGGCCCAAAATTACCTTCATTCCCTGTTCATTTTCATTCATAAGCAAGAGCCAGAGCATAATACAATTACAGTATATATCTGTGAAAGTGCAGTACCAGAACGTTCCAATGACACCTGAATCATCTCTGTTCGATGTCTGGTTGTCTTGCAACGATCTTGTAAACGTAGGACAAAATTGCTAAAAATGAGCGGTTTTGAGCGGTTTCTGCTATGTGCAACGCTGCAGAGGTGCGAGGGAACTCTCTATTACATTTCATTATGAGCCAGGGCACTGTGGACTTCGGATGAGGCCCTCCCGCGCTGCCTGCAACAGCCGGCCTCGCTCCCAGGCCACATAATAGCCGGAAAAAACTGTCATTCAGGTGACGGGTGCCGTCGGCAATTTTTTTTTTTACTATTCTCTAAATCAGAAAGAGAGACATCACCCCAGTACTCACACTTTCTCTTCACTAATAGATGATTCAAATATGAGCCGTATTTACAGTGGACACACAACTTGACCATATCGGGAACAGTGTGGTATAGGCGAGTTAATGACCACCTAATAGATAAAACAGATCCGTTTTGCCAGTCTCTTTTTTTATACATGTTAATATTACTACGAGTTTCACGACCAACCAATTAAAATAACACTCCATCTTTTTTATACCATGATCTCATATACCTTTTAGAATATAATGGATCGTAACAATTATCGGGAAAAGTGTAGTGTGAATAAAAACACCATTTGAGGAGGGACACTTTATTGGTAATGTTTAGCAGATAACTTCTTCAGTTCACTAACTGTTAGTGACCTGAAGCGGTTGCCTGCAAAACATCAATAAACTTCTCCTTCCCAAATGATGTTTTTATTAAATCTGTCATATTTTCTGAGTTTACTTACTGAGAATATGGACCTATATCAGTCAGTACTTATCTTCTTCCAGCCATGCGATTTGCCCTGATGGAGGTGAAGGTGGCGCTGGCGAAGATGGTGTTGGCCTTCGAGTTTGCACTGGTGCCGGGACAAGTGCCGCTGGAAATAGTGACTGGCGGTGGTCTCCTGCGAGCCAAAAAAGGGATCAAACTCTATCTCAAACCCCTGACTCATGAGTGTGGTTAGGTGGATATAGTGAGGTAGATAGTAATTCGGTAGGTAAAATTGATGCAACACAATATTTAAATTCAGAATGAGAAGCATACGTTGGAACTGGTCATTAGCGGCAGCATCCTGTGACCTAAAATGGGATCAAACTCCATCTGAAACCCCTCACGTTATGATATAGATAGAAGGATATAGAGCAATAGAAGAACAGTAATTATGTAGGTACAATAGATATTAAAAAGAGATATATCCAGCAAGAGAATGATCCTGTAACTCTAGACACAGGCGAGCCAAACACGGGATCAAGCTCCATCTCAAACCCTGGGTGCCAGAATGTGGAGAAATAGATATAGTGACATAGAAAAATAGACAGAAGGATATTAATAAGATACTAAAAGAGAGATATATCTAGTCCAGAAAGAGATACAGACGCTAGAATTGGTCACTGATGGCAGTGTCCTGCATGCCAAGAATGGGATCATACCTCCATCTCAAACCCCTTACGCCAGAATGTGGGGAGTTGGATATAAATTATTGATTGGAAGATGGATAGATACTATCTATCCATCTTTAACAAAATTAAAACAAATTAATAATTTTGTTTAATTTTGTTTTATTGATTAGGTAAGTACAGTAGATACGGATAGAAAGGTAAATGCAAAAAGAGAGATAGAGTTGCTGGAACTTGTGACTTAGGGCGGCGTCCTGAGGTCCAAAAAGGAGATCACGCTTCATCTTCCATCTCAAACCTCTCGTGAATAATATGGATATATTAATATGCATTGATAGTTAGATGGACGGATTGGGTTAAAAGCAGGTACAGGTGTGGTCAGGAATATCAGGACAGTTTTTGGAAACGTAATTATGATAAACTGGCGATCTGTTTTAAAAACCGGTTGAGTCACAAAGACCATATTACTGGGATATTTTAGTTAACTTTCACCGTCTTGTTTTCATATGTAGCGTGTGTTATGGGGGTCACCGGCTTTTCTTATCTTTCTCTCCTTTTTTCTCTTTCCCTGGCTTGTATCCATTCGGCCCCATTCAGCCAACTGTTTTAATACGTTTATCCTCATCCAGGTGTTGATTACTTCCTGGCGAGCAATAGCGAGCCAGCATTGTATATGGAGAAATCCGGCTTTGCCGGAGAAAGTTTTCTATCGAAAAATGTACAAATTTAGCTTGGTGTCAAAACAAAAAATATATATTCTGGCTCGCTACCGCTCGCCAGGAAAATATTGACACCTGGATGGGGGTAAACGTCTTAAAACAGTAAGGTGAATGGGGCCGAATGGATACAAGCCAAATAGAGAGGGAGAGAAAGAGAAAAAAAAAGCGAGGTGGGCTCCCTTAAAGTATTCCCGACCACGACTGCTGTACGTACGTTAGATGTAGAGGGTTGCTGGAGCTGATCATTGGTGGCAACGTCTCTGTATCATAATATTGCCAAGTTTTCATAATTAACAACGTAGCTCACTATAAAATCTTCATAATAACTGGTTAATCAAGATAGCGACATAGTAAATTATCGTCTATTAATAATAAACTGACTATAGATAAATACAGGAGAAAAAGAAACAACAATCCAGAAAGAGTGATATGCTGGTGACAAAAGAGAGGGAGAGAGAGAGAGAGAGAGAGAGAGAGAGAGAGAGAGAGATTTACATACTGGCTCGGTAGTGAAGTGGAGAACGCCTCGGCCTCCCACCCGGGAAGACCCAAGTTCAATCCCATTGTTATTATTAGGTATATTGGTCACACAGATCTTAGGATCCCAGCAAGGTGGGATCAGGATTAAATTCTTCTAGAGATAGGAAAACCCAGAGTAAAGGAGGGTGAAAGGAAAGGATAGCAGAGAGGGAGAGAGAGAGAATATAAATATTGTTTTTAAAGTATTCTAGTTCAGAGAAGACAACTGCTTTTAAACCTTTTATGTCAATATCTATATGTATAATGTAATATATAATATATGCAACAAAATATTGAAGTAGGTTATCGTTGATCATAATTATATAGGCCTGTACTGTATTCTAAAATATATGCAACAAAATATTGAAGTAGGTTATCGTTGATCATAATTATATAGGCCTGTACTGTATTCTAAAATATATGCAACAAAATATTGAAGTAGGTTATCGTTGATCATAATTATATAGGCCTGTACTGTATTCTAAAATATATGCAACAAAATATTGAAGTAGGTTATTGTTGATCATATTACATTCAGAATCACTAGCTACGAATGGCATTTTGATATAATAATCATTCATATTTTATCCTTACAAGAGTCTATTACTTATAATTATATAGGCCAACAATACTAATCTCTATCTTATGTTGCTCAAAAAGGGCTAAAGCAATTATCATTCCAAACCTATTACTTAACCCTTTGAGTACCAGCGACGTCCTTTTCACCATATTCTAGCAACTATTACACGATTTTATTCAGGCTAAGAAGGACGTCTACCCATTAATAGGCTACAGTCTATCTCAATTAATCCGTTTACCTACCACATATCCTTCATAAGCTTCATACAATCGCCTAAATATAGCTAGAATGAAATATAACGCACGTCGCTGGTACTCAACTGGTTAAGTGACTCTTGCCCAACGGTAGAAATATTCGCTGATTTACTCTAGTCTTTGTTTATTTTTAGAGGTTATTGGTACAGAGTTTTGGTCTGATTATAATGAATAAACTAAACACGAACAAAACTATAATACACTATTATATTTTTATCTGAAACACATTGACAAGCTATCCATATTCAATAACATAATACAAATATTTGTAATAAATATTATTTTTATTTTAACCAACATTCTAATTTGTCAATGTACAATATGAAAACATCTTCTTTTCATTACTTATCACCTCTCATTGGTTTACTGCAGAGACGCATATTTTCTTAACACGGATATTATATGCGATTGTTGTTACAGGAATGAATAGAGGAAGTTTGTTAGGAAGAACATGTTAAGGTATTTGTAACCTTTTAATTGACAAACCTGGAAGGTCATCATTCCCGATGTTGTGAAGACTTCGTTGTGGAAGTGTATATCATCTGAGGTGAAGTCAATGATATTGAGGCCTGGTGAATGTTGTTCCGAATGTTTGAATACTTGCTTTGGCAGGTATTTATTGTATTAATTTTCTCCCGGTCATCATTGTTCCCTTTCTAATGTCCCTTGCTAACCCTCCCCATCTATTTAACGGGAATGAAGGGTTGGCCACTGACTGTCTGACTGCCTGTTACACTTTCTGTAGTAGCATTAGCATGACCAGGTGCTGTCTGTTATATACTAATGACTATACTGTTTCAGCGACCAGGTAGATGTCAATAGTTCCAGCTGATTGACTTGTGAGACCGTGATTATTTAAACTTTTAAGAATTAATAATTACTAAAGGACGAGACATTGAACAAAGTCGCATTAGCCAATCAGCTAGACTTATTGACATCTTGGTGAGCCGTTCTCACCTCAGCGTTGCCGAAACAGAGTAGGCCTATAGTGATTCAGCAGCACACATAGTGGACACCTTAACAATACCCAACAGGGCTTTACAAACTAATGGTCCTCCAGATATTATCAGCCATCACTCACAGTGCACTAGGTTTATGAATACGCATATGGTTATTATTAATTATATAGGGTGACAGGCTCTTATCTAACTTATACATTTTATTGCACCTAATATATAATTACCCTTGCATAGATTTAATCATGTAATATTTAAGGTTAACATAGTTATATCGGCATTCAAACCCAACACATACATACACACACACACACACACACACATACAGCTGCCACGTGGATGAGGTTGCGGCCATCCTCTTTATACCAGTTGTGATAAAATTATGGTCTCTTCAGGCCTAGCGTGGTTGCTAAATTTCAGTATATCTTAAATAGTTCCTACGCATGTTTTTCTCTTCCAGAAGCCAATAGGTCTAAGTCATAACATGATTGGTTGTTAAAATATCAGTGGATATATCTTTTTCATGAGCTACCCTGGCAACCTGTAACGCGCTGAGTTAGTTGCGAAAGATAATAATTGGTAGATAGTGCGGTCCCTGTGACTCTTCCTACAGAGAGAGAGAGAGAGAGAGAGAGAGAGAGAGAGAGAGAGAGAGAGAGAGAGAGCCTTAACATATACTGATATGCGCGTGCATGCAGTGAAACATTAGTGTTTATCGAAACACAAGTGTGTGTGTGTGTGTGTGTCTTTGAAAGATCATATTAACATTCTTGATTAAAAAGTTTCCCAGAGGTTAGGTTTGCTCAATCGTCTGTTACCCCCTTATCCCCGTACAGCCTCTTTCTCCGTACAGGGACACTGTTGTAAGCGTATCAGGTATTGTCGCATAGGAAAAATGCCTCTGAAAGGGTGCAGTCAAAGCCATGTAATCTCTACTCTTCTCCACCATATTGTCTACAATATCTCCACATTGTGAACATTGCATGTATATTACTGTTATGCCATTATTATAATCAGTGTTCTTCACAGCTGTCCCAGCGTATACCTCTCACTCTGCAGAGACAGAGGGCCACCCACTTTGTAACTCATTCCCACCACTTTTCTGCCCACCATTCAAAGCCAACATTTAACTTAAATTTCCCCGTAATTTTTCAGTTCAACAATTAAAGTATGGAATTCACTCCGTAAATGTGTCTATCCCTCACCCTATGACTTTGTTTCAAGCTTTGTGTGTCCCCCGGTCTGTTCTGACCGGGGGAAGGGGGACAATAGGAGGTCAAAATGTTTACAAGTAGTTTTGCCTCTTGTCTCTTTCATACGCAGAGAAACAATTTATTAGGTAAAGGGAAGTGGAGAACATCAAAACTTTGATTGTCATATCGAGGAATTGGGTTGCTTGTAATGGGAATTTGCATTACATAGGTGAAGTGGCTCTGCGGGTCATTTTTGTCATACGTTTAGATGAATATATAGAGTAAACATTACCGAGTACTTATTCTTTTGATTAATAAATACTCTATCCACAGATGTTAGAGTCAAGCTTTCGTGTATAAGTCTCTTCGATGTGTTCATCCATTTAGTTGTCTCTCCCTTTCCATCTCGCTCTCTCTCTGAACGGTTTAAATTTGCATTGCTATCCAAATGTATATGCTAATAACAAACACCTTTATAATACATATAGTATCAACATTGGGAAATGCAAACCACTAAAACTTCTCTGGGGCTACTTTGAAAGTATATAGCGTTTTCCAATGACACTTTAGTAGGACCTATTTTTCTTTTAAGTTATAACACCTTTGAGGTTTGTAGCACTTATTTTCGAGCAAATCATTTATTGGTTTCTATTTAAGTGGGTTACCAGTTCTAAAGTCTGATATTTGTATACTGTATTATAGTCATATATATTTTTTTTTTTCTTCTCCAAACCCCCTTCTCAAACACAATATACACATCTGGAGAATATCATAATTATATCAATATATATTACACTGCTTTTATTGCTGAATGACCTCATCATTTTTCTCTAACAGTGTAAGATTCTTTGGTGTAAGCGACCAGTTATGAAAGCTGTTATTTTGGTATGGGCATTTCACTAATGACGACTAGATGGATTTGGATATGCAATATATAGAACCATTATTTTATTTTAAGTAACAACACAATGCTACACATAATGCTGTATTTGAAGAAAACAAAAAGGCATGAGACCGAGAGGTATGAGGAGCCCCAAAACAAATGCCGCAAATCGACAATACGGGCCAGCCCGGGACCTCAACCAAAATTAAGAGACCAACATTAACCCAAAGAAGAGCAAATGAACATCAACTAAGGAAAAGACTAATCTCTAATGTGGATAGATATAGATAGATAGATAGTGTGAGTGAATGAGTGCGAAAGAGCTGTCTTACTAAATAGAGAGTGAATCTAGCAATCCCTACTAATTGGTTTGCAAACAACAATTACACATAAACAAATATTTCTTAAAGGCAGATTTCACTAGCATAAACTATTTACATCTTAATGAATATCAAGATATAAAACGGTAACCATAAACCTGGTGAAATAATTCACGTAACCCCCTCCCCCAACCTTCCCTACACAATAACCCCCCCCCCCCACCCCTTTCTCCGTGTAGCCCACCCCTCTCCTTCCCAGCAAATCTAACGACGCCATAATAATATGCAACAGATTCAGGGTGGGGGGGAGTGAGCGATCTTAGTAATATCAGAGCGAAAGATCCAGCGAAAATACCATTAGGTGGCCCAGTCGGAAAGGTAACCGACTGTACAGTACATCCGTAGATGTATTCACGTTGAGTAGTTCTGGAACCCTGCAATAGATGGCGCTGAAAAACAAATCGAAAAAGGGTAACTGGCAACGTTTAGAGGCACCTTTTTATTAATAGAATACATAGGAAGACTTCTCTCTCCTATACACACTCTCTGCTATCAACCCTATTGGATTATTAAGCCAGCACACTGTAAGTCAAGAAGAACGTCAGGACTAGAGCCTCTCTGCGAGAACTCCAGTGATCTCACCTAAACCCTTATTTAACCTCTTAAATGGGTTGAAGACCATACACGGTGAAACAGTTCGAAATCTTGAATAAAGCTTTGAAGCAAGACTCGAGAAAATTAATTACTTTACGGCCAGACCAGAAACTATGTGAAGCTTCAAATAAATAAAAGATATCTATAGAAAGGGATCGTCGAAGTCAATGAATGAATGAGCAAAGCACTAAATTAAATATTAATTACCAAATTAGATCGATGGGCTGGCAGGGATTACAAAATAACAAACAAAATATGAATAGGTACACAGAAAACGGGGAGTAGTGTACAGTTGCCTCCCCGAATCTAAAATCCTTAATAAATTAATGGATTTGCCCTTACGCTGCCAATCTCCATAGCCTGACCGTTCAACTTCACCTCACACTCTGTGGCTTCAACCATTTCGAAGACCATAACCTTGCTCTTCCCTGCATTTACCTTCAAATTCCGTTTTTTGCACACTGTTCCAAACATATTTACCAGACCCTGCAACACCCATTCAATATCACTCATCATGTATCATCAGCAAACAGCAGTTCAGGAAGCTTCCACTCGTTTCCCTCTTTTATCAGCATTACACCAATATCCACTGCTCTCTCTTGTATTTCTTTCATGACTCCATCCATATGTACAGTAAACAACCATGGGGACATCACACACCCCTGTTTCAACCCAACATTCAGATCAAAGAACTCGCTCTGCTCATTCTCCACACGTACTTCTGCCTTTGCACCCTCATACATGCTCTTCACTGCTTTCAGCAACTTGCCATCTACTTTGTATATTCTAAATACTTTCCACATACCTTCTCTATCCACTCTGTCATAGGCCTTCTCCAAGTCCATAAAGGCAACATACAGCTTTTGTTGCTTCTCCAGATACTTCTCCACAACACATTTCAGGGTAAAAATCTGATCTACACATCCTCTTCCCTTCCTAAGCCCACCCTGCTTGTCACCTATCCTTTTCTCCGTTCTCGCTCTCACTCTCTCAATCACTACCCTACTGTACACCTTCCCTATTACGCTTAGAAGATATATTCCTTGGTGGTTACCACACACTCCTCTTTCCCCTTTACCCTTATATAGGGGGACTATTTTGCCTGTCTTCAAATCATTACGTGCACTCGCCTTCTCCCATGCTAGTTTGCACATTTTCCATAACCATTCGATCAATATCGCACAACCATACCTCAGCATTTTCCCACACACTCCATCTATTCCTGGTGCTTTCCCCATCTTCACTCTTTTTATGGCTTCACACACTTCTGACCTCCTGATCCCCACCTCCTCCTCCACAAATTCCATTCTTCTCCCTCCCATACCCCATCCAAGTATGTTTGCTGGCGCTTCAATCCTTACATTCAACAATTCGTTGAAGTGCTCCCGCCATCTTTCGACTCTCTCTTGCTTCTCGGCTAGCAAACGCCCATTCTTATCTTTCACACCCTTACTATTTCCCTTCCTACCTTCCCTAACTTTCTTGACTTCTTTCCCGAACAGTTTCTTACACTCCTTTCATTATACACTCAGATTCCTTCCAAATTCCTCATCTACTCTTCTCTTACTTTCCTTCACTAGTCTCTTCACCACTCTCTTTTTCTCCAAGTACCTCGCTCTTTTCTGTCTCTCCAAATCTTCATTCCCTCTACTACCCAACCACTCTCTATACGCTATCTTCTTGTCTTCCACAGCTATTTTTACCTCTTCTGTCCACCATGCTGTACTCTTCACTCACCTTCCTCTTCTCCTTACTCCACACACCTCCTCACATGCTGCACATATCTCTTCCTTAAACACTTTGCTCACCTCCTCCATACCTTCCTGGTCAAACCTACCTAGTCATCTTTCTACTGCTCTTCTGAACTCTTTCTTGATCTCTTCCTCCTGCAACCTCACCACCCTCCTCGCCATTCCACCTTCCTCTCGCCTCCCTCCAGCTCCTCTCACCCACTTCTTTTGTATCCTAATGTTAGCTACTACTATATAACGGTCACACAGATCCCTCCCCCCAATACCCCTATACACCCAACATCCAGCACAGATTTCTTCATTCGTTCATCCACACATATATCATCAATCAGTGCTTTTCGTTCCACCAATGTCTCATCCTTCGTCCTCCACACCACATTCCATGTGTACCTGTGTATTATTCTGTGTCGGAAGGTATTGGCTATTCATAGCCTCCTCCCCACACCTTCCCCCACTCCATCAACGTTCTTATCACCCACCTTCCCATTCATATCCCCATTCAGAAATATTATTTCGCTCTTGCCAAACGTATCCAAGCACGCCTCCACATTCACCCAGAACTCCTCTTTTTCTCTTACAGTTTTATCCTCTGTCGGAGCATACACACACACAACCATCCAGGTTTGTATTCCTACTTTTATTCTCACCCACACAATCCTTGAACCACAGACCCATAGTCTCTTACACGCTCCTTCCATTTGTTACTTACAAACAAACACGCACCTTCTTTCGCTCCCTCACTCACTCCAGCACACACACCCATTCCACACTCCCACTCTCTCACATCTGTACCTCTCCATCTGGTCTCAGTCATTCCACATACATCCAGCATTGACATTCACTAACACTTCCAGGACCTCTCTCTCTTTTGTGTCATCATTCAAGCCTCTTACATTCGAAGTCTCTTTTCTAAGACTGTCCATGGTAGGTCGGGGTTCGTCAACATTAGGTCTGTCCACATCCGAGGCTGTTCGTTCGCTCATCATTGCAGTAAGTATTTATCACAGGTGGGGGGGTCGCAAGTTCACCGACCCAACCTCTTTAGTCGCCTTTTATGACACGCAGGAGGCACGTGGGGCATATTTTATTCCCTTACCCCCAGGGGTCACTGCCAAAGAGCCAACCTAGTTGGCAGCACCAAAGTGCCACAAGCCCCACCGGCTGGGAGGATCTGGTGGCCATACCGGAGAGATAGGACAGTTGACAGAGATAAATATATATGCTTTGTAAAATATATAACATAATGTAAATTAAATCGGAAAAGGCAGTAAGGTGGCAACACTTTTTGTTTATATTTTATTTTATTCTATGTGAATGAGGGAGAAAAAAGGCAAAACTGCCTGTGACGAGTGCCTCCCCCAGAGTTGAAAGAGTGACATGGTCAAAATTATGGGTCGTTCAAGCCAAAATGCCTGGATACACGTAGTTTGAAGCAATTTAAGTCATAGAATGAGGGAAACACTGTTTCTGGGAGAGAGTTCAAGACCTCAGCTTTTGAATAAAAGAAAGATTGAGAATAACGTTTTACTCTTGGGCTGGAGAGTTGCACAGAGTAGGGGTGGGATTGTGTTGCAAGACGGGTGCTACTTGCTCTACGAAGAGGGGGTGGTATCCACTGAGAGAGCTCTGAGGAACACTGATTATTGTAATAGCAGTAGAATAGTGAGAGAGATGCAACATTGCGGCGAAAAGAGAGAAACTGCTGAGAATTGGTGAGTGGATGTGAGTTAATGAAACGGAAGGCTATGCGTAGACAGATGGAAAAATTGAGTTTGGAAGCTTTGCAAGTAACAAGGTTTTCTCTGCCCCAATTAGAGATAGTAGAGAGATCAGAAGATATGTGTTTTATTGCCTACTTACATGAGTTTTCGAGTTCCTGCTGTGAGTGATTTCGTGGAAGGCTTGTTTAATAGTGTAATGTAGAGTCGTCAGCATATGAGTGAATGAGGCTGGAGGTGCAATTGAGATGGTCGTTAATGAATAATAGGAAGAGAATTGGAGATAGGACAAAACCCTGAGGAACAACGGAGTTGAAGGAGTTGATATGTTGAGGAAGTGAACAGTGGTCGTCTACAACCGCAGCCATTGAACATCCAGAAAGGAAATTAGAGACAAAGGCACAGATGGAGAGATAGAAACCAAAGGAGGGTAATTTGGAAATGAGGGATTTGTGCCAGACTCTATTGAAGGACTTCGATATGTCTAGTGCAACAGATAAAGTTTCACCAAAGTCCTGAATGGAGGATGACCAAGAGTTAGTAAGATAAGAAAGAAGATCACCAGTAGAGCAGCCCTTAAGGAAACCATACTGGCGGTCTGAGAGTAGGTTATGGGTAGATAAATGCTTAAGAATTTTTGAGGTAAGAATAATTAAAACAAAATTAGAGATGCAAGAAAAAAGAGCAATTGAACGATAGTTGAAGGGTTAAAAGACGTCACTCTTTTTTGGGACAGGTTGAACGAGAGCGAACTTCCAGGAAGAAGGGAAGATGTTAGAGGAGAGACAGTGACGGAAAAGTTTACCTAAGCAGGAAGTCAGCACAGAAACACAGTTTTTTAGTACAACAGGAGGAACACCATCCAGTCCGTACGCCTTCTTAGCCAAGAGAGGGAGGTAAGTACATCCTTAGAAGAGATTAGGATATTAGGCATAAGTAGGAGAGAGGGGTGTGGAGAGGGATGAATTGCACCGGAATCATGCAAAGTGGAGTTATTTGGAAAAGTGATAGCGAAGAGTTCAGTTTTGGCAGAGGAAGAAGTGAAGCCTGAGTTGAAAAGAGGAGGGAAAGACATAAAAGAAAAATAGTTGGAGAGGTTTTTTGCTAAATGCTAGAAGGCTTGGGAAGAGCTAGAGTTGGATAGTTCAGTGCATTTATTATTGATAAAAGAATGTTTGGCGAGTCGAAGAACCGATTTGGTTTGATTCCTGTCAGAAACATAGGAAGTATGAGATTCTTGAGTTTGAAGGCGATGGTTCCGTTTGAATGCTTCCTCCTTATTGTGGACAGCAGTAGAACATGGGACCCCGGCTACGGAAGCAGAAGTCATTCCATGGGAAATCAAAGAAGCCCTGCCGAAGAGCATCCCAGTTGGCAGCGCCAAAGTGCCGCAAGTGTCGCCGGCTGTAAGGATCTGGTGGCTATACCAGAGGGATAGGACAGTTGACAGAGATAAGTTTATGGTCGGAGGAGCCCAAAGGAGAGAAAAGATTTACAGCATAAGCAGAAGGGTTAGAGGTTAGAAATATGATGAGAATGTTGGTCCGATCTACGAAGCTGTCCGGGATATAGGATAGAAAATATGTAGGCATGTTCACCAGGTTGGTTAGTGGAACGAGAGGAGAGCCATTAGCGGTGGTGAACCTTGAAATCTCCTAATATGGAGATTTCTGGGAAAGGAGAGATGGATAGAATGTGTTCTAATTTTGAAGTTAGATGGTCAAAGATTTTAGGATAGTCAGTAGAATGAGGGGAGAGATAAACAACGCTGAAATATTTAGTTTGTGAGTGACAAGAAAGCTTTAGCCAAAGAGTTATTAATTAGGAAGAATCAAAGTTGGGAACACGAGAGAAAGCAAGATTGTTACGTACATAGACGCATCATCCACCTTTGGCTTGAAACAGAGGATAGAGATAGTATGAGGATACAGAGAAGAGTTTGCTGTCAGAAGTCCCAGGCAACTGGGTTTCGTAGAGAGAGAGATCAGGGTTGGCAGAACAGAGGTGTTGTTCCACAGAGTGGAAGTTAGAGGATACGCCACATATATTGCAAAAATGTATAGTAAGAGTAGAAGGTACTGGTCCAGAGCATTTTGGAGAGACGCTGCCAGGGGTCAGACCAATGGGGGCATTTCTGTGATTGTCCCATCTTTCTTTTGGGAAAAGGTAATGTAGTATGTAAGGTGTTTGTAGTATAATGTATTGATAGGTTGAGGAGGTGTTTTGGAGGGCAGCTTGGGGTTGCTCTCAATATTGATGAGGCACAGAAAGGATCAGCTAGGGAGGCCAGATTGTGAAACAGGAGTTCCACCTGTCCTTATCAATCACCTAGCACTCCCCGGGAGTACCGCCCTGTTCGGTTGGTGCCTACAGACTCCTCCAATCTGCCTACAGCCTCCTCCTAGCATATGGTATGCTCCTCCTAACATATGCTAGTTAGCATCTCACAGATGATATACTGTAGGTGGGGTATGTAAGCTTCAGCCTTCCCCTGTTTTCTACATAGGGGTAATGAAGTTCTCAAAAGGGGTTCAAGTCCTGATGCTATTGTTGACTTACAGTGTTCTGGCAAGATATTCCAGAAGGGTTGATATTCTCTGAAATCCTATTTTAACTAACTCACTGTTTTCTTGTATTACCCTGAAGATGTCTTGAGAGAATAGACGAAAGGATGGTGTTCCATTGTGTCATTATTCCTGCGAGTCGTACTACATAATTTGATCACACGTATTTGTGATATATATATATATATATATATATATATATATATATATATATATATACAGTATATATATATATATATATATATATATATATATATACAGTATATATATATATATATATATTTATATATATATATATATATATATACAGTATATATATATATATATATATATATATATATATATATATATATACCGTATATATATATATATATATATATATATATATAGTATACATATATATATCTATATATATATATATATATATATATATATATATATATTATATAAAGCGTCGTCCTGACGGTCGGCGGTTCGAACCCCACTGAGAGATTAGAAACATTTAGTGGCTCACGTGTATTTGTGATATATACTAAAAAAAAAAAAAAAAAAAAAAAAAAAAAATATATATATATATATATATATATATATATACAGTATACTGTATATATATTAAACATAGAGGACAAAAAAACATTCGATGCTCTCTTGAACTTTATCAAATCTGCTCATAAATGCCTTAGCTAATATTTACAACTGTGAGGTTCGTGTTGCTATAGGAGGGTTCATACTGGGCTGGGATCTATGTCGTAGAGTGTATGGAGTTGATCAACCCCTTAATCCTATTTGGTCCTTATTTATAATTAAACAAAATATAATATCCCCCAAGCCTTGGGATCAGATATAGTTAACCTTCTCCGATATATGACGCGATTTTGAGCCTATTGGGGATACTTTAAAGCCTTTGTTACCATCAGGGGTATTTAGAAACCTTTAGTTTAGTTACTTCATCCTCTGCAGTTGTCTTTGAGTTAGCTGTTGGCAGAAAACTAATTTTGGAGAGGTAATTATAAGAGTGAGAGAACTCTATTTCTTATTGCTAATCTGGCAACCTCTGCGTCATATGTGCGTGAAAGGGTTAATGTATAAACTACATTTACAGAACGGTATACATAATGTAAAAAGAGGATGAATCAAGAAATATATAAGTGATAATGTTTCCTACAGCAATCTGAAAAGAAATTTAATTGATCACTTTAGAGTTTTGTTCTATAAGGAAGTGGCAGTTGTTGACATCGATAGTAAACATAAATGCAATAATAATGTAGGTTTCGGATGGCTAAAGAGTATGTTGAATTTGATTTTATGTATCTATAACTGTATTTTAGCTGGTATAATTATGTTAAATATCGATGTCTACAACTCCAACTTCCTTATAGAACGAAACTTGCAATTGGTCAATTGCATAATTTAATAATTATATTTTCTGAGACTACGACCTTCATAATTATGGCTACTGTACATAATGCATACATAAAATGTATACATGCCTAGACATATACGTACACACAGACTGACAGACATACAGACAAAAAGGTGCACACCTAATTCTTTCCAAGTTACTCCATCAATATATCCGTTTTCTTAAAACAAATTGTAAACAGCGGACTAAATAACTGCGGAAAAACGGCAGGGCTGTCACCCCTTCACTCTACTCCCAGGCAGAAGACGGAAACTACTGAGGTAACAATTTTATACCATTGCTTTTCTTCGTGTGTTCATTATTGTATACCTATATTTAATATTTGTTATATTGATTTTTGTTACCATGTCGAAGTTTACTGACATGGAATGAGGATTTATGTAACCAAAGTATGTTTGTTCATTTGTACATTAGTTCATATTGTATTGTTTGCAGACGTTTTTTTAATGTTATTTTGGTTTATAATTTATGTAATCAATATTGCTGTTAATTACTCTTCCCCTGATAATTAAAGTCTTAGGGATTTAATTTATCTATTATATACAGGGTGTCCCACAAGTTTTGAAAAATACTTCCAGAGATAAAAGATTAAGTAATTCTAAGCAAAAACTGTGATATACAAATAGGCTTTTGGGGGCATTGTTTTGTAGTTATGGACCCTTAATTTTTTTTTTTTTTTTTTTTTAACCCTGTCTTTCTTCAATAAGATGAGGATAGGAAATAAACTATAAAGTGTATTATGAAGCATGATATAAATATTTCAAACTGACACCAAAAACTTCCCTACATCGTACTTCATATTCCCTTGGCATGGAGTTGAATATTACAAGAAACCAACGAAACTTAATTTTAAGCTCATCATTACGGAAAGGAGAAAGGAGCTACAGAGATTTGTTTGGTGTTTGCATTAAGAATTGATACCATACACCACCATACAGCATTTACCGTTATCGCTATTCATTTTCATTACTCGGAAAATGGGTTTAAACTGACAGAAAACATACAAATCCCCTCCTTTTTCGCATGGCAGTTTTTCGTGTATAGTCAGGTTTACCGCTTTGTTTCCTCTAAATGAAAGAAATGGATTGTACATTGAGTTGTGTATGATGGAATAATGGTATAAATACTTTAAAGAGGCATAACAAACTCCTCTGTAGCTTTCTTCAACTGCCCATGGTAATGCAGTGAATATGCAATTTTGTGTTCTATTTTTAATATTCAAGTCATCTTCACATGAAAATGAATAAAGATATAGAGTATTTGTTGATGTTTCTATGGAGAAATGACACAATACATTATCTTATACTACTTATTTTCTTCTCTATACCACTTTATTAGATGGAAAACTGCTTTAAAAGTGACTAAGACACACAAAAATTTCCAATTAATTGGACCACAATAGCAAAGAAATGCCCTCCAAAGCCTATGTGTATAGAACCTTTTTTTACTCAGAATGACCGCATCTTTCATTACTGGAAGTATTTAACAAAACTCTCGGGACACCCTGTGTGTAGCTACAAAATCCTTTGTGTCTCCTAAGGATCCTACACCTGCCAAGGGCCGGGCTTGTGAGGCATCCGTTTTCTCCTCAAACCCCCCCCCCCCCCCCCCTATGTCACGAGAGTCATCCCAGGTCTCCCGTCGTCACGCTCGGCAGTTGTGTGGCTGAGGGACGATAAGGGATTGGTAAGGGAGTTTTGTGTTTGTACGACCGTTTGTTAATCCAAGACGTGGGTACTATATAAGTAAATGATATAGTAAATGATAAAGAGGTTGGGTCGGTGGGCTTGCGACCCCCACCCGGAAAAAATATCGAAGCAAGGAAAAACGAACGAACAGCATCGGATGCGGACGGAACCAACGTTGACGAACCACGACCGACTAAGGACATGCCTTCGGACATTCTGAGAATGGCTACGTGGAATGTTAGTGGCATGAATGATGGCACAAAAGAGAGAGAGGTTCTGGAAGTGTTAGTGAATGCCAGGCTGGATGTATGTGGAATGACAGAGACCAAATGGAAAGGTTCAGATGTGAGAGAGTGGGAGTGTGGAATGGGTGTGTGTGCTGGAGTGAGTGAAGGAACAGCGAGAGAAGGTGCATGTTTGTTTGTAAGTAGCAAATGGAAGGAATGTGTAAGAGAGTATGGGTCTGTGGGTTCAAGGATTGTGTGGGTGAGAATGAAAGTAGGAATACAAACGTGGGTGATTGTATGCGTGTATGCCCCGACAGAGGATATACTTGAAAGAAAGAAAGAGGAGTTCTGGATGAATGTGGAGGCGTGCCTGGAGAAGTTTGACAAGAACGAAAGAATATTTCTGATTGGGGATATGAATGGTAAGGTGGGTGATAGGAAAGTTGAGGGAGTGGTGGGAGGGTGGGGGGTACCATCAGAGGTGAATGGGAATGGTAGTGCACTTGTGGACGTATGTGTGGGGAGGAGGCTGTGGATAGCCAACACCTTCTTCCGACACAGAATGATCCACAGGTACACGTGGAAACGGATGTTGACGATGAAGGATAAGACAGTGGTGGAACGAAAGTCGTTGATTGATTATGTATGTGTGGATGAACGAATGAAGAAATCTGTGATGGATGCTAGGGTGTATAGGGGTATTGGAGGGGGTCTGTCTGATCATTATGTAGTGGTAGCTAAGGTTAGGATACAAAAGAAGTGGGTGAGGAGAGCGGGAGGGAGGCGAGAGGAGGGTGGAATGGTGAGGAGGGTGGAGAGGTTGCAGGAGGAGGAAATCAGGGAGGAGTACAGGAGAGCAGTGGAAAGACGACTAGGTGGGTTCGACCTGGAAGTTATGGAGGAAGTGGAGGAGATGAGCAAGGTGTTTAAGGATGAGATCTGTGCAGCATGTGAGGAGGTGTGTGGAGTGAGGAGAAGAGGGAGGGGAGTGAAAGGTACAGCATGGTGGACAGAAGAGGTAAGAATAGCTGTGGAAGAAAAGAAGAAAGCATATAGAGAGTGGTTGGGTAGTAGAGGGAATGAAGATTCCGAGAGACAGAAACGAGCGAGGTACGTGGAGAGTAAGAGGGTGGTGAAGAGAGTAGTGAAGGAAAGTAAGAGAAGAGTAGATGAGGAATTTGGAAGGAATCTGAGTGTAAAATGGAGGGAGAGTAAGAAACTGTTCTGGAAAGAAGTCAAGAAAGTTAGGGAAGGTAGCAAGGGAAACAGTAAGGGTGTGAAAGATAAGAATGGGAGAATGCTAGCCGAGAAGCAAGAGAGAGTCGAAAGATGGAGGGAGTACTTCAGTGAGTTGCTAAATGAAAGGAATGAAGAGCCAGCAAACATAGCTGGATATGGTATGGGAGGGAGAAGAAGAGAAGTAGTGGAGGAGGAGGTGGGGATCAGGAGGTCAGAAGTGTGGGAAGCCATGAAAAGAGTGAAGTTGGGGAAAGCACCAGGAACAGATGGAGTGTGGGGAAATGTTGAGGTATGGTGGTGATATAGTGATAGAATGGGTATGGAAAATGTGCAAACTAGCATGGGAGAAGGGGAGTGCACCCGATGACTGGAAGACTGGCATAATAGTCCCCCTATATAAGGGCAAAGGGGAAAGAGGAGTGTGTGGTAACCACCGAGGAATATGTCTTCTAAGCGTAGTAGGGAAGGTATACAGTAGGGTAGTGATTGAGAGAGTGAGAGTGAGAACGGAGAAATGGATAGGCGACGAGCAGGGAGGTTTTAGGAAGGGAAGAGGATGTGTAGATCAGATTTTTACCCTGAATTGTGTTGTGGAGAAGTATCTGGAGAAGAAACAAAAGGTGTATGTTGCCTTTATGGACTTGGAGAAGGCCTATGACAGAGTGGATAGAGAAGGTTTGTGGAAAGTACTTAGAATATACGGAGTAGAGGGCAAGTTGCTGAAAGCAGTGAAGAGCATGTATGAGGGTGCAAAGGCGGCAGTACGTGTGGAGAGTGAGCAGAGCGAGTTCTTTGACCTGAATGTTGGTTTGAAACAGGGGTGTGTGATGTCCCCGTGGTTGTTTACTGTATATATGGATGGAGTTATGAAAGAAATACTATCAAGAGCAGTGGATGTTGGTGTATCGCTGAAAAGGGAGGGAATTGAGTGGAAGCTACCTATACTGCTGTTTGCGGATGATACAGTTCTGATGAGTGATAATGAATGGGAGTTGCAGGGTCTGGTAAATGAGTTTGGAACAGTGTGCGAAAAACGGAATTTGAAGGTAAATACGGGGAAGAGCAAGGTTATGGTCTTCGAAAGGGGTGAAGTCACAGAGTGTGATGTGAAGCTGAACGGTCAGGCTATGGAGATCGTCAACTCTTTTAACCCTTAATTAGCGGCGAGCAACATAAGTCGAGTTAAATAAAGCTGGACTAGTGGCGGCGCTCGACATAGGTCGAGTGGCAATTTCAGCACGTAATGTGGCTGAGAGAGAGAGACAAGTGGTGGCAGGAGACTAGCGAGCGTATGACTGCTCCAGACCACCGCGGCGAACGTACTGACACAAATCTCAGCTCCCTCCTCCCTCTCTCACTCGCTACATACTCAATTATGTACTGAAAGTACCGAATTACCTGCTTTATGCACTCGCGTTGCACGGTTATTGCAAGAAAACTATCCATCATACAAGTATCGTTATGGTGTCATTCGAAAGCTCTGTTTATGCCCTTTCAGGGATAGGTACTTGTTTTACGTTCTGGGTCTTATTTAGGCATGAAAATGATCACGTAAACAGCCCTATTTTGGCTAAAAACACCCCGCTGTGCGGTACACATAAATAAACCGCATAGGCCGCTCGTAAGGTGTTAAGTATCTGGGCAGTGTGTTGAGTAAAGATGGGACTATGGATGAAGAGGTGCGGGAGAGGGTACAACAGGGGAAGAGGGTTGTAGGAACGCTAAAAGCAGTAACAAGAAATAGGGTGGTCAGTATGGAAGTGAAGAAGTCCTTGCATGACAGTGTGGTAATCCCGACACTGACTTACGGAAGCGAAGCATGGACGTTGGTTGAGAAACTCAGACCAAGAGTGAGAGCAGTGGAAATGAATTACTTAAGGAGTGCGTGCGGAGTTACATGGAGGGATAGACAGACTAATGAGGAAGTAAGAAGGAGGTGTGGTGTGGAGGTAGATGTGCTGGAAAGTGTGAAAAGGAACAACTTGAGATGGTTCGGCCATATGGAACGTATGGAAAGCGAGAGAATGACTAAGAGGGTGTACGAGAGCGAGGTGGAGGGACAGAGGGGGAGAGGTAGACCGAATATGAGGTGGAAGGATGGAGTGAGGAAGTACATGAACGAAGGCGGTGCTGGTTGGGGGGAGGGGCGTCGACTGACTGGGGACAGAGGTGCATGGGGGCGGTTCGTTCGTGGCCACCCCTTCGGGGATCACGGCGTCAGGCAATAGATAGATAGAGATATAGTTCTTGGTAGTTTGTAGACTAGTATACTCTGGTGGATACATCTGGTAGACTGGTTTACACTCTTTCTTCCTTTTTAGTAGTAATATGCTGCCACCATATCCTTAGTTACCACAACTACAACAAAGTTAATGGATTAAATTAAAATGTTATTAACCAGCCAACTTATACTTTATTAAGGATTGCAGGAACAAACTTGAAAATGCAGGAACAGTGTGTATATGCAAGAACTTGAAATGTAACTTAATAAGTATAATAACAATATATCTTGAAGTACATTTGTACTAAGGAATATTCCCCATATAGGGAGAAATATCTCCACCTAAGTTAACAGCTCACAGCCCTCTGTCTAAGTGTAAGTTACATGTTAAAATCGCCTCCAACCTCACGTTAGGTTCTGGTCAAACCATCCCCTAGTGATAGCTCACAGGTGTGACGTTAACCACTCCGTTAGAACCGCATGGCTTGTCCTACGGTGACTCGCTAGGATCGCCAGGGCAGTGGATGTGGTTACAGTTGATGTATTATTGTGTGCTTTATTTCATATGAAAGCTCGTGTCATGGGCAGTCCAGAAAGGCTCTTTGTTTTCGCCCATGTCAAGGCTTTATATATTTAATTGCAAAGTATAAGTTTTATCATTAGTAGGAATGATAGGATTTGAGAGAGAGAGAGAGAGAGAGAGAGAGAGTAGAACAGAGTGTGAGGAGGCGCGCAGTGTTTTTTGCCGTGCTCGATGACGTCATGGCTGGCTGGCCCCATGGGGATTGGCTGGAGGAGTTTTTTACCATGCTTGATGACGTCATGGCTGGCTGGCCTCTTGGGGATTGGCTGGAGGACTTGTTACCGCTTTTCCTATGCGGTTCGAGCTAGTGCCAGTATATATACAGCTCTCTTGCCACTCTCTCCCTCAGATCTGGTCTCTAGAATGCATCCTTCTTATCCCTTTGATATCTGTCCCCCTCTCTGCACCTGAGAACCTTTTCCTCTGCCTATCTCTCTCATTTCCCATATCTTTCACCACCTTTTATTAATATTATACCCCCTGTGGTTAACTCTGCAAAATAAGCTTCATGCTGGCCAGTTGTATTGTGCATTAAGGTCTTATATAACCCATGTATGTTAGTTGTTAAGATAAGTTGATCACGAAGCATTGGTTGGCATTCATATTGTTCAGTACCGCTTCCTATAATTATTAGTGTTCTGCTGGATTAGATAATGCTAGACTAGGAGTCTGATACTATAAGGTATTGTTTCCGATGGGTGCTGGCTTTAGTTAAAAGCTGCACGGCATACCTGAGAACTGGAGTTGATTGGGTAAATTCTAGTCTGTGTGCCATTGAGAGTAGAGCATGCACGAATGAGGGCTTTTTGCCTATACCATTCTGCACTGTTCTAGGCTCGGTTGTTTGTCTTTGAGGTACGCCAGGAGAACGCTTAATACTTCGGTATTAAGGTTTCTCAAAAGAGCTACCCTTCACTATAACGTAATATTTGACGCACAGACTTGAGATTTGCACTAGGCTATGCGGCATGCCATGCGCACCAGTATCTCGTATCATTGACTCTAGCTAGACTTTATCAGTCATAGTAGACATTAAGTATATTAAACCAATTACTCTTATTATGCATACCCGTTTATGATTACACAATCATTTCGCAGCCTAGTTTGATGTATTGAGACACAAACGACTTAGGCTCTTTTTGTTGATCGGAATACTGCATTGTCGTGGCGATTATTATTATTGTTGTAGCGTGTAGGATATTCCTGGCTCTGACTGCATTATATATCCTGCCTTTTTGTGTGCATAGCCTGCACGAGCATTGTTCCGCTGCCTGCCTTTTTGGGTTCCATTTCCGATTTGAGCATCTTGATAGCATCTAACATTTAAAGAAGATTCCTTGTTGGTGTTGAAGGACTTTAGTGCACTTTCTTTCATGCAGGAGTGCCTGACATCTATAGATTAAAATAACGTAAGCTGTAACTTCTCTTACCACCTTACTTTGCATACCATAACCAAGCACCTTCGGTTATAGGTAGTAATAGGCTGTTTTCACATACATTAAGCCTAGAGTAGACGCACATTTATTGAGAGTTTGATAACCTATTATTGCATATAGAACTCTGGAGAGTATTTGTGTTCTTTGTTCACTGGGAATATACATCAGAGGTTGGATCTAGCGCTTTTCGTTGTAGCATTTATGCCATTACTAGTCCAATGAATAAGAGCCCTGATATATTTAAACCTCAGTCGTAACACAGGAAACACATCATCAGTTGACACAGCCATCATCTCAGTAAAAGGTAGATGCTATAAACTTTGAAAGTTACCTTTAAGTACACAGTAGTGTACAGTCGCCTCCCGATAATCATGTACATTAATCATCAACTGCAAGTAAGATTACCTTGTAACTATATAAGATAATTATTATTATTTCCTATATATAATTCCATTCATAACATGTAATATATACATGCAGACACACATTAAACACTTACACATCGATACTTCATTTATTTATATATTCATTTGCATTTTGTATTTTTGTGTTTTAATTATCTGATTTTTTGTCTTCAGAGATATAAGGGACAGGGGTATAACAGGGACACATGCATTATTTTTATGTTTTGATTATACATATGCATTCATACACATACAAATACACACTCTCACAGGTATAATAATTTATTAAGTATTATTATTATACATAAAGTTAGGTACACATTGGCACAGGTGGGATCTCTTTATTCCTTGGTAGGGCGGATGGGAACCAGTTGTACCTGTGTGCTGGTCTGTTATTTAAGAAGTCAATGTAGTTTGGGTCTTCTATGATGTTTAACCTTGTCCAAAGTTTGTAGCAGCGATCGTGTAGTGATATTTGGTGTAATTATTAAGTGTTTCTAGCATAGGGATAACGTTCATCATGAGCAAATTTAAGTGCTGAATTTTAGATCCTTTGGAGTTTCAAAGTTTGGTTTTACATATGACTGACAGAGGAGTGGGCGGGTATTCTAGAAGAGGGAGTACAAAGCCAGAAGGCCGCAAGTGCCGCCGCTCGGGAACATCGGAAAAAGGCCTCATGTGGGCCCTAGTATCCTTTCCATTCTGATGCAGTGGCGCTTGGGGCCTTCTGGTTCTGAAAACCTTATAATGGAGTTTTATTCTGGACTGTAAGTTAGAAGACCTTTTGAGTTTAATAAGAGCGGCTCTTCCACTATTTACTAAGTTCTCGACATGTGGAAGAATTCCTGAGAGACATAATTTTAGGCGTAGGATTCTCCCTTCGTTTTGTTGCCATAGGTATTATTGTAAATTTAGTGAGGTTAGTTTTTATTGTTCACTTGTTTTCAAATAAGTTGATAAACTGTATTTCCCTTGCCACCCTGTCAGCCATAAGTTACCTGGATCTATCAGGGTAAGCAATGATTTGTGTGATGTCTGCATAGAGTATGTTAGTTGAGTCAAAAACAGAATCTGGAATATCACTAGTGTAGATTGAATATAAAGTGGGAGATATCATACTACCTTGTGGTACGCCACTCAGGAGATCTATGTCTGGTTCAAAATAGCCATTGATCCTAATTTGGGCTTTTCCGCCATCGAGATAATCACATACACAATAATTGAGAAAGTTAGTGATTTTTGGCCGAAAGTTTGTATTTTAAGCCTTGATGCCATACTTTGTCAAAGGCCTTACTCACATCTCTCAGCACAATGTGGCATTGAATTTTGTTGGACATGGCTTGAGATATACGCTCATTTATTATATATTGATATTGCTGTGTTGGTGCTACTGAGATGTTTGAAGCCATGCTGGTGAGGAGAGCGGAGGTAGTTTTCGTTTAGATGAGCTTGAAGGCGAATATGTATGCAGTGTTCTAGAGCTTTGGCAGGTAATTTTAATAGAGATATGGGTCTGTAATTTATTGAGTAAAAAGGGGATTTTTGGGCTTTTGGAATTAAATGAATAATAGCAGATTTTAGTTTATCAGGAAAGTAACCAACGGATAGCGTTGAGTTGAATTTTGTTGGGAGAATGATTAGGCTTTCTTAAGGCATCTCTATTGTTATGTTTTTATATATTTTACTTTTTCCTGGGGCATTGTTTTTAAGTTTCTTAATTATATGTCTGATATCGTGTAGTGTGATCTCGTGTGTGCTGCGGTTGATGTTGTCAAATCTAAAAGTGTATTTAAATGAGGGGGATTGTTCTATTATTATTTCGTTCTATGTACTATTTCTTCATTGTTTTCATCGAATTCTTCGTTTTACTTCTTCCGATATTTTAATGAAGTTGCTCCAGATGCTACAACAAATAATTTCTATATTTTCATTATCATATACAGTATATTTTCATTGTTTTTATTAATAACATATTTGATTGGTTCGTTTGAGTTTCCGTGTAGCTGTAAATAGTTTTTTTTACAGAAGATATTTTTTTTGGGGGGAGTGGTTATAGTTCGTGGTTAAATAGTCCATTTGTTTCTGCCAATTTCCGAAAATGTATGTCCCTCTTTCATTTATTAGTTGCTGCTGAAGGCGGCGGAATTGCAAATATTAGTAATAGTCCCAGCCATTGATATTTGCATCGATTCTAAGTCTGGAGAAATTATGTTGAATTTATCTGAGTATTGGCGTGAAGATTGGTTTACATGTCAATTTTGTCCGTATTAGGGATGGAGCTATTTATCGCAGTTTCAATGTTATCATACCATGTTTCTAGGGTTTCGTCATTATCCTCTATTCCTGTCCCATCAAGATTTAGGTTGTGTTGCATATCCAGCCTCTGCTGAAATGAATGGTTCTTATTTGTTAATATTATTTTATTCGTCTCACAACATAATTTATCTATATTATTACTATAGTTATCTTAGTTATCTTATTAAGAGTGAGAGCAGTGGAAATGTATTACTTAAGGAGTGCGTGCGGAGCTACATGGAGGGATAGACAGACTAATGAGGAAGTAAGAAGGAGGTGTGGTGTGGAGGTAGATGTGCTGGAAAGTGTGAAAAGGAAAAACTTGAGATGGTTCGGCCAAATGGAACGTATGGAAAGCGAGAGAATGACTAAGAGGGTGTACGAGACCGAGGTGGAGGGACAGAGAGGGAGAAGTAGACCGAATAAGAGGTGGAAGGATGGAGTGAGGAAGTACATGAACGAAGGTGGTGCTGGTTGGAGGGAGGGGCGTCGACTGACTGGGGACAGAGGTGCATGGGGGCGGTTCGTTCGTGGCCACCCCTTCGGGGACCACGGCGTCAGGCAATAGATAGATAGATAGATCTTAATTGGGAATCCAAACTTATGTGTTTGCATTTCAAGCTCAAACATTATGCATTGCCTAATTATATAGCTAAGCTGATAACATGCAGACGATGCAGATCGACACTAACGCCATCAAGCGTATGGACGCCGCGTGAGCTCGACAACAACGACAACAACGAAAATACGAAAGTTCCCAAGCCTCAGGTATCACTCTTTTTGCTCGGTTACCCCTCATGGTGTTCAGGCTCGTTGATTTGGTGCTTCATTTATATTATTATTATTATTATTATTTCAGACTTATGTTGGGGTAACGGCCTTAACGCATTTATATATTCAGTCTGGGTGATTCTGGTGTTGAGGTTGGAGGTACTGTACTTGGTAAGCTGTCATATACCCTTTGTTTAACTGTTGCTGTAGGTCGGGGTGTGCTTAGCTTTGCATGCTTTACGTTGACGTGCTTATTTAATTATTTTTCTATTTTTTGTATGCAACAGTGTTGCTAACTTCTGTTTGTAATTTAGGTTTTAGATACGTGGTGTCCGTTACTAAATTATTAACTCGCTGTCGGTTCAATAATTACACAATAAGTTAACTTTGTTTTTGTTTTTAATTATATTGGATCCATTAGACGATGTAAATTTTAAAACTAATTGGTACGATTGGTACGGGGAGGAGAGTCCGTCGTCGCTTCGGATCGTCGCGGTTTGTTTACCCAGGACGCTCGAGGTTACTGCGGCCAGCTGTTTTACTTGACCCCTGCTGGACACATATATGACAATTATTATAATTCACGGGGGGGGGGGGGGGGGGGGGGGAGAGGGGTATTATTCTATAATTGCACCTATACGAGCTAAACAAATTATTATTGTATTTAACAGGAAGGTACGACGAGGTAAGTGATGTGGTATAGGTGGCAATATGCGGAAATGGATTATAAGGGCATTCCACCCCCTCTTACGCCCTTACGAAAATCTACGGTTATTCACTCCACCCCAATTGGATTTCTACAGTTTTATCAAACCAGCGGGGGTGTGGGGGCGGCAGCCCCCACCCATAATACTAGGTTAGGTTAGGTAAGGTTGTTAGGTTAGGCTAATGTCTCTCTGAAACATTGTAAATCAGTGTCACATCTAGATTGATAGACTTTTGTCAGAGGGGGGTGGAATGCCCCTATAATCCATTTCCGCATATTGCCACCTATACCACATCACTTACCTCGTTGTACCTTCCTGTTAAATACAATAATAATTTGTTTAGCTCGTATAGGTGCAATTATAGAAATTTACCGTGAGAGGGGGCAGAGCCCCCCCTCAACCCTGTCCTGTATCCCACGGCCTATAACGCGAGTCGGTCAATATACAGGAGGCGCTACAATATTGGTAAAAAATTAAGCTCAATAGCATGTGATTAAGCGATTTTTCTCCAAATTGTTGATGTGTCATTCCCGGGAAACTAACATAATACATATTATATGGATATTTACGTTTTAAGGGTTTGTTTACACTTCTTCTTTTTCATCTTCATCTGGGAGACTTCTTTTGCATGACTGTCCGTCAACAACTGAGACATCTGGTGGCGAATGCAATGAACTATACTGGTGGCGTCGTGGCCAAAGTAATCACCCTACCTAATTCATGCCAAGAGTACTAGAGTTCACGGAAAAACTAAATAAGATGGTCACCAATTTTCCCATGGATTTTTTAATTTTTCCCTGTTAGTTTTCATGAATATATAGGATTTGGAAATAATTGCAACCCTCGGCGAAACCGTTTTCCCCATTATACAACGATCTTAAGACACGTCGCCCGATAGTGGGGAGGGCTATGAAGTACAGGGAAAATGAGGGGTTAAATGCGTAAAACGGCGATTAAAACTTATTTTAGCAAAACTTGGCTCTGGTTTTAAGGTATTTCGAAGGCCTAAAACCCAATATTTCGAAAACCCGAGCCAAGTTTTGGCCGAAGCTGGCTTGGATTTTGAGAATTTGTAGACAACAAAATGACAGTAACCTCGTTTAGAAATGTGGCTCAGGTTTCCCGAAATTGCAAAGGCATAAAACCCGAATTTTGGAAAACCCGAGCCAAGTTTTGGCAAAACTTGGCTCGGATTTTGCGAATTATAAGAGTAAACAAATTACAGTAACCTAATTTAGAATTTTGGCTCATGTTTCCCTGAATTGCAAACCCCAACATTTTGAGAATCGAAAAAGACTAACTGCATGTCGGAAATCGGCTCATGATTTCCCTAATTGCAAAGCCATATAACCAGATATACCGAAAAGTTAGCACTTATTTAAATCATAAATATCCAGTAACATAGACCTAGTACATTGGATACAAGCCTAATCCACACCTAACGCCTACAATGTGTCCGTAGTACCTAGTAGGCCTACGTGGGATACAACATGGCGGTTGGGCCGGCGCCCATTTAGTAGCCTACCGGTATTCGGCCGTATCTGTAAATACGAATGCGAGGAACTTCGAGCGAATTCCTGATCGAGCGGATGCACAATCCAATCTAATTAACCTAACCTAACTTAACCTAACCCAACCCAACCCAACCCACACATCCTGACGCGATTTTTGAGCCTATTAGGGATACTTTAAAGCCTTTCTTACTGTCAGGGGTATCTATAAACCTTTAGTTTGTTTACTTCAACCTCTGCAGTTGTCTTTGAGTTAGCTGTGGGCAGAAAACTAATTTTGGAGAGGTAATTATAACAGTGAGAGTAATCTATTTCTTATTGCTAATCTGGCAACATCTGCGTCCTATGGTCGTGAGAGGGTTAACTTAACTTAACTGCGCCTCCGCTCGAATATGAATTCGCTCGAAGTGTCCAGATACCGTAAATACTACCGCAACTACGATTTTTTTTTCTGAAACCTAGTATATTAACCTAACCAAACAACCCAACCTATCGACAGAGATGGGCAGGTGGAGTGGACTAAAAAGCTGGTGGACAGACCTCGGGAGACAGGTGAAAATAGCGTGTGTACGAATCGGTGCCGTCTATAGGAAGGTATTGACAACCATGTTTCGACAAAATTCCATGGTAAACCTGACTTTTTGGACCGACAGCAATTTCAGTCAGTTTTATTTTGTTTTTTGTAATTTTTCCTTCAGATATAGTGTTGTTTAATACTGAAGAGGAGCGGAAATGAGTATTTACCCATTATCCAACAATCTAAAAACACGCCCCCCACTAGTGGGGAGGGCTATGAAGTTCAGGGAAAATGAGGGGTTAAAAGCGTAAACATACAATAAAATAGCGTTTTGTATCAAAACTTGGCTCGGGTTTTCCCAAATTGCAAACCCATGCAACCCAATTTTGTGAATACCCGAGCCAACTTTTGACGAAAGCTGGCTCGGATTTCACGGGGTGGAGTGGGTAGCCTAATATTTCTTGTTATAAAAATAGTCTACTTTGGGAAGACCTTAGCCTAACCTAACAACCTTACCTAACCTATCCTAGTATTATGGGTGGGGGTTGCCGCCCCCACACCCCCGCTGGTTGGGTACTGGCTGAAAAACTTATTGTTTTACAGTAGCCTAGGCCTATACATGTATTTTAGCGTTTTTGTTTTTGTTCTCCCTTATAATACATTTCAGCTCTTAATGCCATATATATATAGCAATGATGTATATGCTCTACCGGACCTATTAGGCCTAAACAGATCGATGGGCTAACTGTCGGTCCAAAAAATCAGTATAACCAATTCCATTTTAGTACCATATATTTTTATTAGGTTTTGCCGAGGCTTAAAACACATTTTCATATTATGTTTAGAGCATATAAAATCCATATGTGTTCAAATATTGCAAAATAATTGGTGACCAACTTATTTAGTTATACTGAGTTCACTGACACGTGATGTCTATCGACCAATCAGGTGATGCCATGATTTGGAAAACAGGTGTGAGCCGATCAAAACTTTTTCCACCGTCTTTAAAAATACTGAGGCTGCTTAAGACCTTTTCGCCTTCCAATAAGTGTAAACTGTCCAAAGTGCAATAACCAGTGTTCCAAATACAGCTGACGAGGACAGCTGGTTTTGAAATGCACATACACTTGTTTTACATGGAAAAATTCGAAACAAAAATCTACCAGCTGTTGACCAAGATGAGTGGTGATCGAGCCTCAGCGGCTAGCCAGGCAGCCCAGTACCTCCTCTGTTCATTAAGGTTAGTTGGTTGGTTGGTTGGGACAACATAAAGGAGCCGGACCACAGCTAGCTCGGGAATCTTAATGGGTCATCGCAAAGTAACCTATAGTAAAAGATTTTTTCGCATAGGATTAAACTGGCATGCAAGGGCTAATTGGTTATACTGATGTTTTGGACCGACAGTTAGCCCATCGATCTTTTTAGGCCTAATAGGTCCGGTAGAGCATAGGCTATACATTATTGCTATATATGTCATTAAGAGCTGAAATGTATTATAAGGGAGAACAAAAATAAAATAAAATACATAGGCCTACTGTAAAACAACAAGTTTTTCAGCCAGTACCCAACCAGCGGGAGTGTGGGGGCGGCAGCCCCCACCCATAATACTAGGATTGGTTAGGTAAGGTTGTTAGGCTAATGTCTTCCCAAAGTTGACTATTTTTATAACCTGAAATATTAGGCTACCCACTCCACCCCGTGAAATCCGAGCCAGCTTTCGTCAAAAGTTGGCTCGGGTATTCACAAAATTGGGTTGTATGGGTTTGCAATTTGGGAAAACCCGAGCCAAGTTTTGATACAAAACGCTATATTATTGTATTTTTACGCTTTTAACCCCTCATTTTCCCTGAACTTCATAGGCCTCCCCACTAGTGGGGGGCGTGTTTTTAGATTGTTGGATAATGGGTAAATACTCATTTCCGCTCCTCTTCAGTATAAAACAACACTATATCTGAAGGAAAAATTACAAAAAACAAAATCAAACTTACTGAAATTGCTGTCGGTCCAAAAAGTCAGGTTTACCGTAATTTTAACATGAACATTAGTAAAATCCGAGCCAAGTTTCGTCAAAACTTGGCTCGTGTTTTCTAAATGTCGGGTTATATGGGTATGGAAATTTACAAAACCCGAGCCAACATGTTAATAAGGTTACTGTTATTTTCATTTTTAAATTAGTTAAATCCGAGCCAAGTTTCGTCAAAACTTGGCTCGGGTTTTCAATAAGTCTGGTTTTATGGGTCTGGAAATTGACAAAACTCGAGCCAATAATGTACCAAGGTTACTGTTTTTTTCATTTTTGCATTTGTTAAATCCGAGCCAAGTTTCGTCAAAACTTGGCTCGGGGTTTCAAAAAGTCGGGTTTTATGGGTCTGGAAATTGACAAAACCTGAGCCAATATTTTACTAAGCTTACTGTGTTTTTTTCATTTTTACATTTGTTAAATCCGAGCCAAGTTTCGTCAAAACTTGGGTCGGGTTTTCAAAAAATTGGGTTTTATGGGTCTGGAAATTGAACAAACCCGAGCCAAATTTGGGTTACAAATGTGTATTATCGTGTTCTATACGCTTTTTACCCCTCAATTTCCCTGATCTTCATAGCCCTCCCCACTATCGGGCGGTGTGTCTTTAGATTGATGGATAATGGGTAAATGCTTAATTCCCATTAAATTTCATCACTAGATTAGACTAAAACACCAAAATCAAAATACCAAAAAAAAATACCCGAAAAACACGTTGTTGCGTCTCCTGTATATTAACCCGCGAGTCTTTATAAAAAAATTGACCCAACAACTGGTTATAATTGGAACTGTATAATTGGAAGACAAGCTTAGCCATTTTAAGTCGACCGCCAAAGCGGGACTGGGAAGTCACTCCGAGCGTAAAGTAAACAAAGTGACGCTACTTCCACGAACGCAACCGAATGCTTTACGCAACCGAGTTGTCTTTATATATCGACTCGTATTATCATTATTAAAGTGTCCCCATTGCTTTTTTAGTGTTGCGTACACCAGAAAAGGGTGTAGTTTGGTGTTGGATGCGTGGAAACCGAAAACAAATATGTATTAAATCGTTGGCGGTACCTGTCAAATAGGTGTCTAGTAACTAAAATTGTACCAACTAATTTAATTTGCATTAAGGATCATGATGTTGGCCTGAAGATGGTCGCTAGTGCAGACCGAAAAGTCAGTATAACTTTACTTTTACACCACGATTTTTTTTTATATATTGGAAGACAAATGTGTAATGTATGTGCTCTAAATATCACATGAAAATTAGTTTTAACCCTCGGCAAAACCTAAACAAAAATTACGATATTGAAATGTCATTTTTGGTAAAAAGGTTGTCAATACTCTCCTATAGACGGCGCGGCCACTCGTTGCTGGAGTAAGGTATGTCCCATAATACTGTGTTTTTTGCACAGTTATCCAAACAGGGGGGGGGGGGGGGGGGGTGCTTGACCCCACCCCCCTCAATATATTTTGTATCCCACGGCAAACGGTTATGGCCAAATGGTGCTTTTAACCGAAGTACCACTAATTATTTCTTAATATTAGAAGGCTATTATAGAATAAGGATGTTGCAAAGATCATATTAAAATGTGTTTCAACCATCGGAGATACATTTTATGTGCACTATATAAAGTACTGTAAAAACAAAACATTCTTCCTATAAATCTCCCTATTGACGGCAGTGAAACTCTTAAGCCCCTTACTGTTAAAATTGATGCTGATTTTAATCATTAATGGGGGGTGAGGGGGGGGGGGGCAAAGCCCCCCCACAACCTATCCTGTATCCAAAGGCAAAACATATTTTATATTTATTCTGAAAATGACTTGCATCTGAGTGTTTTAAGAATGTTGGATAATGGGAGAAATACAAATTTCCGGGGATTGTAACTAATTTCAACTACTGTATAATGATGAAAACTACCTAAAACCAAAAAGGAAAACCATGGGAATATTAGTTGTAGTTTCGGTTATATTTTCTGGCCAAATAATTATTTTTCACCAGTCGTGTTTTTAGATTGTTGTTTAATGAATGGGTAAATATAAATTTCCTAGTATTATCAAACATCAAAACACCCTTACACAACTCTAAGCTACATAAACACAATCGAAGCAGTTTTTTAGCAATTTAATTAAACGATCTTTATATTGACCGAAAAGACCTCTCCCATTGTAAACTAAAACATTGAAAGGTAAATATCCATACAATATGTAGTATGATAGTTTCCTGGGACTGACACATATATCAATAATTTGGAAACAAATTGCTTAATCACATGCCATTGAGATTATTTTTTTATATAATTGTCGCGCATGCTATATATTGACCCAACATTTAATTCACATTTTAATATATTCACTATATACACTTTTTACCCCTCAATTTCCCTATTCTTCATAGCCTTTCCCACTATCAGGTGCCGTATTTTTAGATTCTTGGATAATTGGTAAATACTATTTTCCATGAAATCATTTTATAATAGAAAGCTTATAAACCATAAGAATAACAAATCCCCACCCCCCAACAAAAATAAAATAAAATATATTTTTTTGTAAATATCTGTGGTGCGTCTCGTAAATATTGACCAAATAAACTAGGTGCTTGGAACACTTACTACCTGGTAGGTAAGGGTTACTTTTGTAAAAACACGTACTACCTGGGAGGTAAGGGTTGGTACTCTATCCAACGGGGCGCCCAACCCCGAAAGTGGTTGAAATAGGGGAGCTATCCCCCCCGCCAAAGGTGGCTTTCTAGGGCCTTTCCTAGCTGTTGCTGAGAGGATTGGGTTCTAGTCATGTGGTGATGGGCTGGTCTATCAGAGTGAGAACGGAGCGATCTCTGCCATACCCATAGCTTACTCTGACTGTTCCTTTTACTTATATATTTTCTGGATCTCAAGTGACGGCATCTCTTCCATGGATTGACCTCCCAATCTACCAAGATTGGAAGCCAAAGCGTCACATTTTTCCTTTGCCCCTCAACTTTCTCTTCATAATTGCTGAGGGGCACAGGGCCCTGGGTGGGGCTTTGGTTTCCCGGGTGTTTCCTCACCCTCCCCAGCTCCCCGCCATGGAGTGGCTTTGGTCACCCAGGCTTTATTGTGGTCGGCAGGGAGGGTTCTGTGGGGGCGCTCGGTTATGGCCTTGGCCTTGCTCAGGGCCTTGGGGCTGTTCGGCCAGGCAGCTTGGGCAACAGCAACAACAACAACAACTCTATCCAACAGACTAGTTCTAAGTTAGGTGACTTGGTTATTTTACTTTTAACACCTTGGGTGCGGCACTTGTCATATGACAATTTCTCGGTCACCACTGTACCATACGGGGGTTTTGGACAAAAAGTAACCTTCACTCCCTGCACATTTGCATGTATAAACAAGAGCTAGAACGTATTTCAATGATATATGCTTTAAAGCAGAGGAATAGACCTTTCCAATGACACCTGAATCATGTTTATACAACCACTGGTTGCTGTGCAACGATATTGGACATTTGACGCTAAATCGGTAAAAAATTGAGTTTGAGCGGTTTCCGCTATTCCCAAGTCTGTAAGGGAGTTGGAGATGTCTCCCACTGCCACTAGTGATGGCTCAGATACGGGGGGCGGTGGAGGGGATGGTCCCGCGCTGCTTAGACTCTCTCGCCTGCCTCCCAGCCCTTGTTCAAGGCAGAAATTTGGCAATTGTCATATAACAAGTCCTGCGGTGATGACCATATTTTTTTATATAATGGCCCGCAGTCATTGAGTTAAAAATCATAAAACCCGTGCCAACTTTTGCCACAATTTGGTTTGGCTTTTCAAATTTGTTATGGGTTTCAAGTAACGGAAAACCAGATCCAAAATAAGGTTAGTTTTTTTTTTGGATGGATGTAGATTCTGGGCGTAGGGTAGTCATGTTTACATAGGGCGATCGCCGCAGTTAACTTTGCGTCTATTTTTAAGTATATTTTTTACGGTTATTTTCCCCCTGCTGGCATCTTTCAAAAACAAGAAGAAGAAGAAGGACGAAGGATTCATTGAGTGCAATGCTTTGTTTACGGTCGGGACATTATATTAGTGTTATTTTTCGGTGTTATCGGGTTTTTTTCAAGTGTCTATAACTAAATTCCTCCATGCGGACTATAATGAGAACAATATGGCGAGTCTATTGGTTCCTATTTTCCCTAATAAATTGTTTCTAATAAGGCGGATTTCTGTCCTTGAAGATTATCGAGTTTACTGCCGTCAATAGGAAGAATATTTTGTTTGTTTTTACAGTGCTTTATATAGTGCACATAAAATCTATCTCCGGAGGTTCAAACTAAATTTAATATGATCTTTGAAACATTCTTATTCTATAATAGCCTTCAAATATTTAACATTAATTAGTGTTCATTTCTGTAATAAGTACCTTTCTTTGATATAAAGGATAGGATGGCAGACCAATTATGCTCTAATATTGTGTACCTATTCACTTGTCTGAGCTGTGAGGCTCAGTCCATAGAGAATAGAGTGCAAAGAGTTGAGTTCTGCGCACATCCTAGGATTAGCACCACTGTTGTGGGGCATATTATTATAACCAAAAAACCTAGGTCATTACTCCCTATTAGATACTCCTTGATTTCTGCGTGCCTGGCTTGTCTGCAGTGTTACCATAGTTAGGGAAACATACGCATAATGGGGGGCGTTAGATTAACCCTTTCGCATGCCAGGTACACCGCCTCTTGCCCACCACAGTACTGAGCCTCGTGGTCTCCCTCCCGCCGACCTAAGTAGTGAGCCGCTAGGTACACTGAAACGCTCCCCCACGTCTTAACCTGCTCTTTCTCCCACTACCCTGTGTAGTACAGATGTTGGGAAGATAGTAGCATTTGGTTTGAAATGAAAGTGAAATGAACATTCATATATTCAAATATCGGTAAAATTCGAGTTTTGGTTTCACAGCGACTTTAGTGTTTATTTATTTTATTCAGTTTTCTTTGATATAAGTGTTGTTTTATACCAAGGACTGTCGAAATGAGTATTTACCCATTATCCAACAATCTAAAAACACTGCTTTCACTAGCGGGGAGGGCTATGAAGATCCCTATGAAGAAGGGAAGTAACTATTTAGTACACTTTGAAAATACATAAGCCTAACTTAACAACCTTGCCCAACCTATCCTAGTATTATAGGTAGGGGGTGCCGCCCCCACACCCCCACTGGTTGGGTATTAAAATAAAAAAGATTGAGGGAGCCAAAAGAAAAATCGGAAAATATTACCGAAACTACCACTAATTTTCCCATGTGTTTTCTTTGTGGATTTAGGTAGTTTTATCATTATACAGTAATTGAAATTAGTTAAAATTCCCGGATTTTTTTTTTCTCCCATTATCTAACAATCTTAAAACACTCGGATGCAAGTAATTTTCAGAGAATATATATTTGTTTTTTTGCCTTTGGATACAGGATGGGTTGAGGGGGGGCAGTGCCCCCCCCCCCCCTCCCCCCCCCATGACTTATTGAAATCAAAATCTATTTTAGCAGTCAGGGGCTTAATAAGAGTTTCACTGCCGTCAATAGGGAAAATTATAGAGATTTTTTTTGTTTTACAGTGCTTTATATAGCGCACATAAAATGTATCTCCGGAGGTTGAAACAAATTTTAATATGATCTTTGCAACATCCTTATTCTATAGTAGCCTTCAAATATTGAGAAATAATTAGTAGTAATTTCGGTAATAAGTACCGAAAAATCGAAGTCTACGGTGTTTACTCCACAATCTTCAGCTTTGGTTGTCGATAACTAGAGAGGTAAATATTAACTTTTGTACTGTAGTAATAATTCCATATAATGCATTTGCGGCGCTTTTGACATACAGTATATAGGAATTAAGTATGGTATATGACACATTTATAGAAGCCATAGCAAATTGTGAGTGTGCTGTGAATCCAAAACTAGAATTAAACTCAAATATCTTTGTCTTCGTAATACCATAATATTACACATGTAAGTACACACTGGCAAGTGATGGAGTAGTGACCTATTATTATTATTATTAAATATTTATTATCCTATATTTATTTTTGTTTCATAAGTTTGCTTCCTTAATATTTATGTATAATATACAGTTGTCCACATCAGTTTTGTTCATCTCCGTGAGGAAATATATAATATGTATATATCTACATGATTGAATTAACCCGTACTGTACCGTAGGATACAGTATTAAGTCTCCAGCAGTCCCAAGCAATGTGGCCAAAATGACAGGAGAGACTACCTTTTCACCTCGAGAGTTACTGGATCTATCACCTTTTTTTTTACACAAGACTTAAAAAAACAAAAACAAATTTGCCTTGTACAGGCAGTTACAAGAGAAGTACATTACTGATGGCTATAACCATCGCTGGGACTGGGGAGTTACTTATCTACTGACGGCTATAGCCGTCGCTGGGATTGGACGGGTTAAGAGTGTTGCAGTTGGTGACTTATGTGATTAGTCAACTAATATATCAAACAAATCACAACGAGGAACAGAACTCCTTTAGGTAACTGTAGATAATTATGTAAATATGTACATACATAAAATATACAACCATACTTTCCAAATTAATACCGGAGCGTAATGTGCATCGGTGCAAAACATATGAATTATACAAAAATAAAAATAATAATAATAATAACAAAAATAAAAACGGTATGATTAGGAGTAGTGGGCGTACACATTATTTACATTATGTGTATTGTAATTCCATATTTTACCCCACTATTTTGTAGTTTGAAAGATCGTCTACACCTTGATATACAATTAACCCTCTCCGACATATGACGCGATTTTGAGCCGATTAGGGATACTTTAAAGCCTTTGTTACCATCAGGGGTATTTAGAAACATTTAGTTTAGTTACTTCAACCTCTGCAATTGTCTTTGAGTTAGCTGTGGGCAGAAAACTAATTTTGGAGAGGTAATTTTAAGAGTGAGAGAACTCTATTTCTTATTGCTAATCTGGCAACCTCTGCGTCATGAGTCTGAAGGGGTTATGTATGTGGCAGAATATGTATAAGTGTACATATACCTGTAAATACAGTCCTCCTCTACCACTCTTCTCTTCGCCAACATGTAAACAAACCCGAGTTGATATACGTATAAGTCGCTGTGCAGACATCCGAACACGGTTTATCGTGACGTCATCTAGAATATAAGTGCTAGTATGCGAATAATATCTATAGTCACGGTTTGCGCATTTGAGTGATTATTATTGATGTTCTTTTGTTTGCCAATCCTGCTCATTATAGCATACAGTCCTTTATTATTTTTTGGTCAGTTCAAGTTGGTTGCCATCTTGACCGAGTGTGGAATGGGTGTGTTAAGGTTATTATCTAAGATTCGCGAAATTATTGTATTTTCTGAGGACATAAACTCTTCACAACATTTGGTAAAGATTAGTAGCTGTTAGATATAGGCGGCAGCCCCCCACCTATAATACTAGGATAGGATAGGTTAGGTAAGGTTGCTAGGTTATGCTAATGGGCAAGAATGTTAAGTGCAGGCGTACCGCCAGACTTGTTTACACTACGCGTGGCGTCGGACATTTCCCATTATGTTCCCGTCTATTTTTACTGCCTTTGGATATAAAAATACATTAGCCTAACCAAACAACCTAACTTAACCTAACTTAGTATTCATGTAGTAATGACAGGGGGCAAATAGCAGAAAATATAGCGTCGAAATAGACTGGAACGTAACTGCGAGCGCACATGACGACCGTACGCCCGATCACTACATCCATCCCGGCTAATGTCTCCTCAAAGTTGACTATTTGTATAACATAGGTTTAGTAGGCTAGGCCTACCCACTCCACCCCGTAGCTGCCATGCAAGGGTTAGTTTTATATTCCACGTACCTAGGTACTAGCAACTCGCAGTGCCTGGCATGCAAGGGCTACTTTAATATCCCACGTACCTAGGTACTAGCAACTTGCAGTACCTGGCATGCAAGGGCTAGTTTAATATCCCACGTACAGTTGGTCAAGGATGAAAGTATACAGTTTTTCGTCTGCTATAGCCACACATAGTTTGTCATGTTGGCAGCCCTGGTAGCCATATCTCAGAGCCCGCCCACCTTATACAGGGTGTTTAAAAACTTGTTCCTGGACTTAGTTGTCAGACGGAAATATGAATAAATTGCTCTATAATCTTTGACGTGAATATCACTTCGGAGATATTAAACACTTAATGTTATTGATAGATATGCAAGAAATGCGAGAGTGAGAACGAAAATCAAAACGTCTACCTATATACGATATTTCAGTGGAATACAGGTCCATTTTCACACGTGGTAATATGTGGCTAATAATGTAGGGTATGGTGATATCAATGTTGCAGTTGGTTTGCAGGTGTTCTGCTGATAAAAATAAAAATAATAATAATAAATATATAAATAAATAAAAATCACAAGTAAAGCCTCATTATGCTTCGAGGACTGACTCATAAAGCAATGGCGCTCGCAAGATGAGTAAAATTGCTGGGTCATTACCCTATTGAACACACAGGCTTCCTTACGTCCACGTTTAGGAATTAGATTTTTGTGTATCTAAAGTAGACGAATATGGAGTGGCTATAAGAGATATTACGATATACACTTAACATTATAACATTCATAATAAATAATGAGTAGAAAGAGGAATCTAATAATACTTCTTAATTAACCCGTGGAGCCCCGGCTAGTTTTGTAATGTTTGCGCACCAGAACCCGGCCGGTTTTCAAAAAATGGTTTTATTCCAGAAACAATAGCGAATGGGTTAGGAATGAAGGAAAAACCACGAAAAACCGCTCAAAAAGCTTAAAAAATGGTCCTACAGAGCCCCCGAAAACGGATTTTACACGAGTAAAAAATTGAAGGCAATTATCCCCAAAAAACAGGTTATTGCGCGCTCGCGCGCACGCACGTGGACTTTGAGAGTTTTCAACCATCGGCACGGTTGTGTGGGATACGTACACAGTTCCCATACAAATCTGAGCCCTCTTGAGTGGCTACACCTGAGGTTACGGTCGGCGCAATTAGGGTGATGCGTCAGGCGCGTCTCTGGGGCTGTGCGTTACATACATCGCCGACGCGTCAGACGCGTCGCTGGGGCTGTACGGGTTAATAAATAGGTAAATATTGATATTTCACTTTCATCCCCAAGACTGGATTATATGTGATCCAAAGGGCAATGAAACGGAGGCGAGCGCCGCGGCTACGCGCTGTTCCAGCGTATGCCCCCGGCTTTGTTTTGCTATCTCCATAACAGTATTTAGTCACCCTGAAGGTTTATGAATAATTCTCTAACTTTTGATATTTATGGAAACGCTTTTTCGAAGCACTCCGTATATTAATTAATGTATCAATATAATAAACCCCATGTGTGTTGGGATGGTTTGGGCTAGTGGAAAGGCTGTCATGGCTGCCAACATGACAAACCATGTGTGGCTATAGCAGACGAAAAACTGTATACTTTCATCCTTGACCAACTGTACCTAGGTACTAGCAACTCTCAGTACCTGGCATGCAAGGGCTAGTTTAATATCCCACGTACCTAGGTACTAGCAACTCTCAGTACCTGGCATGCAAGGGCTAGTGTTATATCCCACGTACTAGGTCTAGCTAGGTTAGGTTGGGTTCTTTGGTTAGGTTAATATACTAGGTCTCAGAAACAACAATCGTAGTAGTGGTAGTAAAGTTTAAATAGGCTAGCGGTCGCACCACTATTGACAGCACACATATAGTAATGGATGCACTATTTTGAGTTTTCACTAGCATTTCCCATTAATTTTCTTTGTTAAAAGTGGGTTTTGCCTTCACATTGTTTGCCTCAACAATATGAAACTCGGTAGGTGATCAGGGTTATTTCAATACGCCCGCTACTCATAGTGGGTGTGACGTCACGATACTCATTCCTTTCAGCCAATCACAGACGCTTTCTCGACTGTGAATGTGTTCGGCTACACACGACCACCACCCTTGACCACCACGGGCTTTTCTATCCATAGAGTTTTTCAACCCCTCTTTCCCTGATATATTTCATGCCCTGCCCACCTATCAGGGTAAATATTTTAATATTGTTTAGACAAACAGCATAATGTGAAGTTAAAAGACACTTGTAACAAAGAATAATAATGGAAAACACTAGTGAAAACTCGAAATAGTGCACCTGTATGTGTCCTGTCAATAGTGGTACGCCCACTACTCCTAATCTTACCATAAAAACCATATACAGTAGATATATGGCTTAGTTTTAAACTAGATGACGAAACTAACAGCACGGCTACGGCTGGAAAGTGGATGACGAAAATATCGTCATCGGCACGGCTACGGTTGGGAATCGGATGACGAAAATAACTTCATCAGCATGCGAAAGTGTTAAATAAGAGAACTTCTTTAACCCTACTCGACGGCTGGACGCTATAGCCCTATATAGAGTTTTTCCCGCATCGCACGGGTGGCCTACATAGTTCCATTGCATGTTTATTTTTTCTTTTGAATTGTGTGCTCCTATTTGTTTGTTTACATACACATACACAGCACCACCATGCTTGTACTACGCCGCACCACCAGTCTCTCTCTGCCCGCCATCATGGAAACCCAAAGATAAGGCTTCCGCCGCGCCAGAAACTATGCCCGCGCGTACGACTGCCCCAACTCTCCTTAAACAACGGCGCATCATGAAAGATATCCTAAGTCCGGGAGGTGTTGAGAACTTGAAATTGCTGGTAGTGACAGTGAAAGTAACATGAGTGAACAAAGCAGTGGCCATAGCTCACGGTACTCTTCCAGTGAAAGTCTGGACACCGAAAGTGACGAATCTGCTGAGTTTGTGAGTTTCCCTAGTGATGATGTCCGTGGTGTTGAACCTGAAGGGGATAAAAGAGGTGATGATGATGATGGTAGTGAGAGTGATTTAGCAAAAGTAAGCGAGTGGGAGAGCTCCAGGTCAGCCTCGAAGTTTGTGCTCAGCGAAGCAACACCAAGCCCTTCCCCAGCTAAATCTCTCTTCCAGATTCGCTGTTACAAGAAGCAAGTTCTTGAAAAAGCAGCTACGGCAGCAAGGGAAGAAGAAAGGGAGAAAACAAGCGGAAGGATGAGGACAAAGAACAGGAAATGAGTAAAAGTTAGTGTGATGCTGCTGTTGATGGGGAGCCTTCCTTCACGGAGCTTTTGTCCACCACCCAAGCGCATCCATGCCCCGGGGGTGCCCGCCACTCTTTTCCACCACAGCCAACTAAAATTGGGGCTGAGTGACCAGTGCTTCCCCCAATATGGCCACCACAATCCCCAGAACGAAGAATAAGTGCTGCTGAGAAGGGAAAAGGCCGCACTTTCATAAAAACTACCGCAAAAACTCTGCAATCTTTGTTCGAGGCCCTCATCGCCACCACCCCTGCCGGCCCTAGCCATTACCCGGCATCCCCGCGAGTTTCCCTACAGCCTACCCCCTCACCCCTGCCATCAACAAGTGTGAATGTGGATATTTATGAACCCGTATCACCACTGCCTCCAACAACTGAAGAGGGAGCCTTATTTTCGTCGACCCGTCGTCGCCCACGTCGCCAAGACATCGCCTTGCCTTCATCTCCTTCCCCACCTCGCCCACTTCGCCCACCCACACACCGCCCATGTCTCCATCATTCCCCGCTGGAGTACGAAGATACTGATGAAGAAGACATCCCTGAGGACTCTGGCGACTACTACATTGGCCCGAGAGTGGACAAGATGACTTGGCTGATGAAGTCTTGGATGACCCTGCTCCCCGCCACCCATCCCATGGTCGTTGTGCTCGGGTCCACCCTAGTGTGGACGCCTCCCGTGTCGGCTGTGGGCATGCACTGGCCAGCCGAGTCCATGGGCGTGGGTGCTGGGCGTGAGCATCGCCAAGACCAAGGAACCCCATATACTGGTACTGTTTTTCAGTGGGAAGATGGTGACAACTTCGTCCCGGAGGTGCCTGCTTTTGATGAGGCATAGGAGGGAATCAAGGAGTTGCCCCCACATTTCCTGCTGGCCCAGACTCATCACCGGGAGAACTCTTTGAGGCATTCTTTAATGAGGAGGTGATGAGCTACGTCGTTGGGGAGACTAATAAGCAGCACGACATCCAAGTAAACTTCTTCAACAGGACAACGAAGAGCCACATGAGGCAGTGGTCCAAATTGACTGTCGTGGAATTCTACTCATTCCTTGCCCTCACAATACTGATGCCACATTTCAAGAAACTTGCATTGCCAGAGTGCTAGATATCAAGAGACTTCAACGCAACCCCTGCCTTTGGCTAGTACATGTCACGTGATAGGTACCTTGATATCCTCTCCTGACTCCTATTGTCATCAAAATCGACATCCACCACCCAGACAAGCTGTGGAAGATTAGAAAGTTCTATGAAATTATGCGGGAGCGGTTCACCTCGTACTTCAGGCCCTTTTAGAAGGTTGTCATTGACGAGTCTCTACTACTGTTCCGGGGGAAGCTCCACTTCTGTCAGTACATCCTCTAAAAGAGACATTGCTTTGGCATCAAGCTCTTTGTGCTGTGCAACTGTAAGACTGGTTATGTACCGGACCTACTGGTCTACAGCGGGAAGGGAGGGGATGTGGTTGCGGAACCCAACATTGGCTTCGGCTGAGCAGTGGTGAAAGCCTTGATGGACCACTATTTTGACAAGAACCACATCCACTACATATCCCTCAGTCTCACCAAGTACCTCCACGACAACAAAACCGGGATTGTAGGCACAGTGCGGAGAGAAAGAAGGGCTTGCCGTGTTTCCCAAATTAAACAAAGGAGAACGATTTCTTCCAAATTAAGTCTGGGCCCATTCTGGAGATCCACTGGCACGACCAGCAGAAGGTCAACCTCTTCATCACCATCCACAAGTGGGATCTGGTCGAAACTGGCAAGGTGGATCCTTTGACACAAGGGTGAAGAAGCCGGACGCAGTCCTAAACTAGAATCTCAACGCGAGGCTCGTCAACAAATAGTATATGCAGATCAACTACATTGACTGTCTGTGTACCTCATACAAAAAGTTTTTCTTGCATATGATCGAAATGCTATTTCTGAATGCTTACAACATCTACAAGCCTCTGAATTCGATGACCAAGAAATTCGAAAGCCTGGCGAAATTCCACAAACAAGTAATAAAGGATCTCCTGGCAAAGCATGCCACACACCAGAGGGCAGTAGCACAGGCAGATATTTCCATTGAACTGTCATGTTTACTGAGTCTGTGGATAATGTTGACTTGATTATTCATAGTGTAATTAGTACAAAGTAGGGATTATTAAGAATTAATAGGTACCATCCCATTTTCTCTTTCGATCGTGCTGCCATCTCTTATTTGTGCGGATCACTATTATCAGAAATTTGACCTCACTTTCCCATCCTTTCTTAAAGAATTCTTGGCTTTGTATGTAAGATGTTCGGGGCGTTCCTTTAGGACACGGATATACAAGCGTCTAGGTACAAGCCACAGAACAGGGAAGTTTCTAAATAAAATTTCCTTTTCAGCTGTTAGGAGCCACTCTAGATCTCAAGATCATCAGTTTTCCCAGATATTTTTAGAATCCTTGCAATATATATATATATATATATACAGTATAAACTGTATATATATATATATATACAGTATATATATAATATATATATATATATATATATATATATATATATATATATATATACAGTATATGTATACTTTATTTGCATGTATGAGCGTGTGGTTATATTTATGTAAGTATTATATACATGTATATATATATATGAAACTTAATTCATATTTACAGTATACAATAGTAAATAAATTTCGCACTTATATAACCAAACTCGTAATGTCTTAGTCCAGCCGCGTACACGCATGTTTTCCATAGTATAAAAAGGTTTGATTGACTTCATTATGTGCAAAAGACAGTTATTTGGTAAAATTAATGTACCACTGCATAGTAAACTACAACTTTAATTCAATCTTCCACAATATACTTCCATATATATCATCACAGGGGAGATAATTTATGTGCACGACTGTACATGCGTAATGTAACACAAGAGTTCCCCGACTATTATGAGTGACTGTATCATGACTTTTAATTTTCATTTTCATCCAACAGATCTCTTAAACATTCTACTAGCTGCAAAAATGGCGAGCAACACGGTATCGAAAACACTCAATCAACATATGGAGTCTCACTTCTGCGATGAATTTGTCAAGAAGATGGGATGGATTGTGGGCTACAATTCGATGGCCATCGGGGGTGAACAATACACAAGGGTAGATATTATCGGTACATCCATGTAAACTTAACCATAGACATTTACAACCAGTAGATTACAACCAATGGCAACCCAATCAGGGCCAAGTACACCAGTGCCAAATTTAAATTCTAACCTAACATAACTGTAGGCTACTGGTTTTCATCTGCATATTGAGATGTCTATTGTTCGATCACCATTATTAGACACCTTACAGCTCTAACATATGAACTTGTACAAGTAAGAGACAACAATTTTACCAAACATTACTAAATTGCTTCAATAATGTTATTCCCAAGTCTCCGTATGTACCATTATTAAAAGTAAAGATATAATTCGAATATTCTTCAAAGTTAAAGACCTAATTCCTCTTGATCTTCAGTAGACTTATTTACAAGTTCTCGTGTGAAAGGAGTTTGTCTTAATTTGTTCAATCCCCTCGTCGATATTTTCGTCCTGCAGGATCTCGGCCATCCCATCCTATTTTTAAGAGATAACTCAATATGCCTAATTAAGTAACGATTTGTCTTCAATGGAATTGTCGAAGCGTAATGGCGATCTGGAAAACATTGCAATTCATATTTTTATTAAATCTAAATTGGTGCCATATTATGCCGATAGGGGTGATTCATTTTTTTGTTTTTTGTTTTTTTTCTATGTGATTGAGGGAGGCAAAAGGCAGAACTGCCTATAGCGAGTGCCTCCCCCATAGTTGAAAGAGTGACAGGGCCAAAATCAAGGGACGTTCGAGCCAAAATGCCTGGACACACTGAGTTTGAAGCAATTTAAGTCATAGGAAGAGGGAAAGACTGATTCTGGGAGAGAGTTCCAGAGCTCGGCTGTTGAGTAGAAGAAAGTTTGAGAGTAACTTTTTATTCTTGGGTTGGAGAGTTGCACAGAGTAGGGGTGGGATTGAGTTGCAAGACGGGTACCACGTGCCCTACATAAAGGAGGTGGTATACACTGGGAAAGCTCTGAGGAACACTGATTATTATAGTAGCGATAGAATAGCGAGAGAGATGCAACATTGCGGCGGAGAGAGAGCGATTGCAGAGAGTTGGTGAGTGGACGGGAGTTAATGATACGAAAGGCCTTCCTTTCAACTTTGTCTAGGAGAGCGGTGTGAGAGGAACCTCCCCACACATGTGAACAATACTCCATACAAGGACACACTATGCCCCTGTACAGAGCAAGACCCCCTAAGGCGGTTGAGCACACCCAGCTTCTGGGAGGCTGCCTTAGCAAGGCAGGTAATATGGTCCTTCCAACTGAGAGCAGAAGAAAAGGAGACACCAAGAATATTGAGAGAAGATGAAGGATTGATTTTTGTATTGTTGAAGAATAAGGGATAGTCCGCTGGGAGTTCCTTACGGGTAGATAGATGGAGAAATTGGGTTTTGGAAGCATTAAAGGTAACAAGGTTTTCTCTGCCCCAATTGGAGATAGTATTTAGATCAGAATTTAAGAGTTCTATGGCTTCATTAAGTTTGTCGTTGAGGGATTGCTGGCTGGGGCGTTCTGAAAAACTAATAGAGTAGTGTAAGGTTGAGTCGTCTGCGTATGAATGGATGGGAATTGAGGTACAGTTGAGGAGATCATTTATAAAAATTAGAAAAAGAATAGGAGATAGGACAGAGCCCTGAGGAACACCGGAGTTTATAGGGCGAGGACATGAACAATGGCCGTCCACAACCGCGGCTATGGAATGGCCGGAAAGGAAATTAGAGACAAAGGCACAGATGGAGGGATAGAAACCGAAGGAGGGTAGTTTAGAAATTAAAGATTTGTGCCAGACTCTATCGACGGCTTTTGATATGTCTAGTGCAATAGAAAAAGTCTCACCGAAGTCCCGAAAGGAGGATGACCAAGAGTTCGTAAGATATGAAAGAAGATCACCAGTAGAGCAACCCTTAAGGAAGCCATACTGGCGATCTGAGAGCAGATTATGAGAAGAGAAATGCTTAAGAAATTTGGAAGCAACAATAGTTTCAAAAACTTTAGAAAGACAAGAGATGAGAGCAATTGGACGATAGTTGGAGGGTTGAGAGCGGTCACCCTTCTTTGGGACAGGTTGAATGTGAGCAAACTTCCAGCATGAAGGGAAGACGTTAGAGGATAGACAGAGACGAAAGAGTTTGCCTAGGCAGGGAGTCCGCACAGAAGTGCAGTTTTTGAGAACAACAGGAGGAACACTGTCCGGACCGTACACCTTATTAGTATTAAGCCCAGAGAGGGTAGAAAGTAAATCTTTAGAAGAGATTAGGATATTAGGCATAAGTAAAAGAGAGGAGGGTGGAGAGGGAGGAATAGCACCGGAATCATCCAAGGTGGAGTTTCTAGCAAAAGTTTGAGCGAAGAGTTTAGCTTTGTCAGAGGAAGAAGTGATGGTTGTGCCATCAGAATGGGAAAGGGGAGGGAAAGACGAGGAAGAGAAATTGTTGGAGAGGTTTTTGGCTAGATGCCAGAAAGCTTGGGAAGAGCTAGAGTTGGATAGTTCAGTGCATTTATTATTGATGAAAGAGTGTTTGGCAAGTCTAAGAGCAGATTTGGCTTGATTCTGGGCAGTAACATAGGAAGAATGAGTCTTGAGTTTTAAGGCGTCGGTACCGTTTGAATGCTTCCTCCTTATTGCGGACAGCAGTAGAACAGGCGTGAGTAAACAAAGATTTTTTATCATTAGTCTGAGAGAAAGAGAATGGAATGTATGCTTCCATGCCCGATAGGATTACCTCAGTAATGCGTTCAGCACTCTCCGAGGGTCCCCGGCCACGGAAGCAGAAATCATTCCATGGGAAATCAAAGAAGTACTGCCGGAGAGCCTCCCAGTTGGCAGCGCCAAAGCGCTGTGGCTGTGGCACACAAGCGCCGCCGGCTAGGAGGATCGGGTGGCCGTACCGGAGAGATAGGGCAGTTGACAGATAAGTTTATGGTCGGAGGAGCCCACAGGAGAGAAAAGATTGACAGTATAAGAAGAAGGGTTAGAAGTTAGAAACAAGTCAAGAATGTTGGGCCAATCTCCGATGCGATCCGGGATACGGGTGGGATGCTGAACTAACTGCTCTGTCATTTATGATAGAAAAGACGTAGGCTTGTTCACCAGGTGGATCAATAGTGTGAGAGGAGAGCCATTGGCGGTGGTGAACATTGAAATCTCCTAAGATGGAGATTTCTGATAAAGGAGAAATGGATAGAATGTGTTCCACTGTAGAGTTTAGATAGTCAAAGAATTTGGAAAAGTTGGTAGAGTTAGGGGAAAGATAGACAGCACAGAAATATTTAGTAAGAGAATGACAGGAAAGTTTGAGCCATAAAGTAGAGAATTCAGTCTAAATCGGGAACACTAGAGCAAGTGAGTTTGTTGTGCACATATGCACAACATCCGCCTTTGACTTTGAAACTAGGATAGAGAAAGTAGGAGGATACAGAAAAGGGTTTGCTGGATGTTGCTACAGACACCTGAGTTTCGGTGAGGAAGAGAAGATCAGGTTTGTAGGAGGAGAGATGGTGTTCAACAGAGTGATAGTTAGAGGAAAGTCCGCGAATGTTGCAGAAATCAATAGAAAGAGTAACAGGCTGTGGTCCAGGTAATTTTGTGGGGTCGTCAGGGGATGGTCGGTCGGGTGTGGGGGCAATTATGGTCCCCCCCCCCCCCCCCCTAGGGACTCCGAGGCTGGACTGAAATTCATAATTTTTAAAAATGTTGGTGTGGAGGAAAAGTGTGGTGTGCATGTTTAGTTTAGTGAAGTGGATAGGAGGAAGAGGTGTTTGTGAGAGCTAGCTGGATTGCTCTCAATGTAAATGAGGCACAAAGAAAATCAGTAAGAGAGGCCAAGCAAATGAAACTGGAGTTCCGGCGACTCTTTATCACATGCCTATAACCTCACCTGGGTCTAGCCCGAATTGATTGGTGCCTACAATCTCCCCACAGAATCAATGTTTACAATCCTAGGGGTGAATTTCTTGCCTCTTTGTTTGTGGATCTGGATTTGGTTGTCTTAAAGTCCTAAACGATGGGAGGCCAACCCATTTTCATGTTCAGACTGTCCCGTTTTCTGTTATTGACCTCACCTTTACCTCTCCTGACTGTGCCCTTGATATCTGGGAAGCTGTGAAGGATATGAATGGTATGGACCATTATCCTGTGTTGGTCCAGTCCACTCATCTTGTTCCTGCAGCCCGTATGTCACGCTAGTGTCTGGATAAGGGTGATTGGTCTCTTTTTGGAGAACTATGAAAATTGACTGTATTATTCATGACTTTCAAACTACAGATGATACAGACCATTATTCTACTTGGCCTCTCTACTCATAGGGCGCTCATTCCATCCCACGGACTTCTGGTGCTCACTCCCAGAGACCTGTACCATAGTCGAATGAAGACTGCTCTTTGGCATAGGGGGTTCACAAAACTGATGCTCATCATTATTAATCAAATTGTGATGTGATCTTCTTGAAAGTCAAAATTCGCAAAGTACGAGCTCGGTATAGGTCGGTCATGAATGTTGCTCTCCGAAGTTTACGTTTCCATGATTACACTTTCCACTCCTATGACTATGATGATGAGAAAAGTGTGGATGATTTCAGGTTAATGTTCACCCTACTCCCCACCGGCGTTGCTGATCAAAGGAAATCTACTGCCTACGCCATGATGAAGTATCTTCTACCACAACAGATCAGTTTTGTGCTGTCTCGGAGAAGGATCTTGTAAGGTCTACTAAATGCTCGTAGGAACTAGAAGCTAGATTTTCAATTTCTCTTGTGGCGGAGAGTACTATAATATTGACTTAGTCAATGTGAGCAAAGTATTGCCCTCTCGGAGAGTAGTAACAATGCTCCTTGACCAGACGCCGGCTTACAATATACTATATCATCTACCGATTGCCTCTTTAGTTTTTAATGAACTCTTTTTATAGGGTGTGGGGAGAGTACTGCGTGTGTGTGTGTTGTATTTATTTATTTTATTATATTTTGGGGGGCTGGCTTTCTCTGTTACAGAATGGCTTCCACAAACTAAAGTGTATTTCTCACAACTTTTTCAGACTTGAATCTTCAATCTGTTCTTCGACTCGCCAAATACTCTTTCATCAGTAATTAATGCACTGAACTATCCAATTCTAGCTCTTCCGAAGCTTTCTGGCATCTAGCCTAAAGCCTCTCCAACAATTTTTCTTCCGCATCTTTCTCTCCCCTTTTCCACTCTGACGGCACTACCGTCACTTCTTCCTCTGTCAAAGCTGAACGCTTAACCCAAATTTTCGCTAAATACTCTACCTTGAATGATTCTGGTGCTAGTTCTCTCTCTCTCCACCCCCCCCTCTCTCCTACTTATGCCTAATATCCTAATTTATTCTGAAGATGTACTTTCTACTCTCTCTGGGCTTAATATTAAGAAGTTGTACGAACCAGATAGTGTTCCTCCTGTTGTAATAAAAAAACTGTGCTTCCGTGCGGACTTCCTGCCTAGGCAAACTCTTCCGTCTCTGTCTCTCCTCTAACATCTTCCCTTCTTGCTGGAAGTTTGCTCTCATTTAACCTGTCACAAAGAAGGTTGACTGCTTTTAACCTTCCAACTATCATCCAATTGCCCTCATATCTTGTATTTCCAAGTTTTTTTAAACTCTTCTTACTTCAAAATTTCTTATGCATTTATCTTCTCATAATCTACTCTCAGATCGCCAGTATGGCTTCCTTAGGGGTCGCTCTACTGGTGATCTTCTTTCATATCTTAATACCTCTTGGTCATCTTCCTTTTGGGAATTCGGTAAGACCTTTTCTATTGTGTTAGACATATAAAAGGCCTTCGATAGATTCTGGCACAAATTTATACTTAACTACCCTCCTTCGGTTTATATCTCTTCATCTGTACCTTTATCTCTTATTTCATTTCTGGCCATTCCATAGTTGTTCCTCAGGGTTCTCTTTCTAACATTCATTTTTGATCTTCTCAACTGTAGCCTACCTCCAGTCCTATCCATTCATATGCTGGTGACTACCTTACACTATTCAACTTGTTTTTCAGAATGCCCCAGCATACAATCACTCAAAAACTCACAAGTTGAAGCCATAGCACACATCTTCTGCTCTATCAATCATTTCCAATTCGGGCAAATAAAATCTTGTTACTTTCAATGATTCCAAAACTCAATTTATCCATGTATCTACCTGTTAAGAACTCTTACAAGTTTATCCCTTATACTTCAAGAATACATATATCAACCCTTCATCTTCTCTCAGTAGTCTCGGTATCTCTTTTTCTTCTGATCTTTCTTGGAAATACTATATATCCACTCTTGCTAAAACGCTTACCAAAAGCTGGGTGTGCTCAACCGCCTCTGGGGGTTCTTTACCCCTGCACAGCGTCTGGCTCTGCACAGTTCGTCCATGTATTGAGTATTGTTTGAATGTGTGGGGAGGATCATCTCAAATGGCACTTCTAGACAAAGTAGAAGAGCAAGATTTTCATCCCATTAACTCACGTCCACTCACCGATCCTCTGCAATATTTCTCTCTTTACTGCAATGTTGCATCTCTCTCACTACTCTACCGCTATTACAACAATCGGTGTTCCTCAGAACTTTCTCGGTGTATACCACATCCTCTACATAGAGCATGTAGCACCTGTCTTGCAACACAATCCCATACCTACTCTGTGCAACTCTACAACCCAAGAGTGAATCGATACTCAATTTCTTCTATTCAACAACTGAACTCGGGAACTCTCTCCCTGGCGGGTGCCCAACCCCGAAAGGAGTTGAAATAGGGGAGCTATCCCCTGCCAAAGGCGGCTTTCTAGAGCCTTTCCTAGCTGATGCTGAGAGGATTGGGTTCTTCATGTGGTGATGGGCTGGTCTATCAGAGTGAGAACTGAGCGATCTCTGCCATACCCATAGCTTACTCTGACTGTTCCTTTTACTTGTATATCTTCTAGATTTCAAGTGACTGCGTCTTTTCCGTGGATTGACCTCCCTACTGCCAAGATTGGGAGCTAAAGCGTCACATTTTTCCCTTGCCCCTCAACTTTCCCCTCATAATTGCTGAGTGGCACAGGGCCTTTGGTGGGGCTTTGGTTTCCCGGGCGTTTCCGCACCCTCCTCGGCTCCCTGCCTTGGAGTGGCTTCGGTCACCCGGGCTTTGTTAGTAGTAAGCAGGGAGGGTTTTGGGGGGGCGCTCGTTTATGGCCTTGGCCTTGCTCGAGACCTTTGGGCTGTTCGGCCAGACAGCCTGGGGAACAACAACAACAACTCTCTCCCTGTATTTTGTGGATTGACCTCCCAATCTACCAAAATTGGAAGCCAAAGCGTCACATTTTGCCCCTCAACTTTCTCTTCATAATTGCTGAGGGGCACAGGGCCCTTGGTGGGGCTCTGGTTTCCCGGGCGTTTCCGCACCCTCCTCAGCTCCCCGCCATGGAGTGGCTTCGGTCACCCAGGCTTTATTGTGGTCGGCAGGGAGGGTTCTTTGGGGGCGCTCGGTTATGGCCTTGGCCTTGCTCGGGGCCTTGGGGCTGTTCGGCCAGGCAGCTTGGGAAACAACAACAACAACAACTCTCCCTGAATCCATCTTGCCCTCATCCTATGTCTTAAATTGTTTCAAATTCCATGTGTCCAGGCATTTTGGCTCGTACATTCTTTAATTTTGGTCCTCTCTCTCTTTCAACTCTGGGAGAGGCATTTGTCACAGGCAGTTTTGCCTTATGTCTCTCATCCACATTAAACAAATAAATAAATCTGTGCAACTTATGCCTTCAAGCAATAATATATTGCAGCTGTGGTTTGTTTTACCTAGATTATGTTATGCGCCATGGCATCCTTTGGCAACATCCTGCCTTAGGTTTATGTGGTAGTCTTCCGGTGAAGCTTAGAGACTTGACTAATTGTGTGCTTAAGATCCGTGCACTTTCCATCCTCTCTGCATCTCTTGTGCAGGAGTAGGGTGTCTCACTATCAACGGTAGTTTTCTTAGATTATCTGCCTGCTGGGGCGTCCTCATCCCTTTATGTAGATGATTTACCAATTTAGTTTTCTGGTTCTCGCATGTCTACTGTTAAAAGACTGTATACCTTGCCATGGACAGGGTTTCTGCTTGGGCTGATTCCAAGGATTGTTTTGTTCTTCCCCATCAATGCACCTTTGCACTTTTGTAGAATTAGGGGGGGGGGGGTCACTTAGACCTTGATCTAATGCTTTGTGGCAAGAGACTTAATTGTGTGGCAGTCACAACATTTCTGGGTCTATCTTTTCGATTATCATTTGGTTTGTGTTCCACAATTATTGATGAGTCTAAATGTGTTGTGTATAAAGGATGTGAATATTATAAGAGTTCTCTCGCATACCTCTTTGTGTGATGATCAAATCACACTAGTGCATTGTATATCTCTTCCAAACGTTCTTGTGGCCACTCCTCTTCCACTGTATCCAGGCTTACAGGTAAATTACAGGAACAATGATTTTAAACAAGTTCAAACAAACCAAACTCATACACTAATGTAGTAATCCACAGAGATAGCATACACAGATAGCTTTACTATAATCAATATGAACAATATTTTATGTAAATATAAATATTTGAAAGCAAATCAACAACAATTTTTCAATATGCTGATAAGCGCTTCATCTGTTGACATCAGAAGTTTCTTCTGTTTCACAGTAAGCATGAGATGTGAAACGCTATACTTTCGAGAATAAATTGAAATACGAGAAATACAAAAGGACTGGGTGAAGGACACAAGGAACCGCAAGAAAGAAGGAGAAAGAAAACTAGGAAGCCCACGAGAATGGGAAGACATCAAGAAAGAAAGAAAGAAGGAGAGGAGAAGAAAGAACAGAAGACAGAGGCATAGGAATAAACGCCATTCGGGAGATAACATCACCACCCAAAGAGAGACGAAGACGACAAACCAAAATAGAGATGCACTACCAGAGGAAGAGAAAGAGCCCCGAGAAACATGGGAATTAGTGTGTCAATTTAAAGGTCTTGGGTAGATCTCCACAGCGCGGGCACAGCCTGGGTGGTTGCACTGAGAGCAAGCGAGAAAGGTCTGGGCGCACTCTTTCGAATTTGGCAGGCATCTTGGCTGGGGCCAGGTGGGTTTCATTTCTCTTCCTGTTCTCAAAAGGGCTGCGGAATTTCTTTGGCGTCTGGTGGTGCGACTTTGATTTATGGAGTTTGCATGTCTTTCTTTGGGTGATGGGGTGACTTCCTGTGTGATGTTTGTTCTTATATCTCGGGGATCTGATGTCTCTTCCCGTTCTCGAGGGTTTCCCATTTTCTGTTTTTTTTTTCTCCTTCCTTCATGTTTGGTGGCGTCTTCCTGTTCTTGGTAGTTTCCCCGTTCTCTTTCTCTCCTCTTCTCTTTTTTCCTGCTGTCTCTCGAGCCCTTCTTTATCCCATCCTTTCTTGTTTCTCGTATTTCATCTATGTTTGTATATACTAATGGTTTTAAATCTATGCTTGATGTTACTTTTGGGGTTGTGTTCCCTAATTTTAGCCGTGGGTGTATAGTTTTCTTCTGATAACCTTATTTTTTAGTGCAGAGTGTTTGCTATGATTTTAACTCTGGAGTTGATTTTTGGTACCAAAGGACAAACGGGTATATGCATTGGTTAAACCTGCTGCTTTGCACAATACTATCTGCCTGTTATTGATTTGCATTCACCAATGATGTTTGTTGAGTTTGCTTTACCATTCCTAGCCAATTAGAGACTACTCTGGTTCACCTCCATATTGTACATTCCATGTTCACACATGAGTTCCTTATTTGTGGAGGCATACAGACTTTCTGTGATCGCTACCTGGTTCCCCCTGCTGTCAGATACTTGTTGGTTGAATGTCCCAGCCATGAGCAACTTACTGTATGTTGGAGTTTGCTATCGCGGAAAAGAAGAGAGTATGATGCTTACTGTCCATCTTCAGTGCTTAGGGAGGAGCCTGGTTCCCCTGGAAACAATGTGTTTTTGAAGGAGGCTGGCCTCTTTTTATTTGTTTATGGTTGCATTACTTTTTGTATGTTTTTGCATTGATGTCTGGTTTCCATCCTAATGTCTGAAGTTTTTAGTTATGCACAGATAGCAGAATGTAGAGGTTAAAATGGATCCCATATCAATAAACTTCTCTTTTCAACCATTAGGAATCATTGTATTGATAACAATCACCCTCTTCCACTCACAATGTTCTCTGTCATTGAAAGTAGTTCATTAGCATATGACTTCATAATCACAGAGTACCTCTATATACATTATAAAACATTTCTGATCCGCACCCATGATTACTCTAACCAATAAATAAGTTCTTAGGAAGTTAGGTTGATTCGTGATTTAAAAAAAAAGAAAAAGGCTTGGCGATTAATTGGTCTGTATAAAAGGATATATTATGAAGCTCCAGCACCTACGTAGAGCAGACATCCTGAGATTGAACCCACATATCTAGAGGTACAGGTAGACATTTTTGTGTTCAAGTTTCCTCTCGGAGATTTCATTCTCTTCTCCCCAAGACTATTCTTACGAATGTGATCACCCATTCACTTTTTTCGGACTTAAAGATTCTGATCAACTGCAATTCCTGCACAGACCTAATCATATGCCAGTGCTTATATGAGGTAAACTAACTTCCCACACAAGAAAGGATCTCTCTACAAATTTCCTGGAAAGTTCACTATGCCAGTTTGTCAGATCAACCACACGTCGCTCCAGTATCCTTGATCTCATCCTCACAACGAAAGATAATTTAGCAAACCAAGTCGTGGTAGGAGATAAATTTAGTTCAAACGATCCCCTCCATTATCTTCAACATTAACATCGATAATGTCAAACCAAACGAAAGCCAGAGAAGGACTAAATATCAGAAAGGCTAACTTTCACAACTTGAAAAACATTCTCGGTTACAAATTGGAAATTCATAAACCACTTAACCCGGGAGCTGCGGGGAGACTCTTAAGAGTTCCCCCGGCGCACTGCGGGGAGACTCTTAAGAGTCAGAGAAAATAAAAATCAACTTTTGACATCGAAAAAAAACATTTTTATTTTTTTTTTGGCCCCTGGGCCATGCAAAATCTCAGTCCTCTACCTCCCCTCCTTCCCCTCCTTCCCCACTTTCCTCCTCTCCTTCAGTTATCACCTATTTTCCCTGTTATTCCCTTATTCTGAGGTATATTTTCGTGCTAACATTAGAAATCCGATTGGAGGGTGTGGTCATCACTGATAGCAAGCGAGTGCAAGAGAGAGAGAGAGAGTATCGATCGACTGTGTCTCAGTGGCCTTGGGGGAAATTGGCGGGAAAGCAGATTGCCTCACCCATACATTATACAACTCGCGGGCTATATCTCCGATTTTGACCATCCAAATGCTGTTTTCACTCGTTTTATTGTTGTTTCAGGTTAATACCTTTATAATCGACCCATAATAGGCGCATATGGATAAGTATTAATGCTATTAATGGCACAATGAATATTTTAGTGGCGGAAACACCTCAAATACGTCAGCACAGGGGGACGTTTCCAATTACCCCCATGCGCACTTCAGAGGTTAACAGATATACAGTAAATACAATGTAACCATAAACAAATAAGAGGCCAGCCTCCTTCAAAAACAAAAACACATTGTTTCCAGGGGAACCAGGCTCCTCCCTAAGCACTGAAGATAGACAGTAAGCATCATGCTCTCGCCTTTTCCGCGATAGCAAACTCCAACATACAGTAAGTTGCTCAGGCTGGGACATTCAACCAACAAGTATCTGACAGCAGGGGGAACCAGATAGCCATCACAGAAAGGCTGTATGCCTCCACAAATAAGGAACTCATGTGTGAGCCTGGAATGTCCAATATGGAGGTGAACCAGAGTAGTCTCTAATTGGCGAGGAATGGTAAAGCAAACTCAACAAACATCATTGGTGTATGCAAATCAATAACAGGCAGATAGTTATGTGCAAAGCAGCAGGTTTAGCCAATGCATTTACCCTTTTGTCCTTTGGCACCAAAAATTAACTTCAGAACTATAATTATAGCAGACAACTCTACATTAAAAATTAAGGCAATCAGAGGAAGACTACACCCACAGCTAAAATTAGGGAAACCCAACCCTATAAGTAACATCAAGCATAGATTTAAAACGCTCGCTGAGCCTTACAACTATATAGGGCGGTTTGCTCCGAGTTAGCTACCCCATTAGTTCGGACGGTTGTGGCAGTCTAGTAGTGTGATGCAGGGCCGTTAACCCCCTAAAGGCGAGCTGTGTGTAATTGACACCCTACCGCCAGGTGACAATATTAGGCCCCATTCCCACCTAAAATAGTCATTTTACAATAAATATCGTTATTACTTATTCATATGCGCCTATTTTATGTTTAATATGAAAATAGTAACATGTAACTACAATAAAACAAGTGGGAATAGTGTTTGGATGGTCAAAATAGCTAATTAATGCGAGCCGGTCCATTCATGAATTGTGGAGCAGAGCGAGGCAGACCCTCCCCTCGCGAGGCCTGAAGCCAGACTGATTTACTCACCCACACTCTTCCTTACGCAACACACTCGCTAGTCACATAACACCACCATAGAACTGGCTTGGAGATGTTGACACGAAACTATACCAATGAATAAGGGAATAACAGGGAAAATCGGTGATAATTGAATGGAGGGGGAAAAGAGGGGAAGGAGGGGATTTTGACAGATGTGGAAGAGTGATAGCAGGTATGGAGGGGAATTATCTCACTTAATCACCATTTCACTTGTTTTAAGTGCTACAGGGGCCTTTTGATTTTTTTTTTTTAGGCCTTGCCTCTTAATAGGTTCCTCACCCTTGCCCACATAAACCTCCTAAAAGTGTTCTCGCCGTTCCCGGGTTAATCATGCGTGCTATTGTCTCTCTCTATACGACGGATTATTTGTAGAAAATTTTACCCGGGCTTCACTACGAGAATCCCGTTGGGTGCAGGTAATTTTAGGATGGCCCAACATTTTGGTAGTTCGCTGGTATATTATACTTCGCCACATGTAATTAAATATAAAGTAGAGCACATTAACATTATATAGCTTTGGTTGGATCCGTCCCAGTAATCTTTGTTACGGTGCTGGGTTAGGTGAGTGTGAGTTTCATATATAAATGCAACTGCACACTCGGTGTTCCAGTCGTATGTATATGACATAACTTGTCTGGGGGATTGTTGTGCACTTCTTGTCCACAGAGAACCTGGAATCATGCGTTAAGTGCTCTATCTGTTGCTGTATGGTGGATGGTTGGTAGATAGACTGTAGAGGTGTTGGTAGTCTAAATTGTCTAGTAGTCAACGGACTAGGAGTCTCACCTGCTATTCATAACATAATATATATATATATATATATATATTACTTGCTAGGAAAATTAAACACGGAGCTGCAAGCGTTTGTCTGTATTCCAAGACATTTGCCGGCAGATAGCGAAGAACATTTCTTGGAATACAGACGAGAGCTTGCAGGTCAGCGTTTAATTTTCCTAGCGAGTACAAGACATTTATTTATCACATGTATTTGTGTTTTCTCTCTCTCTCTCTCTCTATATATATATATATATATATATATATATATATATATATATATATAAAATCTATACTGTTTATATCTATATCTATATATATATATATATATTTATATATATATATATATATATATATATATGTATATATATGTATATATATGTATATATGTGTGTGTGTGTGTGTGTGTGTAATTCCTTCCCGTACTTTTAGGATTTTGTTTCGGAACTTGGTCTGAGGCCGGGCCAGCGTGTCCTGGATGTGGGTTGTGGTACTGGTGAGTCAGCCTTCTACATGGCCAGGCACTACGGGGTTCACGTCCACGGGATAGACATAATCGATGGTGTCGTCTGCATCGCCTTAGAACAAAAACAAAAGCACGAAGAAGAAGTCCAGCAAAAGGTCTGACACGTTTCACATGTTGACATCTAAAACTATCTTGTCAGTCATCTGAATTTGGGTCAGCTTTTACAAAACAGTCGAGTATCACATAATAATACTCGTCATTAACCCTTGTGAATATTCAGTATCATTCAGTCTGTTTGTGAATTTCCCAAGTTAACAAAAAACCTATGTTTTAAATTAGTTTAGACTATTATTAGATATTATATGTCTCCTTATAATCATATGTCCTCATAATCCACCTGAATACCACCTAGTGTGTTCAAAATGTATGGCCAACAACTGAAACTGTAGACTGTTTTAGCTAATAGATTTCACCACTGCTATTTCAACCCATGCTCCTCGGTTAGGATAGTTTATGATAAAGAGAAGAAAACTATATTGGACTTCCTAGGCCAAACAGTTTTATTTCTACGACTATATATATATATATATATATATATATATATATATATATATACGCTTTATGCAAATAATTCACTAACACTCTATATTGTTAAACATACCATATACAACTTTCAGACCATTAATAATACAATACACTATAAATACTTACGGAAAATAATTACTTATGCTATATACAAGAATAGCATAATGTATTTTATATACATTTTCAAGATTGGGGGAGTCGTCCTGGGGCTGGATACGGCCATCTTTCAATCCCTGGACCTAGATGCTGTCATGGATAGACACTTGACCAGGACAGCTGGTATGGATTGTATCGGTGCCCGATGCCGACGTCACACACTATTACCAATAGCTTGCCATTTTTCCTTCACATTGCCAGATACTTGTAGTGAAAATATCACTAGGATCGAGTTTGTAAGTTTTTGACATCACATTTTTAAAGGCTTGCCATGGCTTAGGAGCTCTATTTAAGTGGTTGTACACTTTAGGAAAGACCTCCAAACCACTCAATTTGCGGTTCTGCGTGCCAAAGTGGTTACATTGGCACTGATTTAGATCTACTGGTTTAAATTATCTACTGTTTGAGTTTACATGAAAATTGTGGACAGATTATTGGACATAGTGCTGTATTCTCAGTCACTGCAGTACGCTTAGTAAGGTAGTAATGACAATGCATTGGTTTTAAGAAGTCTCTGAGACCATGGTACATTCAAGGTGGGGTGCTTGATGGATCGGGAAACTCCTAGCAAGGTTACTAACGTGTACAAATTGGCATAACTGATCCATTAGGATTATATCGTAGTCATGAATTAAACCCCAAGACGGTATTCCCGATCGGTCGGGTTGTGTATCGACTCAAATGACATCCCATATTCTCAAACATAAAAAAAGCATTCCCGTTCACCATCCTAAAGGTTCACAAGTTTTTATGTAATTCTCGAAAAGGTCATTGTTAAAGATGACAAAAAGTACCACTCTTTGACTATTTTACCTGTTTTAAGTCGTAATGGGCACAATCAGAATTGCATCCTAACTTCATACATTATAATAATCTAATTAAACCTAATCGAACCTAACCAGACCTATCCTAACCTAACTTACTTAAGGGGAGGTATTTAGTTTGGTCCCTAAGTTTTCATCAAGCTTAAAATTACACTCCCTAGACCACCTTTCAAGATAAATTTGTACATTTTTCGGTAGAAAAATGTCCCGGCCAAAGGCCGGTTGCTCCTAAATTACAGGCTCGCTATAGCTCGCCAGGAAAAAATCTACACCTTAATGGCACGAAAGGTCTTAAAATTGACAGAAATGGGGCAAAATTTCTTAAAATTTAAAAACTACTAGGGCGAACGTCTTAAAATCGCAAAAGCAATGGGGCTAAACATGAGGGAGAAAGGGGTCCAGAAAAAAATACATCTAGTGGAAATCTCCCCTTAACCCGGGAACTGCAGGGAGACTCTTAAGAGTTCCCCCGGCGGACTGCGGGAAGACTCTTAAGAGTAAGGGAAAACAAATCCGTTTAAAAGTCCCCCCCCCCAATTGTTTTTGTTTTTGTTTTTGTTTTATTGTTTGTTTTATTGTTTCTTTACCCTTGGGCCATGCCAAATATCACTCCTCCACCTCCCCTCCTTCCCCACTTTCCTCCCCTGCTTCAGTTATCACCTATTTTCCCTGTTATTCCCTTATTCTGTGGTATATTTTCGTGCTAACATTAGCGAGTTGTAAGCAGGGCATTGTCATCACTGTTAGCAAGCGAGTGCAAGAGAGAGTATCGATCGACAGTCTCTCTCCAGACGTGGGGAAAAGTGGTGGGAAGGGAGGTTGCCTCACCCATACATTATGTAACTCCCGGCCTGTATCGCCGATTTTGACCATCCAAACGCTGTTTCCACTTGTTTTATTGTTGTAACAGTTTAATACCTTTATAATCAACCTATAATAGGCACATATGGATAAGTATTAACCCGGGAGCTGCGGGGAGACTCTTAAGAGTTCCCCCGGCGCACTGCGGGGAGACTCTTAAGAGTCAGAGAAAAAAAAAATCAACTTTTGACATCGAAAAAAAAAAATATATATATATTTTTTTTTTTTTTTTTTTTTTTTGGCCCCTGGGCCATGCAAAATCTCAGTCCTCTACCTCCCCTCCTTCCCCACTTTCCTCCTCTCCTTCAGTTATCACCTATTTTCCCTGTTATTCCCTTATTCTGAGGTATATTTTCGTGCTAACATTAGAAATCCGATTGGAGGGTGTGGTCATCACTGATAGCAAGCGAGTGCAAGAGAGAGAGAGAGTATCGATCGACTGTGTCTCAGTGGCCTTGGGGGAAATTGGCGGGAAAGCAGATTGCCTCACCCATACATTATACAACTCGCGGGCTATATCTCCGATTTTGACCATCCAAACGCTGTTTTCACTCGTTTTATTGTTGTTTCAGGTTAATACCTTTATAATCAACCCATAATAGGCGCATATGGATAAGTATTAATGCTATTAATGGCACAATGAATATTTTAGTGACGGAAACACCTCAAATACGTCAGCACAGGGGGACGTTTCCAATTACCCCCATGCGCACTTCAGAGGTTAATGCTGTTTATGGTAAAATAACTATGTTAGTGATGGGAACAGCTCAAATACGTCCGCACAGGAGTGTGGTGTCTCATACCCCCCATGCGCACTTCAGAGGTTAAGCTAAGCTAACCTGACCTAACCTAACGAAGCCGAGCCTTATCTGACTAATCCCAACCTGGGCTGTTTGAAATGTGTCGTTTGGGTTGTGGCCATTTTGGAGTGTGGCAGTTTCGACCTGCTTCCATTATACTACATCCCTTGTAGACTTTTTCTATTGCACTAGACATATCGAAAGCCTTCGATAGAGTCTGGCACAAATCTTTAATTTCTAAACTACCCTCCTTCGGTTTCTATCCCTCCATCTGTGCCTTTGTCTCTAATTTCCTTTCCGGCCGTTCCATAGCCGTGGTTGTGGAAGGCCATCGTTCACTTCCTCACCCTATAAACTCCGGTGTTCGTCAGGGCTCTGTCCAATCATCTATTCTCTTTCTAGTTTTTATAAATGATCTCAACTGTACCTAAATTCCCATCCATTCATACGCAGACGACTTAACCTTACACTACTTCATTAGTTTTTCAGAACGCCCCAGCCAGCAATCCCTCTACGACAAACTTAATGAAGCCATAGAACTCTTAAATTCTGATCTAAATACTATCTCCAATTGGGGCAGAGAAAACCTTGTTGTTCCCCAAGCTGCCTGGCCGAACAGCCCCAAGTCTCTGAGCAAGGCCAAGGCCATAACCGAGCACCCCCACAGAACCCTCCCTGCCGACCACAATAAAGCCTGGAGGACTGAAGCCACTCCATGGCAGGGAGCTGAGGAGGGTGCGGAAACGCCCGGGAAACCAAAGCCCCACCCAGGGCCCTGTGCCCCTCAGCAATTATGAAGAGAAAGTTGAGGGGCAAAGGAAAAATGTGACACTTTGGCTTCCAATCTTAGTAGATTGGGCGGTCAGTCCACGGAAGAGACTCAGTCACTTGAGATCTAGAAAATATATATGTAAAAGGAACAGTCAGAGTAAGCTATGGGTATGGCAGAGATCGCTCAGTTCTCACTCTGATAGACCAGCCCATCACCACATGACTAGAACCCAATCCTCTCTGCATCAGCTAGGAAAGGCCCTAGAAAGCCGCCTTTGGCGGGGGGATAGCTCCCCTATTTCAACCCCTTTCGGGGTTGGGCACCTTGTTACATTTAATGGTTCCAAAACCCAATTTCTCCATCTATCTACCCATCCGGAACTCCCAGCGGACTATCCATTATTCTTCAACAATACAAAAATCAATCTTTCATCTTCTCAATATTCTTGGTGTCTCCTTTTCTTCTGCTCTAATTTGGAAGGACCATATTACCAGTCTTGCTAAGGCAGCCTCACAGAAGCTGGGTTTGCTCAACTGCCTTAGGGGATTCTTTATCCCTGCACAGCTTCTTGCTCTGTACAGGGGCATAGTGCGTCCTTGTATTGAGTATTGTTCACATGTGTGGGGAGGTTCCTCTCACACCGCTCTCCTAGACAAAGTTGAAAGGAAGGCCTTTCGTATCATTAACTCCCGTCCACTCACCAACTCTCTGCAATCTCTCTCTCTCCACCGCAATGTTGCATCTCTCTCGCTATTCTATCGCTACTATAATAATCAGTGTTCCTCAGAGCTTTCCCAGTGTATACCACCTCCTTTACGTAGGGCACGTGGTACCCGTCTTGCTACTCAATCCCACCCCTACTCTGTGCAACTCTCCAACTCAAGAGTGAAACGTTACTCTCAAACTTTCTTCTACTCAACAGCTGAGCTCTGGAACTCTCTCCCAGAATCAGTTTTTCCCTCTTCCTATTACTTAATTGCTTCAAACTCAGTGTCCAGGCATTTTGGCTCGAACGTCCCTTGATTTTGGCCCTGTCACTCTTTCAACTATGGGAGAGGCACTCGCTTCTGCCTTTTGCCTCTCAATCACATAGAAAAAAAAAAAAAAAAAAAAAAACTGCCATGCCATATAAATAGATCATGGGCAATAATGTTAAGAGGATGTGAGCCTTATCCTCTGGTGTAAGACAACAGTCGTATAATAATCATATGTTAACGTAGATGTAGTTTAATCCATTCAGTACAGATGACAGAATGAGTCTTAATCCTGACCCTTTACAGTCCAAGCGATATGTGCAGGAATTGTGCCTTTTGTCATAAAAGTCTGAAACTTGGCATACTTCTAGTCTATGCCCCTCGGAAGATATTCAGAAGTGGAGCCATCGCTAAATTGTCCTGTGTCGCTCTTGGCGGCTATTTTGTTTCCGCCATTATTGAAAAACACACTTTCTTCAATATCTTAACAACCAGATGGGATAGGATTAAAAATATGGGGTCTATATCCATGTGTTAATGGTCAAACCTAATGATAAAGCCATAATAAGGTGTGTAAAATACATGTTTTGATTTATTTCATTATATTTATTGATATAATTATGTAACAAACAATTTATTGTATCACTCTTCACAGTCCCCACCACAATAGCACGAAGCTTGTGCACTACAAAGCTGCTTTCATACACTTGCATTTAGCTGTGCAGCCTCTTCGACAGCTGCAGCACAAGAGTTCAAGTGATGATTTGCTTGCCTGAGGAAGTGTTGTCCAAAGCGGCGGCCATTCATTTGTGTATGTCCAACCCCAATCTGCTGGCGATGGAATGTAGGGAGCTACCTTCTGCGATTGACCCCATATATGTCCACCTTGATAGACAGCTCTTTGGCAATGTTGTTGTAGAGCATATTTTGTGGGAGGAAGTTCTTCCATCCCTCTTCCCATAAAGCTCATGCCAGCTTAGTTAATATTTTCTAGACTGGTAGTTCTGTTATATAGCAGAACTGTGAAGTGCTCCAAGATGGCAAAAGTTTCATCTGGAACATTCTGTGGTGCATCAGAGAGTGCCAGAAAAGCGTCCGTAGCTTCATTATATGCTTTCCAGATGTCCCACGCTGTCCTCTTACCCCTGTGTGCAAATGAAGATACAGTGTCACAACCGGTATATGCATGGACCCTGGGAAGGGCTTTTGATTTCTCAGGGCCCAGGAATGTAGCAATTTCATGGGCTGGGATGTACCTGAAATTCTTACCTGTCTCAAATGCTACTCGCAGCTCCTTAACCCTCTCGTACATATGACGCGATTTTGAGCCTATTGGGGATACTTTAAAGCCTTTGTTACCATCAGGGGTATTTAGAAACCGTTAGTTTAGTTACTTCAACCTCTGCAGTTGTCTTTGAATTAGCTGTGGGCAGAAAACTAATTTTGGAGAGGTAATTATAAGAGTGAGAGAACTCTATTTCTTATTGCTAATCTGGCAACCTCTGCGTCATAAGTGCATGAAAGGGTTAATTTCTAGTTTGGTAACAAATGATACAGCTAAAACAACTAAATCAGTGTCCACTGTGTGCAGGGTAATTTTGTCAAAACCCTTGCTCACAGCATCCGCTCCATGAAGGAACATACGTGTGTCGGCTTCTTCATGGTTGCATGGAGTTAAAGTCTTGGGGGTGATTGCACAACACAGCAGATCCATGCGTAGAAACTACAAGTTTGTCTGAAATTATTTGTCTGCATGTCTTGCCAAAAAGGAAAAAAGCTCACTTATTTTCGTCGACACAAAGGAATTGCTGCCAGTTTGATAGCAAAGAGTTGGGTCTCGCAACCCTTTGTCTAATACTCTTCCCTCGCGTATTTCTGGTGAGCAATTTAAAGCTGTTTTTTATATATGTATCTCACACTATGACAACTTGGCTAACCCTTTGGAGACGGCCTTGAATATATGGTACAAATACTTTCAGTGCATTGTCGTCAAAGGTTTTTGCGGCAGCTAGTTTCAACATGTTTACAATGGCAGCTCCATCAATGATATCAGTTTCTGGAACATTACTTTGAGTAGTAGCACAGCTTTCAAGACAGCTCAGTAGATCAGACTTTTTTCCGAAACTTAGATTGCCATGAACAGATATTGCTAGCGGGTATCCCTGGTTCTCGTGCTTGAAGAAGTCTATAAGATCGCTATCACGTGTCTGACAGGCAATATAGAGCCGTGAGAACAAAGCAAAATCATTCTTCAGTGAAGAGAATTGCAGTTTTGTCTGACTGTTGTTTTACAAGAGGCTGACTGGAGAGTCTTCGCATATTTTTATGAATAGGGTCTGATATAGGCCTATTGCCTAGTAGTCGCTCGGTCACAAAGGTATTGTACTGGTTCTGTCCAATCATTTATATATTTATTATACATATATGTATTATATATTGTTACTAAACATTAATATTATGTACCAATGTATCATAATTGTCTGTAGGTACGAATGTAACTGATTAATACTAAGAGTTTCTGTCTTCAATGCCTCAGCAAGAGCTAGATCATTTTCCGTGATTAAGCCAGAAATCCTGGGTACATGGACATTCCCCTTCTTTATGTAGACTGGGTGGATTGTTGTGTATGATTCTGGAAGTTTGACCACATTTCTTGTAGGATCAGATGGTTCCAAGACACTGAATTCCCAACGGTGTTTTCCAGTGTTCAGGCTGTTGGGGTGCTGGAAGAGTGAGATAGCGGTCGCATGGAATGAACCCGAAGCAGTTGTGGAACTCGGGTTGTGGACGATGTTATCAACCGCTACTGTTGTGAATAAATTGCCACTAAGGTTAGCTGGACACAGTCTGACTTTGAATATACTGCTCACATACCCGATTGGCCAAAAATATCATCACTCTGTCATAAGAAATTGACAATCCCAGTTGAAAGAGTGTGTCCACAAGATCGCGACTGCGTGTTTTTGTATGCACAGCAATCCCTACGTACATTGGTAGTGGAGTTTCCCGATCTTTGGAATGCTGACAATTTTTGCTTCTAATAAGTCATCGAACATGACTGTTATACTGCAGAAGCTGTGCTATGCTGAGTGCTGCTTGAGATATGCTGCCTGATTGTGACTGTATGTTTGGGCCATCAAGGATCATTCTAACTAGGGATAACAGTGCTTGGGGAACAGAGCTTCTTTGACAGTCTGCATGAAATGAACCAGTGAATCTTCTCATCTTCGTAAGCATTTCCCTTCGAACAATGGTCGCTGCCTTCGACAGAAATAGCCTCATCATGATTATTCTCGTATGCCTTCTTTAAAGCAAGACCAATGTCTTTGTTAAATGCCAGCAGTACATCTCTACCTTCTTTATGTTCAATCATATCCGGAAACTGGGCTAGAATAAGATTCTTTAGTTTGGTGCTGTGGACTCTGGATATGTGGTAGATTCCTAGTTGCTTAACCCGGCAGCTACAGGGAGACTCTTAAGAGGTTTTACTGGGCGACTGCGGGGAGACTCTTAAGATCCTAGGCCTAAAAAAAAAAACTTTTAAAGGCCCCAGTAGCACTTGAAACTATTTTGTTTGTTTCCCTCCATACCTCATATCACTTCTCCACATCTGTCAAAGTCCCCTCCTTTCCCCCCCCCCCCCCTTCAATTATCACCTATTTTTCTCTTATTCCTGTAATTATCGGTTTATTTATGGCGCCAAAATTCCCACCCGGTTCAAAGGTGGAAAGGGAAGGTGTGGAAGGAGGAGAGAGAGAGAGTAGTAGCCCACACTACCTCCAGTCTCTCACCAAAACTCGTGGAGGGAGGGTGTACTCTTGCTCCCTGTCAACTTCATGAATGAACCGTTCTGCAATATTTAATGTTTGTCACCCCCTAAACACTATTCCCACTTGTTTTATTGTTGTAACATGTTACTATCTTCATATTAAACGTAAAATAGGCACATATGGATAAGTATTAATGATATTTATGGTAAATTAACAATTTTAGTGATGAATTAATCTAAATACCTACACACAGGGGTATGGTGTATACTACAGGGTCTGCGCAGATGAAAGGTTAAGAAGAGAGGAGTACAACTTGCTTAGTTCTGAGAGTTTTAACACTGGTTTTACGTCTTAATCTGTCCGGGGTTCATCTATGTATGACACAAGCTCGGCAAAGGCTATACCATAACATACTAGTTCACTATCATCATCAAAATAGCCTTTGCCACGTAATGCAGCTGCTTTGTTATACAATGAAGCTAAGCATGGAGCATGGTATTTTGCCACCATAGCAACCATGTCACGCCACTAAGTTTTGCGAGTAGTCGCTCATCTTGCAAGTCTAAAGCACACTTTCTAACAAGACTATCAATCCGAAAGGTTTCAGCATTGTGCAGTTATCCAGAGCCTGAAGTTTTCTCACAGAAAATACTGACATTCATTTGTTTTGCCTCTCCATATTCAGAACTTAATCTCAGGTACTTCTTTGATACTGATGGCTGTTCATCATGTACTTTTGATGTTCACTTCTCTGCTCTTTAGTTTAGTGCCATTAAACTTAATGTAGCATGATTTGTGCCATTGTGCTTGGTGCTGCTTGAGAGTAACTGGCAAGCCTGGTCCATCATAAAGCCTTTAGATGTCTATTCGCACAGGTAGTTGGTTCAGTTCATGAAACTTCAATAGATTTTCTGAAAAGGTATTGTACCCAGCACCCTTGTCACTACAAGTTGACTCTGCAGGCTTTCATATGTGTCTTCCTGACAAATAGCACACTTCGTCCAGTCTGTAGGTTGCACTACTTTGGAATGACCAGGCCCAATTTGTGGAGTTGCCAGCTAAAACTTGCTTGCCATCTTACAAAAGTTCTGCAAAGCAAAGGTTTCGGTTAATTATGACTTCAAACTGCAGATACATATACAAACTTTATTTTACACAACATATGGCTTTTTCAAAAAATTTGACCATTAAAACCTGGGCATAGCCACCATATTTTTAATCCTATCATATCTGGTTAAGATATTGAAGAAAGTGTGTTTTTCAATAATGGCAGAAACTAAATGGCCGCCAAGAGCGACACCGGACAATTTAGTGATGGCTCCACTTCTGAATATCTTCTGAGGGGCATAGACTAGAAGGGTGCCAAGTTTCAAACTTTTATGACAAAAGGCACAATTCTTTGATTATGATGCACAAATCGCTTGGAATATTACCTGACTCTCCGTCCTCCCCTCTCCCTTGACACACACACACACACACACACACACACACACACACACACACACACACACACACACACACACACACACACACACACACACACACACACACACACACACATGCAACATGCTAACCACTACCGTTACGCCCTTCTACTCTCGTGATTTGCTAAATTTTACTCCACCAACCTGCATAGTTAGGTATATAACAAACTATCTATCTACTGCCAACGCCTTGATCCCCGAGGAGGTGGCCACGAATTAATCAACTCCATTAACCGAAGCTAATTGGTTCGATTTTGGGACTTGTTTTCGGGAGAGGATGCTCTACAAATCATTGTTACTCCAATCACATCAGAAGAGGGCTCAAGATAAGCCACAACTATTGTGAACCTACACACAAAAAATATACTTTCTTTAATATTATTTGGTTTGTGTGTGAAGGAGACAAAAAGCAATGCTGCTTGTAACAGGTGTCTCCTCCAAAGTTGAAAGAGTGACAGTCGCAATTACAAACATTTTGTTTATGTATTGGAAAGAAGTGTAGTATGTGAGTTTAGTTTCACAAATAACTTTTCATTCAAATGCGGTAACAATAGAAGATATTATTAGGATTGAGAATTAAGCCTCATAACAATTAGGTTTACACTTGTTATCAGGTAATAGTTACTTTTCATTCTATTCTGGTTAACACATGACGTTTAAATTATGCAATATAATGACATCTAATCAAGTTTAATATATTTTCTGTCCAACAGGTGATCTTTGATGTTGCAGACATAATGACGGCTGATATTGAAGAAGGTTCATATGATCTGGTCTACAGCCGAGACTGCCTAATGTACATCCAGGAAAAGGAAAAGTTATTCCACAAATTATACGTACGTACGTGAGTTGTTAAGTTCAGTTAGGCTATATTGTATATTGTTGGTAACGCGCTATTACTTTTTGAGTGGTTTTATATAATTTGATGTAAAAACAGTGTATGCTTGATTATAGCTGTGAGGATATTCAGTAGATATAATAATTATTACATTTTGTTTTTAAAAAATCGCTATGTCCTTAACACCTTACCCGTCAGTTTTTTTCCACTACGCGCCCAGCGTTTTTTTTTTTTACCCTAAATGGCCTTGTTTCTGTGCTCTTTTTCATGCATAAACAAGAGCCAGAGCGTAATACAATTGTGTATCTCTGAAAGGGCGTAAATTGAGCTTTCCAATGACACCAGAACCATCCTTCTACGACCACACGTTTTCTTGCAACGATCGTGCAACAAGAGTGCAAAATCCCTAAAATAAGGTCATTTTCTGACATAATTCCCTGTGTGGCGAGGTAGGAGTAGTGTGGAATAGATGTCAGTAGGCACGCGGGGCCCGTGCCGAGCGGTCATGAGGTATCCTACGCTCCTCCCGTACCTAGTCTCTCTCTCACAGCCATTCTTGCTCAAAAATTGCACACTGACTTAAGTCGGTCCCCGCCACATAGTCCAGGTTTTTAGATACGGACTTAAGTCGGGCCCCGCTAATAAGGGGTTAATTTAATTTCTCAGCTATTACAAAGATTGTGTATCAAAATATGTAAATTAATGGAAATTATGAAAACTTGTAATGAATAAGATTCAGAGACATAGGCACTTCATATTTGTCCTTTAGGTATTAACACTTTACGCCTCTTTCCACCATATTAGGGCTCATTCAGGCACTCCTAATTGATTAGGCAAGTGTCTGAATGAAATTAAATTTATTCAGCCAAAAACTAATCGAAAATAGCTTAACATTCGCTAAAATTTGCAATTCTCACTAATTTCTCGCTAAGTTTGCCTTTGGCAGCACTGTATATCTCGCGAGACTCTGAATCGGAGCTCTCAGTGCTACAGCTGCCTGGCTGGGAGAAGGACGTGTGGCCTGTCGTGCTCCATTGCACTCTATTTTAAAGGCTTTAAGAGGCTTTAAAAGCCTATAGATTGCTGTAAATTGCCATGACGTTCAGGAATGTCTCTCGCAGGGAAATCTGACATAATATCGAAAATATATATTCGCATAGTGATTAAAGGCCTGCCGCATACACTGTAGTGAGGCAGTCATACTAAACAAACTCTATAATTATTGGTGTTAATTACTGAATTGTTGCCGTATTCCTAGCCAGTTAATACAACACGCTAGTTATGGAACCCCGTAAGAGTGTTGGAGTATTGTTTTTACCCTAGTTATCTGCATTTCTGTGTGTGTCATCACATTAGTGATGATGATGATTATGGTAGTAGTAGTAGTAGCGATGGTGGTGGTGATAGTGGTAGTTGTAATTGTGGTGGTAGTAGTGATGATGGGGGTTATTATTCTTAACTCAAAGTGTATTAATGGTGATCGTGACTAGTAGTGATGACGGTGACTCATCGAAGAGTTAGGTATACTGTTTTGATTTTGGGCAAAACGGCACTTCTACTTTAGTATATAATTTTTTAAATTTCTCTAATCTTCGTTGATGTTCTGCAGTAGTTGGCCTATGTTTAATGTTTCGGAGATAGCTGTCTCCCTCTTCAGGTTGGAATAGGTAATGGTTTGATGTAAGTTCTCTGGGTTTATGTAGGGGTCTGTGTGATCTGGGTGTGACCTGAGAGGGGTAGGGGGGCGGGGCTACACTTGGGGAGGCGGGTCCTGATTGGCTGGAGGTGGCCAGGTTGACCTCAATTGGTATTGTTGGGAAGGGGTAGGTAGCTGGGTGGCTGGTGATACAGGAGGAGGGGCTAGGGTCGCAGGGAGTGTCTGGCTACTGTAGGTGAGAGGGCGTTTGGCACTGGGAAGGGCCTGAACATTTTCTACCTGTGTTTAAAGTGAGGCGAAAAGTTTGGTTGTATATAGCGTCAAGGAAAGCTAGGCGTCTGGGGTAGTTTTCTTGGTCGAGTATGGTGGTGTGTTGGTCTGGTCGAGTGAGGGCCTGGTGGAAGGGGGCTTTGTAGTGTGGTTCAATGGTGCCATTTTGGAGATGCATTGCGAGACGTCTTGTCCGCATCATCGACAATCTTGCATCTGTGCGGGGATGAAGAATCCACAGAGTTTATCAAGCACACCTAACTTTTGGGAAGCTGTTGTAGCAAGAGTGGTAATATGGTATTTCCAAGAAAGGTCGGATTAAAAAGATACACCTAGAATATTGAGAGAAGATGAAGGGTTGATATGTGTAATGTTGAAGAATAATTGATGGTCTTGGGGAATTAACGATGGAGAGATCGTGGGAGAAATTGGGTCTTGGAGGTGTTGAAAGTAATAAGATTTTCTCTTCCCCAATCAGGAGTAATTGATAGATCGGAAGATAGGCGCTCTATGGCCCTTTTTGGTGAGTTTTGGGGTGATTGTATGCTGGGTTGATGTGAACAATTAGTTGAATTGTGTAAGGTAGAGCCATCAGCATATGAGTGTATAGGACTAAAGGTACAGTTGAGGAGATAATTATTAAATATTAGAAAGACCATTGGAGACAGGACAGAACCCTCAGGAACACCGGAGTTGATAGGTTGAGGAAGTGAGCAATGGCTGTCCACAACTGCAGCAATGGAGCGGTCTGCAAGGAAATTAGAGACAAAGGCACATAGTGAGGGATAGAACCCCTAGGAGGGTAGCTTGGAAGTTAGAGATTTGTAACAGATTCTATCGAAGGCTTTCAATATATCTAGCACAATACATAAAGTCCCACCGAAGTCCCAAAAAGGGGATGACAAAAAGTAAGATAAACAAGATCACCAGTAGAGCGGCTCTGAAAGAAACTATATTGGCAATCTGAAATTAGATTGTGGGAAGATGAATGCTTAATATAATTATATATAACAAAAATAATAAAATATATATACAAATATACTTTCGATCCTAGTGGGAACGAACGCTTATTTTCCTGTTTACGAGGACTAACCTCTACCAACTGAGCTACGAGGCAACATTCTGATATCAGTTTGAAGGCTATATTTAAACGCAGTTGGGCCCATGAAATTCTGAAGATCCAGCAGACGCATTTGGTTAATCTTTGGCTCTTCTTAACTATTAAAGTATGTCTCCCAAAGCACAATGTATCTAATCTTGTGAGTAGCTTAAAGATGCACTAATATCATTATGTAAATAAATACTTGTGCTTTCTGCTGGTGATTCCCCGTCCACAGACATCACCTATGATTAGGCTATCCCGTGTGAACACTTTTTGATTCTCGGCCAAAATTTTCTAGCATCTCTTCCCAGAGTTCCCTGCGGAATGAAAACTGAAAATTACCGTGTGAACTGCCCTTTATGGCTACATAATCAGTTTTCTGACCGTGTGGCAATAATGAGCCCCGCCAGTTTGTGGGTTAAGCATGGTTCACACATACAGGAGTGTGAGCGCAAGTTGCCAAGAGTGTTGACTCTTGGCGACTCACGCAAAAATGGCCGCGAGTGAGCAAATTTTCACGAGTCAACACGAGGCACCACTAGTCATCAGGAGTGCAATAGTCCCAACGAGTCACCACGAATGGGCCGCGAGTGACCTGCGAGTGGTTGAAAATTTGAATTTTAACGGTCATTTCCGGAATAGGAGGAGATAAGAGTCACCACGAGTAAGACACAAGTCACTATGAGTTACTGAGAGTGGGACATTGTGTTGAGACTATGCCGGGAATGAGGCGGCCTCTCATTGTCTATCTATCTATTGCCAGACAACCCATGCCAGTTTACTGAAGGACTTGCAGGATTGTCACTCAATTTAGGACTTCCGAATCTTCTATGTATCTTTTTATCACTATTTTTCTACAGTGGTGTTCGGCAAGTCCATCCACTAACCTGCTTCACCCTTATGTAAGCAGTACCGATTTGTATTAGGTTATATCCCCTAGACAGGTTGCCGACCAAGGCTGAGGAATCTCATCCACCCGGATTATTATAAGGTTGTCTCCCCTAGATGGATTGCCAAACAAGGTCTAAAGAGTCTCCTCCACCGGGATATACTGTACAGTATATGCGTTGTCCCATGCCCTCCCATGCCACACCTATAGTTATGTTATTTGGTCTATATATAATCTGTGAAAAATTTCCGATATGATGGAATTAAAGAAAACTATTTTCGGGAGCCAAACCGTCACCACCATCCCCTGCCCCCTCTCTGGGGGCACGGGTCCTTGGAGCGGCTTCGGTCGCGCCGGGAATTTCCACACCTCTCACACCACACACACACATCACACAGTTTTTCCTACACCAAGAAATGACTCTCCGGCTGTCATTTCTCGAAGACTTCTTCTAGCCGGAGACATTGAGAGCAACCCAGGACCCACGTACACATACATATGTCCAACTTGCTCAAAACCCATCACTTCGAGTCGCCATACTAAGGGTTCAGTTCTCTGCAATTCATGCGGGAACTGGACCCACTTCACCTGCACAACACTTGCCTCCAAGAAACACTACACAAACACCTGGACCTGTTCCTCATGCCCCTCCCTCTCCCAGTCAAATCCCTCACCTAAAACCCGTCCACCTCTCCTCCCCAACCCACCTAACCTTCCCATATCATCCACTCCCCCCCCCCCCCCCCCCCCCCCCCCCCCGCCCCCCCCCCCCCCCCTCCCACCCCCCCCCCCCCCCCCCCCCCCCCACCTTAACCCCCCCCTCCCCCCCACCCCCCCTCCACTTGAACCCCCCACCCCCCCCCCCCAGCCACCCCTCCTCTAAAACCCGTCCACCTCTCCTCGCTAACCCACCTAACCTTCCCATACCATCCACATCCTCAACTCAACTCAACTCAACACACCACACCCCATCCTAATCCATTCCAACCCCCATCTCCTGCTCCCCAATCCCCACCCCCACCTCACCCATCCCAACCCCCAGCCCCTCCCTCACCCCCACCCCCACAGGGGTGCAGCAGCACCCAACATACATCGTGCACATAACATTAACATTCTTCAACTGAACATAGATGGCATCAACACAAAGAAACACGAACTCTCACACTTCATCAAACAACACAACATACACATTGCCATCTTACAAGAAACAAAACTCCGCACAACACAAAAAACACCCACATTTCATAATTTCACCACCATCAGACAAGACCGGGCTGTCGGCGGGGGCGGTGGACTCATCACCCTGGTACACAAAGAAATATCATACATAGTAACCAGTGTACAAACCAAATCCCTCTTCCCCCCAAATGATAACACAACAGAAATACAGTCAATTAAAATACGCACTGGCAACAACTCCAACATAACCATCATAAACACATACATCCCTCCCCAAACATCCCCTACAGTACCAAATGAATACAGACCACACTTACAACACATCACAAACACCCCACACACCCCACACATCATCCTGGGTGGTGACTTCAACGCCAAGACATCGGCCTGGTTTGTCGACAAGCCCGACACAGACAGAGGGCTGGTACTACAAACCAAACCGATAACCTAATCATCCTTAACGACATCCATCAACATACCCATATTCCTCACCAAGCCCTCTATAACCCATCATCTCCAGACATCACCTTTTGCTCCCCAGAACTCGCCCCCACAACATCCTGGAGGGTGGTCAGAACCTTAGGCTCCGACCACCTCCCGATCATTATCACCACCAAAACCAGACTCACCCCAGCTAGCCACAAACACCAATTATAAAAGAGCTAACTGGGAAGCATTCACAAATGAGACAGAACAACACTTCACAACTCTAAACAGTACACCCATCACTAACATCAACAATGCTGTACACATACTCAATAAAACTATCCAAAACGCTGACAAGAAACACATTCCAAGAGGTAACAGAAAAAGACACAACCCCAACTTCACACCAGAAATTCAAAACCTCATCATACAACGTGACTTACTGAAACACTCCCCAGCACCCCACACACAAGCAAACACTCTTCAATCACTTCTCACATGTCAGCCACCTAAACCCTCACAAAGACGACCAACGTGTCATCCGACGTAAGAGACAATTCCCCACAGACCCTGACTATACACCCTTCACCAATCGCCAGACAAAGCAATTATCATCAACAATCTCAAGCACTCACCCGCCTGTGGCCTAGACAACATAAGCAACATACACCTCAGACACCTGGGACCACAAGGCATACAAGCACTCACTAACATATCAAACTACAGCTATCCACACAACACAATAACAGACATTTGGAAGCATGGTATCATCATCACATTCCCCAAACCCAACAAAGACCCCACGCTACCCTCCTCGCACCGCCCCGTCACACTCCTTTGCTCCCCCTCCAAAGTCATGGAATGCCTAGTATTACAACTAATTACACCTGACCTACCCCTAGCTCCAACACAACATGGCTTTAGGCCACTGCACTCCACAAACACTCTTCTCACAGACCTTACACAAAGAGCTTTTGACGGCATCAACTCAGCTAGACCACCACACAGATCACTATTAGCCACACTCGACATTAGTAAAGCCTTCGATGCCATCCCCCGCCACAACCTAACAAACAAAATCTACAACACAAACATGCACAACAACACAAAAAGGTGGCTGGCCAACTTCCTAGCAGGCAGATGTGCACACGTATCTTTTGCCGGTCAGTCATCTAAAATCAGAAACTTTCCAAACGGAGTCCCACAAGGATCCGTCCTATCGCCCGCACTCCTCAATCTGTACATGCACGATATAACTACACCCAATACGCCCCAAATAAACTTAGCCTCCTATGCAGATGACATAACACTCTCATGCACACACCATGACCCAAAAAGAGCAACAGATTTCCTTCAACCCTATCTCAACACACTACATGGCTGGTGCACTACAAACAGACTTAATCTAGCCCCAGCCAAATCCACCGCAACCCTGCTCACAAGTTGGACAGGAGAACACGAATACATCCCTCAACTCACCATAAACAACACACCCCTAACACATACACACACACCCAAAATCCTAGGAGTAACATATGATACTCATATGACATTCAAACAGCACACCACAAACATTAAAAAGAAACTGACACCCAGACTTAACGCCCTCAGGTCACTTGCTCACACTAAATTTGGACACAACAAAGAAACTACCACCACAGTATATAAACAATACATAAGATCAGTGATGGAATACGCAACCCCAGCCTGGGCTTCTAACCTAGCTGAAACACATCATAAGACCTTACAGACTATTCAAAACAAAGCCCTGAAGATCATTACAGGCTGCACAGCTACTGCACCCACAGATCACCTACATCAAGAAACCAAAATCCTCAAAGTCAAAGACCATCTGGACATGAGAGGCACTCAATTCCTGGCAGCAGCCTCCACGAACCAAGACCACCCACTAAACTACATGGCAACACACCCACAGATACCAAGAAATATCAAAACAACACCCAGCACACGGTATCACACACAATTATTGTCCTCTCTCCCTCCCTGCCCACCCCGAACCAACTTCCAGAAGCACATCCATACTCATATCTCTCACCGATCCATCCACTCACTCACAGACAACACGCAGCTGCATGCACGACTTCCCGAAATCCATCCTTCCGAATCCTCCCTTCCTCGCGACGATTGAGTCCACCTGGCCAGGCTGAGATGTGGACACCATCCAGCTCTCCTGAGCTATCAGAAGAGACTGGATGACTCCGTTGTCGACGCCTGCCCGGGATGTAACACAGCACCCCATACCATTAAACACATCATAGAAGACTGCATTTCACACAACCACTTACGCCAACAACACAATCTACACTCAATGAGAGCTCTGTGGGAAAGCCCCATCGTGGCCATGGCCTTTCTCAGGGACTCTGGGCTGTTTGGCCAGGCAGCTTAGGGAACAACAACAACAACAACAACAACAACAACAACAACAACTATTTTCAAAAACTCTTAATCAGCAAAAATGACAAATGTCAATTACAGAAATGTTAAAATATTTCTCCCATCAATTTGTTTAGACACGCTTTCAAGGCGGGGCAGACCTTTTTAGGATTGGCGCTCCGCCGACCTCATGGGCTAAGACCTCCCTCCTCGTTGGTTGACAGAGGCCTGCGAGGTACTTTTTTTTTTCTCTCCTTTTCTTTACTCCCCCTTCTTCTATCGTTGATGACTGGACTTCTCGTTATACTTTGATGGAGGGTGGATGTGGACGGCATTCCCTTCCACCCATAGAACTGTAGTACCTGACGTGTCCGCACGAGGGGAAACTTTTATCGTCAAATCTCGCCCTCTGTGCTGGACCCTAAGCTGACGAGTTTACCGTCCATGCACTGGGGGTCGGTGTGTATATTTGAGTTTGATTCCTAGGGCATGTACCATGTCCTCGAATTCTTGGCTCTGTGGTGGGTGTAGAGCTTCTCCCGGATGAACCATGTTACTTTAGTTTTATGGAGCCTTCTTCTGGATTTTTGATCACCGGTGCTGGCGTGGATATGGCTAATGTGTCTGACTCTCCTTCCTTGCCCGTCCTCTCCTCGGATGGTGGTAGCTCTTTGCCTGCCACTATAACGGGTTCTTTACCGACTACTGCGCTGTCCTTGGCCATCCATCCGACCTCTGCTCCATATACAGTACCGTGCCTAGTAGTGTCAAGTTCTCTTGGCACGTCTACCTCCTCTCCGTTCGCTCCCTCACTAGCCACTAACTCAAGTTCTTGCCCCTTTGTCCTCTTTCGTGTCTCACACCGTTCTGCCTGATCAGCCCTCTTCCATTCGTCCGTTCGCTCTCTCTCTCCACTGCTTCCTCTTCTAATCTTATCCCATTGTCCTCGCCCACTCCCTCGGTTTCTTCCCCTTCCTCTCGTATCGTCAATTATGAACCGTGTCTACCACCTATTCCACATTCTTCTTCTTTTCCCTCTACTCCCGCTCCTCGCCCTCGTTCTTCTTTTCTCCCTTTATCCTCTCTCTTTGGCCCTGCTGACTTTATTTAATTCTTCTCTTTCCCCACCTCAGCTCCTCTTGCCGGAGATGACCTGTTCCACCTGTGTCTCCTTCAGTAGGTGGGCAGGGATGTCCCCTTCCACTCCCGCCATGATGATTCCCGACTTGTTACGGTCCAGAACGAACGTCGGGCTGCTGCTATGTCGGCAATTGTAGACTTCTCAGGAAATTTCATCCCAGCCCTTAAAGACAAACGGCTGAACTCTTGTACAGGTACTGTCATGATCCCTCCTTCCATCAGTCTCGGTGGTTGGCAGTTAGCGGATTGTGCCGACCTTATTAAGAATATTGTTGTTGCTCAAGACCATGTTGTAGTTAGTATTGTCTGCTACACCATCCAACCTCGCAACAGTCGCCGCCATCCCGCTAATATCGCCAAAATCCCGTTCGATGGTCGATCTCTCCCATCTCGCGTTATTGTCGGTGGTACTCGCCTATCCGTCACAGAGTCCCTTCCCCGTCCTCAGCAGTGTCGCAGTTGCTGGCGCTTTGGGCATTCTGTGAAGTACTGTCGCTCTTCCACTCCCGACTGCTCTACGTGCCCGTGCTGTGCACAATCTGGCTATCTCGATGGTGACTGCCTGTCTCCGATCCGCTGCTGCCTAAACTGTCAGGGCTCCCATTCTTCCGATTCCCGAGGTTGTCCCGTATACAAAATAGAGTCTGAAGCTACGATCCTTAAGATGATGCACGGCCTCACTCATTCAACAGCTCGTCAGGAAGCTCGCCGCCTGGGCTTCTCACCTCATCCGTTTTCAAGTTCTATCTCGCCTTCCCGTCTCCTATCTCTTCTCCTTCCCTATTAAGCCTCCCTATGCCACCTGGTTATCAGTCTTCCCCTCTCCCTCCTTGTTCTTCCTCACTCTCCATTCCTTCCATTATTTCTCACCGTTAACCTCCTCAGTCTTTTCTTAATTGTACATAAGTGTTCTTATTTGTATTGTTCTCTGCATCTCTTTCTTTCCTCATGTGTGTATGCATCTTTCACGGTGATTACTGTAATTTGTGAATCTGTGTTGTATATATTTTCTTTCCACTTTTGTTACTTTTGTTGATGTATTCTATTTTTCACCTTTCTTTGTTTTCTTCTATTTTTCAGTTACTTTCTGTTTTAATTGTTTCATTGTTTTTATTTTGTCCTCCCTTGTTCCTCTTTAGTTCTGTGTGTATTTGTTCCGCCTCTCTGATATATATATTTGCATACGTCTTTTTCAGTCTCTTTTAAAGCTTCTTTTCTCATACTTTCTTTTTAGTATGTCCATTTTGCAAGGTCGAATTACGCCGGAGGTTGCTATTGCGGCACCAGAAGGCAGATGGTACTTATTGTCTCTCTTCGGTGCTTGGAAGAGAGGCTGGTTCCCCTGGAGATGATGTGTTTTTATTTTTGAAAAAGGCTGGCCTCTTTCAGTTTTTGTGATTGCATTGATTTTCCCTTGATATCTAATTTTACGCGTTGTTTTTACGATTTTAGTTTTCAGCAAATATGTTAGCTTGTTCGGTGCCATATGACCTTGTTATTGCGGTGCCAAGATTTATATCAATAAATTCAAATTCCATTTTGCAATGGAGAGACGATATGCGTTTTTTACTTTCTGCTTATTCCCCTAAGGTTGTCGGTCTCCAGGAAACCCTTCTTCTTTCTCCTCCGGTTCCTGTTCCTGGCTGCTGTTTTATCAGTTCTCCTCATTCTCTTTCAGACACTTGTATTCTCCTTCACCACTCTGTTCCTAATGAAGAGTTTTCCTGCCCTACTTCTCTCTCTTGCACCTTTGTTAAGTTTTTTTTTTGGTCGTTGGATTACAGTGGTTTCTCTTTATTTCGCTCCTTCTGTTCCCATCGATTTTGGTTCTTTTACCATGTGTTTAGCTCGGCTACCTCTTCCATTTTTATAACTTGGTGATTCTGTCGTTACCTCACGTGGTCGTGCATTAGTCTTTTATTACCAATAATAACTTTTTTCTTCTTAATACTGGTTCCCTGACTTATATTGATGCTAGAACACTTTCATTTTCTTTTCTCGATCTTTCTATTTGTTCCCCTTCCGTGTCTTCTTTTCATTGGTCTGTTTTGGAGGATTCTCTCTATAGTGACCATTTCCCTGTTCTCACTCCTACCTCCTATTCTCCTGTCCCTGGTCCTCCTCGTTGATGCTTCCAGCGTGCCGACTGGTCTACTTTTGCTTCCTGTCTATCTTTTCCTTACCTCCATCTGATTTTTCATCTGTACATGATTTGCTGGCCTTTTTTCTGATCACTGTTTTGAGTGTTGCCTTAGTCTCTATTCCTCGGACCTCCCGTTCTTTTACGTCGAAATGTGTTCTTTGGTGGTCTCCGGACTGCTCCAAGGCTCTCCGCGTTAAACGGGCTTCTTAGAAGAGCTTTCGTCGTAAGCGTTTTACTCCCGCTCATGATAGTTCTTTCATACTTTTTCGTAAGGCGTCTGCCTTCCTACATCGCACAGTCAGGTCTGCTAAACGTCAAAGTTGGGTGTCCTATGTTTCCTCCATTACATCCTTTACTCCTTTTCAGTCAGTCTGGTAACGCATTCGCAAGATTTCGGGCAACCATTTACCTCCCCATTCTCCTGTGCTTCATGTTGATGGTGAGTCTGTTGCTGACTCGGAGGCAGTCGCCAGTCATTTAGGTCTCTACTTTAGTAGATGTTGACACGAAAGTGTACCAATGAATAAGGGAATAACAGGGAAAATAGATGATAATTGAAGGGGAGGGGAGAAGGAGATGATTTTGACAGATGTGGAAGAGTGATAGTAGGTATGGAGGGTAATTATCTCACTTAATCTCAATTTCACTTGTTTTAAGTGCTACTGGGCCTTTTAAAAGTGTTTTCTTAGGCCTTACCTCTTAAGAGGTTCCTTGCCCTTGCCCACCAAAACCTCTTAAAAGTGTTCTCGCCATTCCTGGGTTAAGCATCTTTCTTCAGAGGCTTTGGTATTTTTGTTGGCTATTTGTTGTTGTTGTTTTTCCCCAAGCTGCCTGGCCGAACAGCCCCAAGGCCCCGAGCAAGGCCAAGGCCATAACCGAGCGCCCCCAACAGAACCCTCCCTGCCGACCACAATAAAGCCTGGGTGACCGAAGCCACTCCATGGCGGGAACCTGAGGAGGGTGCGGAAACGCCCGGGAAACCAAAGCCCCACCCAGGGCCCTGTGCCACTCAGCAATTATGAAGAGAAAGCTGAGGGGCAAAGGAAAGATGTGACGCTTTGGCTTCCAATCTTGGTAGATTAGGAGGTCAATCCATGCAAGAGATGCTGTCACTTGAGATCTAGAAAATATATAAGTAAAAGGAACAGTCCGAGTAAGCTATGGTTATGGCAGAGAACGCTCAGTTCTCACTCTGATAGACCAGCCCATCACCACATGACTAGAACCCAATCCTCTCAGCATCAGCTAGGAAAGGCCCTAGAAAGCCGCCTTTGGCGGAGGGATAGCTCCCCTATTTCAACCCTTTTCGGGGTTGGGCACCCGCCCGTTGGCTATTTGTAATATAGTTTGGTAGTCTGTTTACCCTCCTGCATGGAGTTCACTCTTACTATTCCATTCCTTTAGCCTGGTAAGTCAGGTTTTTCGCCCCAGGACTATCGCCCTATTGTCTTGACGAGTTGCTGATGCAAGCTGTTTGAACGGATTGTTAATGTCCGCCTGATGTGGCTTCTCGAGTCACTTTTGCTTTGGTCTTCTACCCAATTTGGTTTTCGGCGTGCTCGGTCCACTATCGACCCTTTGCTTAGTTTGGACACCTATGTCCGGTCTGCTTTTGCTCGCCATGAGTTCTTGCTGTTTTCTTCGATCTCGAGAAAGCGTAAGACTCCACGTGGAAGGATCACATATTGTGCCAACTCAGTTCTTTTTGTATCTGTGGTAATATGGGCGTCTTTATTCCTAATTTCCTTTTCTTCTCTTTCTTTTCGTGTACGGGTGAATTCCTAGTTTTCTCGGTTATACCCTCAATTGGAGGGTGTGCCTCAGGGTTCCGTTTTAAGTACCATCCTCTTTCTCATAGATATTAATGGCATTATCTCTTCCCTTCCAGCTAAGGTCAGGTCCTGCTTATATGTAGACGACTTTGCAATGTATGCTGCTGATGCGGGTATTGCTGCGTTACGCTCCCTTATCCAATCTGCGATTGTGGCTGCCTCATCCAGGGCCACCGCTCACAGGTTTCGTTTTTCTACAACTAAATCTTGTGCTATGACTTTCACTCGGCGCCACGTTATCCCACATCCTTCTCTTGAGCTTTATGGTTCCGTTTTGCCTTATCACTCTTCTACTACCTTCTTGGGTCTTGTCTTTAATTCCCGTCTTAACTGGGAAGCTCATGTTTCCTCTGTTAAGGTTGCTGCTTTGCACCGTCTTCGTCTCCTCCAGACTCTGTCCCACCTTACTTTGGGTGCGGTCCGTGCTCTCCTTCTTCGACTTCTCGTTGCCCTTGTTCTTTCTAAACTCTATTATGGTTGTAAGTATTACTCCTCAGCCTCAGTCACAGTCCTACATAAACTTGACTCTGTTCACCATTTCGGTTTGCGTTGCGTGCTTTTCGCTCTTCCCCCGTTGAAAGTCTCTATGCTGAATCCTGCGTCCCTTCTTTGTACCGGCGTCAGGCCCTTCTCTCTCTCTGGTACTATGCCAGGTTGCTTCAGTTTTCTTCTTTGCGGACCTCTCTTATTCCTACTGTTCCGTCTCATTCTCGCCTTCGGCCCCCTTTCCTTTCTCGTATGGATTCCTTACTTTCTCTTTCTTAGTTTTCCCCCTTCCACGTTCTTCCGCTACACCTCGGTGTCCTCCTTGGCTCCTTCCTCGTATTTCCTTGTGTCCCTCTATTCTTCCTTGTTCTAAGTCTTCTACCCGACCCCGGTTCTTTGTTCTCGTTTCCTTGAACACCTTACACAGCATTCTTCTACTCCAGTTTACAATTATGGCTCCCATTCGTCCTCTGGCGTTGGGTTTGCCATCATTTTTCCTTCTCATTCTTATCAGTGTTCTCTCCCTTTTACGGCTGGTGTTCTGACTGCCGAACTTTATGCTATCTTCTTTGCCGTCCGTCTCATGTGCTCCTTTCCTTCTTTCTCCTTTACTCTTTTTTTCTGACTCATACAACTCCCTTCTTCTTTTGCAGTCTTTCCCTGCTGTTCATCCGTTGGTTCTTGCCATCCAAGATTGGCTTGTCAGTCTTTCTACTCGGAAGAAGGCTACCCAATTTTGCTGGGTGCCTAGCCATGTTGGTGTCCGTGGGAATGAGCAGGTTGATGTTCTCGCTTGCGGCGGTCAGGTCAAGTTCTCTCTCTATTCCCGCCTCTGACTATTATCCAGTTTTCTCTACCTTCCTTCTGTCTCGCTGGCAAACCATGTGGTCTTCCCTTTCCTCTTATAAGCTCCGCACTGTTAAGGACTCCGTATCTGCCTGGGCTGACCCCTCTCACCGTGTTCGCCGTTGGGAGACTGCATTGGCCTGGCTTCGGTTAGGCCATACCAGACTTACCCACTCTTTCCTAATGTCCCGCTCGCCTCCGCCGCTTTGCTCACGGTGTGATGTTCGACTTTCTATTTCTCACATTTTCCTTGACTGTCCTCTCTTTTCTTCGGCCCGTAGGCGTTGTTTTCTCTTTTCCTTTGGTCGTCGACCATGTCTTGCCGATATCCTCTCAGAGTTCCATTTCTTTTCTGTTGATCGTGTAATGTCTTTCTTTTCTTCTCTCAGCCACCTTAACAATATTTTAGTTTCTTTCCCTCTAAGTCCATCTGTTTTCTGCTTTAGTGCCTGGTGCTAGAAATTTATTAATGTTATGTTATGTTGTATATATATATATATATATATATATATATATATATATTGAGTTTTATGATTTATCATTGTATATTATATATTTATATACTTGTTCATATATTATCATTTGGTTATTACTAATTTTCTATGATTCTTGTATCATTTCAAAAGTTATATTTTAGTTGGGTATGATCTTTGACATTAAATATTAAGTTTATGTAATTGCAAGTTGCCGTGAGTGTGCAGGAGTCATTTAAGAGTAGTTACAAATCACTTAGTCTCAAGGAGTCATTACGAGTCACTGAGAGTTGTCTGACTCGCGGTCCAAATTGGGTGCAGGGGTTGTGACGCCTGCAGCTTGGTAGAACGCCACGTGGGCTCAGCCGCTCGCTTGGCCACTCGCTAGCACTCGCCAGGGCAGTGTGTTTGGCTACAGTCTATCTACAATGTTGTACTTTCTTTCTTGTGAATTGTCATGTCACAGGCAGTACAGAAGTAGTCTTTATTTTCGCCTGTGACAATGCATTGTATTTTATATCATCAGTTGTATGTTTAATGTATAAGACTGAATGATACAGCTAGAGAGTGTGAGTGAGTAAGTGCAGGAGACAGAGGGTACTCGCGGAGGGTTACACGTTGCCTCGGTGACGTCCTGCCACGGCCGGGCCCTTTGAGTGGCTGGCCGCCTCACCATCCCTCCTGCCGCGTCAGGAGGTAGTTCCCCCACACTTCCCTGCTGCCTTGTGCCTTCCTTGCTCAGAGCTTGCTTGACCAGCATAACCTTAACATATCCCTTGCCACCTGTCCCTGACTTCTACGTATAGAGCACTTTCTCTCTCTCTCTCTCTCAACTTCTTACCTCTCATTCTTCCTCTCTATTTAATATCATAACTCCCCTTTGGTTCTGCACGATTTGATATATCGGCCATCGTATTATATGCTGAAGCTCTCGGATATTATATGTTTAGTTAGGCATTTTGGAGGGGTTACCATTTTGTCTGTAGAGGTTCGACACACTCACGGTGTCTCCCTGCTTATTCCTTGGCTGTCTGCTGGGCTATTTAATGCTAGACTGGGGTAAGGCTACTTTTGTTGTGATTTCCGATATGTAACCGGTTTTGTTTAACCTGTACAATCGCAACCGAGACGTGCGAAGCCAAGGTGGTCTTTCTGACTGTGTACCTTGTGAGTTTAGCACTGTGCTGCGAGTGAGGGGTTTTGCCTCTGCCACCCAGCACTGTGCTAACTCTTTTTGTTTTGACTTTGAGAGGGTCGCCAGGAGAGAACTAGATACTAGCGATCTAGTGTGCTCAACCGCCTTAGGGGGTTCTTTTCCCCTGCACAGCTTCTTGCTCTGTACAGGGGCATAGTGCGCCCTTGTATTTGTATTGTCACAGCGGGGTGTTTTTACCGCCTAGACAATGAAAGGAAGCTTTACGTGATCATTTCATGCCTAAATAAGACCCAGAACGTAAAACAAGCATCTCTCTGAAAGGCATAAACAGAGCTTTCGAATGACACCATAACGATCCTTTGCGTAGGGCACGTGGTACCCGTCTTGATACTCAATCCCACCCTACTCTGTGCAACTCTCCAACCCAAGAGTGAAAAGTTACTCTCAAACTTTCTTCTACTCAACATCTGAGCTCTGGAACTCTCTCCCAGAATCAGTCTTTCCCTCTTCCTATGACTTAAATTGCTTCAAACTCCGTGTGTCCAGACATTTTGGCTCGAACGTCCCTTGATTTTGGCCCTGTCACTCTTTCAACTATGGGGGAGGCACTCGCTATAGGCAGTTATGCCTTTTGCCTCCCTCAATCACATAGAAAAAAAAAAAAAAAAAAAAAAAAAATCTCAAGAGACCACCCCGCCAAATAACGTAATTTGGCCGCACAGTCTTAAGGACCTCGCTAGGCTACGAGCCGCTTGCTCAACCATTGTTTCCTAGCCTACGACATCCCAGCTAGACTTTATTAGCCTAGCAGATGCCCGTTTAGAATTATAAACTCTTATGTTGTGTATGCAGCATTCTTATTTACGTTGACTGTAAGTCTTGGTTGTTGTTGAGTTGCACAACCTGAGCAGGTTTTTTGAGTTGCCTGACGAAGGCCTTCTTTTGTTGTTGGAGATAATACTAGTGTGTATTTATCGATATTCCTGTGTCAGTTGACACTGTCTGTCTCTACACTTGTCCTATATTGTCCCTGTTTTATATAACCGTTCAAAATCCGATACGATCATCATACCCCAGCATCAGACTTTCTTCAGAAGATTCCTGCTCGATGCTTTGGGACTTTCGTTCACTTTCTTTAGTATAGGAGTGACAGTTCATTATTGTTTAGAGTAACTTTAAATATACCTTCTTCTAGTTTGCATTAAATTATTGCACTGATTTAATTATGATCTCTATCTTTTTGTTGTATACCTTATTAACGTAATTGTATGTTGTTGTGATCAGGCTGTATCAGAGATCATCAGCCTGTAGTAGTAGTGCACTTATACAGAGTTATAGGATACCGCGTTATCGCAGATTTAACTCTGGAGGGTATAGGTGTTTTTTGTGCGCCGGCATTATAAGTTCAAGGGTTGGATCTAGTGTTACCGTTTTGGCTGTGTGCCTTTCTAGTCCAGTGATTAAGAAACCTTGTTTTATACGAGCCCCGGTCGTAACAGGGTGAAGTATTGCCGGACATGGCGGACCCACTGCGACTGGCCATGAGTCTAACAAACAGGAGTCGCTAAAGTCACTGGGAGTCTATCGATTTTTACCGCGAGTCCAAATTTTGCCCCACTCGTGGTGACACTAGCTCACACTCCTGTATGTGTGAACTAGGCTTTAGTGATTTGACGTTGGAGAGTTGTAGGGTAGGCATGGTATACCACTGGCTTGGGACTTATGTGTCTGTAAGATTTTACTTCTGGTATTGGTTTTCTTAGTCTTCTAGTGGTCCCTATCCGCTCAATGTTCCATTCTTATTGTGATATTTTCACTGAACCCCTGGCATGAAATATATATATTTTTTTTTAGTTTCTTAATAAGCTGCTTGCTGGGTAACAATTTCCCCTTGTGAGGTGACATAGTACGGAAGGGGAATATGATAGTCATTTTGTTTACACAGTGAAAAACAGCAATCCTCTCTGTATCCACACCACACTCCGTTCATCACTTCTCTCTCACTGTAGCTCACTTGATACAGTTGTTTCTTATATTATCTATGGTGACTTGATGGTTTTGCTTCAGGAATGAAGTTATAGTCTTTTGGTGAGTAATATTGTTAAAATTAACCCAAACTGCGCACCATTCATGTTTTTTAAAGTGCCACCTGTGCGAACTGATTAGCTTCAATGCTGACAGAATTCATATATACCAAATAAAGCTATAATACTAATTTTTTTATATGTGGAGGAATTGAAAGAGTGACTGGTCCAAAATCAAAGAATGTTCGAGCCGAGATGCCTGGACACAGAGTTTGAAACAATTTAAGTCATAGGATGAGGGAAAGATGGATTCAGGGAGAGGATTCCAAAGCTCAGCTGTTGAATAGAAGACAGACTCTGAATATCGTTTCACTCTTGGGTTGGAGAGTTACAGAGTAAGGGTGGGATTGTGTTGGAAGACAGGTGGTACGTGCTCTAAGTAGAGGTGGAATACACTGTGGGAGCTCTTGAGGAACATTGATTAATGTAATAGCGGTAGAATAGCGAGAGAGATGCAACTTTGCGGCGAAGAGAGAGAGATTGCAGAGAATCGGTGAGTGGACGCGAGTTAATGAGATGAAAGGCTTTTTTCTACTTTGTCTAGAAATGATGTGTGATAGGATCCTCCCCACACATGCGAACAATACTCAATACATGGACGAACTGTGCTCCTGTACAGAGCAAGAAGCAGTGCAGGGATAAAGAAACTCCTGAGGCGGATGAGCACACCCAGCTTCTGGGAAGCAGTTTTAGTAATAGTGGTAATATGGTCTTTCCAAGAGATATCAGAAGAAAAGAGACGCCAAGAATACTGAGAGAAGATGAATGGTTGATATTTGTATTGTTGAAGTATATAGAATAGTCCTCTGGGAGTTCTTGACACGTAGTTAAATGGAGAAATTGGGTTTTGGAAGCATTGAAAGCAACGGGATTTTCTATACCCCAGTTGGATATGGATGATATATCTGAAGATCGGCGTGCCAAGGCCCTCTTACATGAGTTTTGGAGTGATTGCATGCTGGGGCTTTCTGAATAACTAGTGGAGTAGTGCAAAGTAGAGTCCTCATCATATGAATGGATAGGACTGGAGGTACAGTTGAGAAAAACATTAATTAATATTAGAAAAAGAATTGGAGATTATAGTAGAGGACCCTGAGGAACACCGGAGTTGATAGGATGAGGAAGTGAATGATGGCCATCCACAACTGCAGCTATGGAACAGCCAGAAAGGAAATTCGAGATAAAGGCACAGATGGTGGGATAGAAATCATAGGAGGGTAGTTTAAAAATTAGAGATTTGTGGCAGACTAATGAAGGCCTTCGATGTATCTAGAGCATTAGAAAAAGTCTCCCCGAAGTCTCGAAAGGAGGATGACCAAGAGATAGTAAGATATGAAAGAAAATCACCAGTAGAGCAACCCTTATGAAGCCATACTGGCGATTTGAGAGTAGATTATGAGAAGAGAAATGTTTCAGAAATGTTGAAGTAAGAATAGTTTAAAATCTTTAGAGCAATTGGACGATACATACATACATACATACATACATACATGCATACATGCATACATACATACATACATACATACAATGTTAAGACTGAGTGTTCCACACATAAGTGCAGTTTCAGTCTCTTGTCCTAATGGTTGCATTCCAGGCAACCCTGTTAAGGGCTGCTTCACTTGTCAAGTTCTTGGATTTGAGATCGGCACGTATAGTCTGATCCCAGGTCTTCCTCGGTCCACCCCTTGGTGCAGCTCCATCCACAATCACAGACTTGCATCTTTTCACCCAATTTTGTTCATCCATTCTCTCCACAGTCCATACCATCCCAATCTACTTGTACACATCACCTCGCTAATACTCTTTATACCTAAACGTCTCTTCAGCTCAACATTTGTTATTCTATCCTGTAGCCTGGCCCCACACATCCATCTCACCATTCTCATCTCCTTACGCTCCATTCTGTTGACATCCTCTACTTTAACGGCCCATGTTTCTGAGGCATACGTCATTCCACTTCTAACACATGAGGCATACACCTTTCCCTTCAGGGGGAGAGGCATTCTTTTCATGGTCAGGATTGGCATCAATTCTTTGAACTTACCCAAGCCACACCTAATTCTAGCAACAGTGGCAGCCTCGGCCCCACCACCGGCAGAGATGGTATCTCCTAGGTAACAAAACTTGTTCACCAGCTCCAAAGACTTTTCCAAAATTCACAGCCACAGGATCATCACTTAACACAAGCTCGCCTTTGCACACTACGCACTCAAATTTCTCTATTTCTGACTTATCCTTTGGCAGGGGCCCCTTTATTCTACTACAGCGCTTACTCCCATGGTGTACCCAACATAGACAGATGCTACATTGAATTGAGTTAACGCCCATTCCCTTTCCACACACTGCACATGGGTATGCACCGCTCTTTTCCACATTGCCTCGTCTCAATCTACAATGCATAACCTTGGTTTTGTTAATATTGACTCTTAAACCCTTGCTCGCCATGCCCTCTTTCCACTCTCTGAATTTGGCCTCAGCATCCTGCATACTGTCAGCTATTAGGACTAAATCATCTGCATAAAACAGTTCCAACGGGAGTCCGCCTCTAAAAACTCTAGACAGCGCCTCCAAGACCATAATAAAGAGGAGGGGGCTTAACACTGAACCCTTATGGACTCCAACATGGACTGCGAACTCATCACTCAGTACACCCTTCACCCTCACCGCACTTCGCGAATCCTCATACATCTTCATTATCACACGTCCAGCCACTCTTCCACACCAAGTTTCCTCATAGCCCACTGCACAACATCTCTAGGCACCCTATCAAAGGCCTTCTCCAGGTCTACAAACACAAAGTAAAGATCCCTGTCTTTTAGTAAGTATCTTTCCTGTATCTGCCTGACTATGAAGATAGCATCGGTTGTACCACGTCCTGGCATAAAACCAAACTGCATATCATAAATAGAGATGCTTTGCCTGATCAAACCCTGAAGAACTCTCACAGACCTTCATGATTTGGTCAAGCATTTTCAGGCCCCTATAATTTACTCTATCTAGCGCATCCCCTTTTCCTTTGTATATATTTACTATTACACTTTTGAGCCAATCTTCTGGGATTGTCTCATCTTTAACCCTTAATTAGCGGCTCACCACATAAGTCGAGTTAAATAAAGCTGGACTATGTGGCGGCGCTCGACATAACTCGAGTGGCAATTTCAGCACGTAATGTTGCTGAGAGAGAGAGACAAGTGGTGGCAGGAGAGTAGCGAGCGTATGACTGCTCCAGACCACCGCGGCGAACCTACTGACACGAATCTCACCTCCCTCCTACCTCTCTCACTCGCTATATAAGGAATTGTATGGGGAAAGTGCCTAATTACATGCTTTTTGCACTCGCGTTGCACGGTTATTGCAAGAAAACTAGCCATCATAAAAGGATCGTTATGGTGTCATTCGAAAGCTCTGTTTATGCCCTTTCAGGGATAGATACTTGTTTTACGTTCTGGGTCTTATTTAGGCATGAAAATGATCACGTAAACAGCCCTATTTTGGCTAAAAACACCCCGCTGGGCGGTACATATAAATAAACCGCATAGGCCGCTCTTAAGGTGTTAATAATGGTGTTTATCAACTCGGTGACGAAGTATACACCAATCTCCCTTGAGGCTTTTATCATTTCAGCGACAATGTCGGAGCAACCTGGAGCTTTACCGTCCTTCACTTTATTGATTGCGTCGCTCACTACAGCTGGTGCTATCAAAGGAGGGGGCCCAGATATTGGTTTTCGATACTAAGCTGTTCCTTATCCCATTCAAATTCTATATTTAGTAATCGTTCATAGTGTACCTTCCATGCTTCTCTGATTTCATTTTCTGCATACACAATCTTCCCATTATCATTTCTAACACACTGTTCACCTATAATATCCCAACTCTCATTTTTAACTCGCCTAGCTAGGTTGAAGATCCTATTGGGATTGTCAGTGTTACACACTTGTTCGAGGACCAGGTCCTTAATGCGATTTTTAGCATTGTAAATAACTCTTTTGGCAGTTCGTTTAGCTGCCTGGTATTCCTCCCTGCTGCCTCCTTTCTTCCATGCTTTGAAGCATCTCCTTTTCTCTTTCACAGCATGTTCTACCTCATCGTTCCACCACCAAGAGGTCTTATTTCTGGGGTGACCCTTTGTTTTCCCACAGACTTTGTCAGTGGCAGCGATAAGGCTATGCTTAAGAAAGTTCCATTGGCTATTTACATTGTTAGGCCTAGCTTCCTTATTTCTATTCATTTCCTCCAGTTCACTATGAAACCTATCCCTAACTTCCTTGTCCTTCAGCAGCCACACTTTCCTTTTGGGTATGTAAACCTTGCACTTAGGATCTCTGTATAAGCTCATGTCGCACACTAGTAGCTTATGCTGGGGGATACATTCTTCGCTCGGGATGACCTTTACATCTCTTAACCCGTCCAGCCCCGGCTAGTTTTGTAATGTTTGTTCACCAGAACCCGGCCGGTTTTCAAAAAATGGTTTTATTCCAGAAACCATAGCGAATGGGTTAGGAATGAAGGAAAAACCACGAAAAACCGCTCAAAAAGCTTAAAGAATGGTCCTACAGAGCCCCCGAAAACGGATTTTACAAGAGTAAAAAATTGAAGGCTATTACCCCAAAAAACCAGGTTATTGCGCGCTCACGCGCACGCACGTAGACTTTGAGAGCTTTCAACCATCGGCACGGTTGCGTGGGATACGTACACAGTTCCCATACAAATCTGAGCCCTCTTGAGTGGCTACACCTGAGGTTACGGTCGGCGCAATTATGGTGACGCGCCAGGCGCGTCTCTGGGGCTGTGCGTTACATACATCGCCGACGCGTCAGGCGCGTCGCTGGGGCTGTACGGGTTAACTAGTTTCCAGTCTTTCCTGTTAACCAAGAAGTAATCTATCTGGCTACTGGAGACCCCAGAGTTATATGTGATCAGGTGGCTCTGTCTTTTCTTGAACTTTGTGTTACACACAACCATGTTGAGTGCAACGCAGGACTCCAATATATATTCGCCTTCTAGATTTCTCCTTCAGTAACCATTTCCTCCATGTACCCCCTCGTATCCATCTGCAGATGCTCCCACGTGACCATTGAGGTCCCTCCCCCACGATTGTTATTTCGTTCTCCGAGAGGCCTGAAATGACCCAGACGGGTGTCATTCCAGAACTCCTCTTTTATCTCTTTCTGTAAACCAGCCTGTGGGGCATATGCAGATATCACATTCAGAATTCTTTCACCAACTTTCAACTTCAAAACAATCAGCCTTTCACTAACTCTCGTAATCTGAAGCACACTTTCCGCCAGCTCTTCAGCCACCAGAACACCCACTCTTCCTTTCGCTTTATCAGTCTCCACACCCATCCAGTATATCCTATATCTTTTCCTCCTTCCGACAATCCACTGTACCCCATGCCTCTTCCAGAGTGTTTCCTGGGTACAGCAGACGTCCACTCGCCTCCTCTCACACATCTCAGCCACTTCATTCGCACGCAGATTCAAACTACCGACATTCACACTAGCAAGTCTTGAGTTTGTGGGGGGCATTTGTCCTTGTCCTGTGCGGTTTTGATAGTTGGAGGGTAGAGGGCGGTCACCCTTCTTTGGGACAGGTTGAATGACAGCAAACTTCCAGGAAGAAGGGAAGACGTTAGAGGAGAGACTGAGACGGAAAAGTTGGCCTAGGCAGGGAGTCGGCACAGAAGCACATATTTTTAGTTCAACAGGAGGAACACCATCCAGACCATATGCCTTCTTAGTATTAAGCCCAGAGAGGGTTGAAAGTAAATCTTTAAAAGAGATTAAGATATTAGGCATAGCTAGGGGAGAGGGGGGTGAAGAGGGATGAATAGCACCTTAATCATCCAAGGTGAAGTCTCTAGCGAAAGCTTGGGCGAAGAGTTCAGCTTTGTCAGAGGAAGAGTGATGATAGTTCCATTAAAGTGGAAAAGAGGAAGGAAAGATGAGGAAAATAAATTGTTGGAGAGGTTTTTGGCTAGATGCCAGAAAGCTTGGGAAGAGCTAGAGTTGGATAGTTCTTTGCCTTTATTATTGATGGAGTGTTTGGCAAGTCGAAGAACAGATTTGGCTTGATTCCGGACAGAAACCAGGAAGAATGAGATTCTTGAGTTTGAAGGCGACCATACCGTTTCCTTCCTCATTATTATGGACAGCAGTAGAACAAACGTGATAAACCAAGTTTTTTTGCATTAGTCTGAGAGAAAGAAAATGGAATGTATATTCCATATGCCTATATTTTACTTGTAATATGAACATGTGAACATTCAAGAACTAGAAAATAGGTGTAAACCGCAAATATCCAGTCATAAGACCATATATTTGTGACGGGAGATGTTGGAAGGAGGGAAGAGAGAGCGCGACATACATCCTCCCTCTCCGATGTCTTGCGAGATACTAGTGATAGATAGCCATCTCCCGCGCAAGTTAGAGGGTGCTGGTAGGTGGAGGGAGGAAGGGAAAGTAGTAACTCGACATATTTCAGGCAGGAGAGAGCAACGAGGGGAAATTAGACAGAAATAATAGAATAAATGAGGAGGGGTGAGGTGAAGGGAAGGGAGAAAGGAGTTGAGGTGAGGGAGGTGGGGATAAAACACAAGCTAGGGGATGGCAGGAGGGGGTGGTAATGAGACATACCACCTAATCACATATTGCTTCCTTTTCACCGGTACTAGGGAGTATTTTATGAACTGTCTTCTGTGAGGCCTATCGCGTTCGCCTAGGACATACAGTACTTCCGGAAGGCCTATCACGCTTCCCGAGTAAAGTACTTAGATGTAGCCTACCTTGAAAAAATTAACCCGGGAAGTGTGCGCCATTGGTATTTGAAAGTGCACATGTGGAGGAGTGATAGAAAGGTATGGAGGGGAATTATCTCCCTTAATCACATATACCTTTGTTTTGAGTGCTACTGTGGTCTTTTAAAAGTTTTTTTTTTAGGCCTTGGATCTTAAAAGTCCCGTTGCCTTCGCCCAGTAAAATCTCCTAAGAGTCTCGGTGCCGTTCCCGGGTTAAAAGTAAAAGGTCAACAGCAGACTTAGGTGGCCCGAGAGTGCCGAAAGTGCCCTCGACCCTGACTGGGTCAAAAGAACGAGCAGTAGTGATGATGATGGTGATTGTGTGGTAGTGACGATGGTGGTGATTGTGGTAATAGTATTGACGATAATTCTGAATGTGGTGTTAGTAGTGATGGTGGTGGTGATTGTGTTAGTAAGGATGATGATGGTGATTGTGGTGGTAGTAGTGATGGTTTCGGTGATTGTTGTAGTAGTGATGAATGCAGTAGTAGTGATTAATGCAGTAGTAGTGATGGTGGTGGTGATTGTTTTAGTTGTAGGGATGATGATGGTGATTGTGATGGTGGTAGTAGTAGTGATGATAGTGGTGAATGCAGTAGTAGTAGTAGTAGTAGTGATAGCGGTGGTGATTGTGTTAGTAGTAGGGATGATAGTGATTGCGATGGTGGTAGTAGTAGTAGTGATGATAGTGATGAATGCAGTAGTGCAGTAGTAGTAGTAGTGGTGGTGGTGGTGATTGTGATAGTAGTAGGGATGGTGATGGTGATTGTGATGGTAGTGACTGTAGTATAGGTAGCGCCAACGAACTAGACAACAATTTTGAACCCTTAACTTCTTATAATTCAAAATCAATGAAAGCAATCAGGCTGACATTTCTATCATTTGGTAAGAGTCTACCATGAAATAGGTGTGAATATTTACAGCCAGTTTGCTCTAGGTCCTGTTGAGTTACGAAGAGGTCAGGGATCGATATTTTTGTCAAGTTCGGTGGCGCTACCTATAGTAGTGTTGATGATAGTGGTGAATGCAGTAGTAGTAGTAGTGATAGTAGTGGTGGTTGTGTTAGTAGCAGGGATGATGATGATGGTGATAGTCCTGCAGAGCTCCAAACATTTTGTGGTAGTCTCCAACAGCACGGCGGGAGCGAAATATATCATCTTTGATTCCCTGCCATGTAATTGCAATGAGAGTGCTGTAATAATCTAGTAATTCTCATTTCATTTGCAATAAATAGCGTATCCTATCGACTCTAGATAGAAATACGGCAAAGCTATAGTAATTACCGTAAACAATGCAGAGGCTTGTCTAGGAATACAGTTCTCAGTCAGACATACCAGACCCAACATTAAAATGATCAAATTGAAGCTAGTTTGATCGTGTGGGGTTACATTGATGGTTGGTGAAACTTGCACAAACCATTACGCAACCACCTCCATACGCTCAAACAGGCCTGTGTGGTACTCGGACTTGACTGGCCGAACTGAGTAAGTTAAAATAGGACTTCGGAGGCTATCAACCCTACTGGATTATTAACCTATAAAAAGCGAGGAGTTTCTAGTGAACGCCACATAACTGGGCGGCAATATTAGGCTCCATTCCCGCCCATAATAGTCAATTTACAATAAATATCCTTATTACTTATTCATATGCGCCTATTTTATGTATAATATGAAGATAGTAACATCTATCTATCTATTGCCTGATGCCGTGATCCCCGAAGGTGTGGCCACGAACGAACCACCCCCATGCACCTCTGTACCCAGTCACTCGACGCCCCTTCCCCCAACCAGCACCGCCTTCGTTCATATACTTCCTCTCTCCACCTTTCCACCTCTCCTTTGGTCTACCTCTCCCTCTGTCTCTCCACCTCGCTCTCGTACACCCTCTTAGTCATTCTCTCGCTTTCCATATGTTCCATATGGCCGAACCATCTCAAGTTGTTCCTTTTCACACTTTCCAGCACATCTACCTCCACACCACACCTCCTTCTTACTTCTTCATTAGTCTGTCTATCCCTCCATGTAACTCCGCACGCTCTTCTTAAGTAATTAATTTCCACTGCTCTCACTCTTGGGCCGAGTCTCTCAACCAACGTCCATGCTTCGCTTCCGTAAGTCAGTGTCGGGATTACCACACTGTCATGCAAGGACTTCTTCACTTCCATACTGACCACCCTATTTCTTGTTGCTGCTTTCAGCGTTCCTACAACCCTCTTCCCCTGTTGTACCCTCTCCCGCACTTCTTCATCCATAGTCTTTACTCAACACACTGCCCAGATACTTAAAAGAGTTGATCTCCATAGCCTGACCGTTCAGCTTCACCTCACACTCTGTGATTTCACCCCTTTCGAAGACCATAACCTTGGTCTTCCCCGTATTTACCTTCAAATTCCGTTTTTCGCACACTGTTCCAAACTCAATTACCAGATCCTGCAACTCCCATTCATTATCACTAATCAGAACTGTATCATCCACAAACAGCAGTATAGGTAGCTTCTACTCATTTCCCTCCCCTTTCAGCGATACACCAACATCCACTGATCTTGATAGTATTTATTTCATGACTCCATCCATATATACAGTAAACAATCACGGGGACATCACACACCCCTGTTTCAAACCAACATTCAGGTCAAAGAACTCGCTCTGCTCACTCTCCACACGTACTGCCGCCTTTGCACCCTCATACATGCTCTTCACTGTTTTCAGCAACTTGCCATCTACTCCGTATATTCTAAGTACTTTCCACAAACCTTCTCTATCCACTCTTGTCATAGGCCTTCTCCAAGTCCATAAAGGCAACATACACCTTTTGTTTCTTCAACAGATATTTCTCCACAACACAATTCAGGGTAAAAATCTGATCTACACATCCTCTTCCCTTCTTAAAACCACCCTGCTCGTCGCCTATCCATTTCTCCGTTCTCACTCTCACTCTCTCAATCACTACCCTGCTGTATACCTTCCATACTACGCTTAGAAGACATATTCCTCGGTGGTTAACACACACTCCTCTTTCCCCTTTGCCCTTATATAGGGGGACTATTATGCCAGTAACCTGTAACAACAATAAAACGATTGGGAATAGTGTTTGGATGGTGATAATTGCGATTTATTGCCGAGAGGTCATTTATCAAATGTCAGGCAGGCGAGGCCCACACCCTTCCCTCTCAGTGCCTGGTGAGAGACTGAGGGTGTGTGGCTTGTCTCTCTCTCTTTCCCACGCATAGACACACGCAACACCACAGCCTAGGAACGGTTTGGAGATATTAGCACGGTAAATACATCAATGAATATGGTAATAAGAGGAAAAATAGGTGATAATTGAAGGGGGAGGCGGGGGGGGAGGAGGGGATTTTTACACATATGGAGAAGGGATAGGAGGAATGGATGGGAATTATCTCACTTAATCACCATTTCACTCGTTTTTAGTGATAATGGGGCCTTTTAAAAAAAAATTTTTTTTTAGGCCTTATCTCTTAATAGGTTCCTCGCCCTTGCCCACCAAAACCTCTTCAGAGTGTTCTCGCCGTTCCCGGGTTGAGGCAGCACACTAAGTCAAATGTATTTTCAGGACTGGATCCCCTTTTCGAGAACTCCAGTCCCTTCCCCAAACTGAGTGTATATTTTATTGTTTATAGAGGTTGCTGAAGCCTGGTGGATCTGTCTTCATGACAGACTTTTGTGATGGGCCTGGACCTCGGTATACGGACGAATTCATCCACTATTCTAGGATTGAACGAAGTAAGCACAAATGTTATCATTATATGCTTAATTCATTCAGTATACGACTACACCATTATTTTGTATATTTTGTTATTTGACCATTTTATTCAGTTATATAACTTGTGGGAGTTTAGGGTTGCTAAGCAGAGTGCTTACCACCTTCACTCCCAGTGAACCTTCCTATCTCCATTATCGTTCTTGTAACAAAACAAAAGTAATAATGATAAGGTATATATTTATTCAAGGGGTTAATTATATTGTAGATACAGTTTTGGTGCCCTGACACGATAATCATTCAACGTTGAATACTATCAGTGCAGACTTATCATTTTTTATTTTTCATCAAGATACTTTAATTATTAAACTCTTTGAAAATCCTTATGCATTTTGAATGTTTATGCTAGCTATCATGAGACGATATTATACAGCTTATGAAGGATCTGTGGGAATTAAAAGGGTAAACACCGTATCAGTTTACCCTCTGACTTCCATATACCCTTCCTAATGAAATCGACTAATAATAGCCAGAAAATAAATGCGTCTTCAGATGTTCTAAGGGTTAAAAACAAATGTTACTAATACTAGTTTTGGAATTATCAAAGTTACTATGTACACCACTTTTCTACATCTGTCATAAAGGCTTATCGTATCTATTTAGGAGAGGTTATACTGTAAAATATATCTAATTTTTGGTCCATTATTTGGGGCTTACTTTTCTAATCTATATTTTATTAATTTCACCACGACACCAAACACCCCCAATGAAATTAATTAAAGTATATAATTTTATGATCCGCCGGGATTCGAACCCGGGTTATCACACACAGATTTTTGCCACTTTAGCCTTACAGTACCTTGTGGTAAATTACCGTTATGCACATCTTGCTACTTCACCAACTATTGAAATTTACTACAAAACTTAAATAAAGCGTAACTAATCTAACATTATCCTGCCATGTTGTAAACTTAAAGAGTTTGACTATTACTAGAACAACAATTATTTAGTTATATACTATAACTCATTCGTTTGACCCCTTCTGGAATACTGCTTACACTGTCTTGAGCCCGGTTCACACGGTCAGCCATTTGAGGGACGATAAAAGGGCCAGTGATGTCACAGAAATCCTATAGTTCGTTTTACTATTAGATCTCTAATGTCACGTACGGAAAACAGGACAGAGACTATAATTGATATTAGAAAAAAAGTGTTTCACACCTCCTGGTATCCCAGAGTGCGGCACAGACTTTTCTCGCCGTACAGACTTTCTCTTCGCACATATTTCCTGACTCAATGTTTAGTTCAGTTGAAGGTATCCTAAATTTATTACTTATACAAATAGGAAAATTAAAGAATATTAAATGAAAATAAATGAAGAGAAAGTTGTTGCCACACAGTGGTGTTTCCGAAATTAATGAGTTTCCATAATAGGCACATGCAGTTTGATCATTTCGTGCAACATATTTGGGTGGGTGTGATTCGCTGTAGTATTATGTAGTATAATGCCTAGTGAAATGATGGGTCTGAAGACAAGTCATCCAAGAAACAGTTGCAGAATAGCCAGTCTGCAACTCCAAGACCCTATAAAGACAAAAGAGCAACAGAAGACAAGAGATATACAAGAGCCACCCCTGTTTTCCCATGCTCTGGCCAAAGCACAAATACCAAAGCGACCCCTGTTTCCCCGTTTTCGACGACAACAGCCACAGGTATGGGAAGCCCTCCCAACTAATTAGCCACCTGTTTGAGTGACCCAGCCCTCACAGCCAACCATAGCGCAGTATTTCCTCAGCTCCTGGGTATGGAATACACGGAAGAAATGGTTATGCAAATGAAACTTCAACGGCCTGAAGTCTACCGATATAAATGGATATAGACAAGAGGACACATTGTGACAGACCGGGAGATATAAGAAACTTCTACCAAAGAACAACTATTTGGCGAGCTATAACTGTTTGTTTAGGAATGTAGCTCATGGACGAGTCCGTACACATCCCATTTCTCCATTATTAGACTAAATAACTAGCACTTAAGTAATTAATAAACTACCTAGTATATATGTATCAATGTAAACAGCCACTATGTACACCTACCTACGATAAGTAATTACCTCACAACTTCATCACAACCATTTCCCCATATCCCTCTGATTTTGAAAACCTGCAAACAAGAGTCAAGGAAAAAGCCGCACATTATCTCAAGTAAATTGTGGAAAAGTATGCAAACTACACTCGCAATACTATTCAACCCCTACCCAGGAACAGAGTAGCTAATAAACAGTGTAGCTTGAACCAGCCTGCCCTTGCCCTGCCCGGAGAGTGTGCTTACCTGAAATACCCCTGAAGTCCTGTTCGAGCCACGCCCTTCCCACCTGAAGTGCTGGTCGAGGACGCCCTACACCCCGGAAGTGCTGCACCTCGGACCCACAACCTACGTTGGCCAGACCTGCACGCTCTTCCCCTGCCCTCCAGATATTCCCTAAGTGTTTCTGTGTGTTTTTCGTTGTTATTGTTGTCAAGGTAAAGTAAGATATGTGATCCGTGTTGTGCTAATTACCTCTGAGATCTGTGCCCAAGATCCTTAATTGCGTACTGTGTTAATCCATCTGAACCTTACATACCATCTGTGTTAAAACTGTGTATAAGTTTTAAACCTGTTATTTGATTAATTTTCTACTGAACGTCTTACGCATAAGTTATGTTGTGTTCAGTTATTCACTTTACCATACGCTCACAGATCTTTCTATAAAATTATGTATTCTGTTATGTATTTTGTGAGTTGTTGAGGTCAAAGTGTATTTCGTGATTTGATTTCCATACCTAACTGACTTTACCTAGAACCTACTCCCATTTTTATAACTAATTTACCTTAACATACTTACATTTTTATCCCTCTAATCATCCCTGTGAAAACCTATTTCCCCCAGCTTCCCTGATTACGTTCGATTTCATAATCACCCTAGTAATTATTTTATGAATTCGTATTGACGTTCATTTGATTACTGATGTAAGTAATTCTGATTCTTCATGCTCAGGAATTCCAACATTGCATAGATTCTGTTACTTAATTCCACATCACTTACCATACACCTATAATTCTAGTGTATGTTCATTATAAGATTGTTAATTCATGCAGACCTCTTAAGAATACTGATATAAGTATTTCTTTAGCATAACTTCGTCGTATGCGCCCAAATTATTTTGTTAATTAATATCTTGTTAATTATCCTTTTACGCTTTTAATCATAAGTGCTTCCAGAGCATTCGTTGACTAACTTCATTTAGTTAATTATAATTTGCTCTCCAGTGTAATTAAATAGATTGATTCTATAGTTCATTCATAATTATACGCAAACTTTATACCTGAATTCCTTGGCTCGTTTCGTTATTCTTACATACGATCGTTGAGGTGAATATAAGATATTCATTAGAAATTACATATTTAGTCTACGAACTTAATCTGTTGTGCAATTAAGTAATTAACCTTCTGCCACCAATTTCAGAGTAACATTATTAAAACTACATACCTAGTTGCACTAACTTTGAATTTAATTTCCACCACCGCAGTCCAGTTCACGACCTGACCTCCCTAACTAAGTAGAAAAGTCACTTGAGAATACCGCGGCTACCTGTGTAGTGCGCCCCTCTACCGTGTGACTCACCCAGCCCACCTGGGTGTGTACTTTCGCTTTCAATTCACCCCGCGTCTCCCATACTGAGTCTGTATTATATTTCTTTATTTTGTTTCTCATTCACGTAAGACACTAGACTCATATCGATTGTTATTATTAAGGGTTATTGTTTCTATGTTAATGTTCCCCCTTTGTTGCCTCTTTATTAACTGATACCATTGACCACATTTGTTTATGATTTATTCTTGTAAGATTCTCAACATATACAAAATTATGTACCCTATTATTTATGTATTATTATAGTTATTACTTCAGACAAGAAACCATCCCCAACTACGAATCTATATTTGAGAGTTTGGAAATTGAAAAGATTATGTTGAGACGATCTATGACTCCTCAAGATAGACGTTACTTTAATTAATATACCATTTATATGTTCTACTAGCAGGGGTACCCGGCGTTGCCCGGGTTTAAAGTCTACCATAATCCATCATCACTACTACCACTACTACTACTACCATAATCACCATCATCAATCACTACTACCACAATCATCACAATACTACTATAGTCAAACAGAGTTAACAGGCGGTCCTACCCGCGGTTACTCCCTTTACATTGGTGCCACATGTATAATCCCTAACAACGAATATATATTATTTTCGGTATTAAGTACCTTAAGTCGGTTTGAAATGCTCAGGCTATTTCTACAGGTACAAAAAAGCTTTATTGTTTTTATAATTAATTCGGTTATTAGTAAATTCAATGGACATTGTATACAGCTTGCCAACATGGCTACCGCGACGTTGTCAGACGTCGGCCAAAAAAACTCATCACAAATTTCACGTGATGGCGAGCTGCCAGGCGCGCGAAATTTATACTCTCACTTCATTTCATTCCTGACTTTGACACCATCCACAATGGAAGCCGCTCCAAATCGCCCCACCACTTGCATAGTCAGACAAAACAGATGGTACAGAGGGGAAACCTCTTAAAAAAAAATGCGCCGAAACTTTGTGATATTTTCTCAATATATATATATATATATATATATATATATGAGAGAGAGAGAGAGCGAGAGCGCCAAAAAACTGGGGGGGGGGGGAGAATAAAGTGGATGCAAGTGTGGTGTGGTGTATGCGGGGTGGGGGGGGGGGGGGGAGAGTGGTGTGGTGTGTGTGGGGGGGGGGGGGGGGGGGTGTGTAGGGTGAGTGAGCGAGAGAGATAAATAGTAATATAATTTATTATAGCAATAATAATCTATGCATTCATGTGGGCTACACAGTCTTACACATACAGTATATATAGAGAGAGCCGATCTCCCTACACTGACCTTGAACGGGGGGAGGTAGCGAGAGTAATTTGGAAAGGTTGTCGTACGGAAAGGGTCAAGTGGACAGGTGGCACCAGTGTAAGGGTATGTGACCGCGCCCATAACCGCCTGTTTGGGTCTGTAGGACTATACTACCATAATCACCGGCCTCGACCTCCCTGTGCCTCATTAAACGGCGACCTCGATTTCGGCCGCTAAATTACCTCCGATTTTGGATCTGACCTCATCCGTACCCCCATTTTGGGGGGCTGCGAACAACTTTCGTTCCATACACCTTTTCAATCGGAGGCCTCCTGCCCCAAACAGCAATTTTTTTTCAATTGTTTAAAAAAACAAAAAAAAAATCGGCCTCGAAACGACTTCCGATCGTGGCCTCGCCCCCTCTATGACCTGACCCAGGTCAATTGACACCCACGTGCAAAGTTTCAGCTCTCCAGGTCCAAAACTGCGGCCGCCTATTAAGAACACACAGACAACCGAAAATATTATATAGATATGTGTTGACATTGAGTTCTGTATTATCCTGATTTAATACCTATTTTGTGCTAGTGAGAACGTGTGTTTGGTGTGACCCTGGGCTATAATAAGGTCTATAAGTCCATAATTGGATTTTTGTAGAGACTATAATTATCAAGAGTTGTAAATATTACAACACGACATAACACCTAGTATAATATACACCGGTACTGTAGATATTTAATTATACTGGATAATAGGGTTAAGTTGTGTAACTTAATGATAGCTGCTTCCAGACAAATTTACTCGGTTTAAGAAGAATATCTAGGAATCGGAGAATAAATGTCCATTTTCAGTTAAGCTGACTGGTTATTTTAAAGTTTAATTAAATCGTCTGGAAATCAATAAAATTGAAGTTCGACATTAAGAACAAATTATCTGATTATTCACAGTCTGAGGTTATGATTCATTTGTTGCACGCCTTTGCTGCCGCGGCCGCAGTCAGGTCATAGAGTAATGATCGTGGAATAAGTGACGTCACACTCTAAATATAGTGATCCACGCAAATGAGAGATAGCAGCACGATCACAAAAGAAAACAAGAGGGTACCTATTAATTCCTAACCCTTAAATGGCGAGGAGACTCTTAAGAGGTTTTGGTAGAGGAAGGCGACGAGACTCAAGATCCAAGGCCTAAAAAAAGCCTTTTAAAAGACCCCAGTAGCACTCAAAGCAAAGGAATATGTGATTAAGGGAGAATTCCCATCCATACCTTCTATCATTCCTCCACATGTGTAAAAAAAAACTCTCTTTCCTATAACCTATTTTTTCCTCATTCCCTTATTTATCGGTTTATTTACTGTGCCAATATCTCCCACCTGGTTCCAATGTCATCTGGTATGCATAGTATGGCAAGAGAAAGACAGCAAGAGAGAGAGATCAGTCTGGCTTGAGGCCTCGAAGAGGGAGGGTGTACGTCTCGTTCGCCTCTCGCATCATGACTGAAGGGTCGGCAATAATTCTTCTTTTTCATCCCCCCATTAATATTCCCATTTGTTTGATTGCCGTTAGATGTTAATATCTTCATACTAAACGTAAAATAGGCGCATATGAATAACTAATAACAATATTTATGGTAAATTGACTATTTTAGGCGGGAATGAACCAAAATATGCTCACTTGGTGGGCATTTTTTAAAAACAATGGCGCGCCATTTTCGGGCTAAAAATCACTACTTTGTACTAATAACGCTATGAAATATCAAATCAACGTTATCAACAGACTAAGTAAACATGACCGAGTTCAATAGCCGTAACTTAAGGCTACAGTAAAGGCCAGGTCGTCATTATGAAGAGGTTCTCGGTGAAGCCTCCTCTACCCCCACCACTGTTGTGAGATTCGGGAGTTGCCAACGTAAAATCTGCTGGGACAGAATATCCCTAGATGTCATAAGTATACCCTAACCACGTATTTCATCAAAATGTCCAGTTTTAATAGAACTTAAAAATGTAACTTCTACATAACCTGTAACTAATAATATAAATTCAAAATGCCATTTTTATTTTTGTTGTGTTGTTTGGACTTATACTTGCGTCATATATAAGTATTCTAAATATTGTATATGCATACTTGTTTTCTCTGTTGCTTTTAAATATCTATTATATTCAAAATAGTTTAAAAGTGTTTTTACCCCTATTGATTCACTTTCAAAGACCTTCCCTCTTTAATCCAACGCCCCCTCAGTATGCAGAAGTTTCCCTAACTATAGTAACACTGCAGACAAGCCAGGCGCGCAGATATCCTGGAGTATTTAATAAGGTGTAATCACTGAAGTCTTTTGGTTATAATAATATGCCCCACAACAGTGACGTGCACGTCTTATGACGTGCGCGCCAACTCAACTCTTTCCACTCTATCTATCTATACTCTATGGTCAGGTATGCGACGACTGCCAGGTGCACTATCAGTGGGAAAACTGATTTACTTCTGTAATATTTGTGTTTCCATATAAATTATTCATATAACTTACATTGAGTAAAAGATAATTATTATATCAAACTAGATATTAGCATACAAATTGTTCATACATAAGATATGATAAAGTGTGAATTCAATTTGGTTAATAAAATAACAATACAGTACTAAGGAAATAATTTATTAATTTACAAAGACCGTTATCTGTGAGTTTCGGGTCAAGGTGCTTGTCTAGACGAACTTTAAAAGAATCAATGGTGTTGCAGCCTATAACATCTCAGGGAAGTCCATTCCACAGATTGACAACTTGATTAAAGAAGAAGTTCTTAGATTTATTGGAGTTAAATGATTTACCAATTATTTTGTAACTATTTCCCCTTGTGTAATTTGACTGGTCGATTGTAAAGTATTTACTACACTTCAAATTGTCGATGCCTTTGATCTTCAAAACTTTAATTAACTCGCCTCTTAATCTCTTGTGTTAAGGGAAAAATATTAAATTCCTCCAGTCGCTTCTCATATGGTTTGCTCCTCAAACACTATCATTTTGGTAGCTCTACATTGAACTCGCTCCAGTTTGTCTATATCTTTTTGGTAGTAGGGGCACCAGGACTGAACGCAATATTCCAGAAGTGGACGTACTAACAATTTGTAGAGCGAGGATCACATCTTTGGATTTATGCTCAAAAGATCTGCCTACAAACCCTATAATTTTGTTTGCTTTCTTAACAACTTCTGTATATTGTTGACTAGGTTTTTAGGTTACTCGATATTATTGTTACTCTCAAGTCTGTTTATCTGTCTACACTCTCTAACTGGTTGCTATTGATTGAATAGCTTACTTCCACATTTCGGTTTTGGATGTGAAGTACTTTGCATTTATCTTTGTTGAAGCTCACTTGCCAGATTTTTATCCCAATGTGACAACCTATCTAGATTGTGTTGCATATATGAATTAGATATATGGGTTTTCACATTGTTTTTTGTACTTCGTGGGTAGATAGTTGGAGGTTGTGGTGCAGACAGGCGTGGGGGAGGACCACTCTGCACTTGTTGTGGTGTAGCAACTTGACCCTTCTCATCCTCAGCTCGTCTCTTCTGACCCCTACGATGGCCTGGAGGAATTTTGAGGAATGCCATTGGGTCTGGGTCATCCTCATCCACCAAAACCCCACCTCTACCACCTAAACCTCAGTCTTATCACCTCGTCAGACACTTCCTCCCCCTCGCCTCCATCACCTAGTTTCACCCTCATCCCACTTGCTAACACGCCTACCTCCACAGCTACCCCTTCACCCTCCAACACCATACCCCCAAAACCTCCTTCAACCAAATTGCCAATGCGACTTCCCATCTCTTTTATACCCGTTACTTCCACAAAATTCATTCCACCTTCCTACAAAATCAGCCCTAAGAAAATTCATCCATCCAAACCTACTCCTCCCAAATCCTTAACACTTATACCACTGACCACCCACTCGAATCCCTTCCCCTTCTAAATCTTCCGCATCCACCAAAAAAAAAAAATCTAACTTCTACATCAATCACCAGAAAACCTACCACTGCCCATCCCCAGAACCTACTACATTCAATTCACAACACAGAACCATCCAATCATCCATGCCCACCAGATTCGCACCCCTCTCCCAAACCTACCCTTCCAGGCGTCCCAACACCCCTGCATCTTAATATATAACCTCAAGGGCCATGACAATGTGGATGTTTACAAGTACAGTACTTCATAGTTGACCAGTCGAATTACACGAGTGGAGATTGTTTGACAAAGATTCGAGTCAGAGCAAACTAAGCATTTCTTTTTCAACCATGTCGTAAACTTTAGGAGGAATCTGCATGAGACCTATTCCTGCATGAGACTGTACTAATTATGAGACTGTAACGTTTTTGCTGTAATTACATTAGATATAGCCTAACAAATTATATCCAACCCTTACATAATTAATTTCACAGCTGAATACTTGAAAGTGAGTAATGCACATTTATGTACTACTAATTATGCTTCAAAATAAGTGGCCTTATTAGGACTAGTTTATCGTTCGCATTCCTTTGTATATTCCTTTGTGCTGTGTATCCTAACCTAAATCTGGTCATGTGTGGTCGAGGCTGGATTTATGTATTCTGAAGCTCTAAAATGTGCTTTTCTGAGTCTTTCATAATAATACAAAAAAATTAGCAGCTCTCTACCATTAAGTGTCGCTGGCCCATCTGTGTGATGAGTCAACCAGTAGGGCGGGTGCCCAACCCCGAAAAGGGTTGAAATAGGGGAGCTATCCCCCCGCCAAAGGTGGCTTTCTAGGGCCTTTCCTAGCTGATGCTGAGAGGACTGGGTTCTAGTCATGTGGTGATGGGCTGGTCTATCAGAGTGAGAACTGAGCGATCTCTGCCATACCCATAGCTTACTCTGACTGTTCCTTTTACTTATATATTTTCTAGATCTCAAGTGACTGCGTCCCTTCCGTGGATTGACCTCCCACTCTACCAAGATTGGAAGCCAAAGTGTCACATTTTTCCTTTGCCCCTCAACTTTCTCTTCATAATTGCTGAGGGGCACAGGGCCCTGGATGGGGCTTTGGTTTCCCGGGCGTTTCCGCACCCTCCTCAGCTCCCCGCCATGGAGTGGCTTCGGTCACCCAGGCTTTATTGTGGTCGGCAGGGAGGGTTCTGTGGGGGCGCTCGGTTATGGCCTTGGCCTTGCTCAGGGCCTTGGGGCTGTTCGGCCAGGCAGCTTGGGGAACAACAACAACAACAACCAGTCGACTAAAATTAATTATATATCTGGCAAACCAACTAAACATTAATAAGTACTGCAGGAAATTTAATTTTATATAATATATCAGGAACTGGAAAGTATTAAAACATGTATAATTTGATGGAACAAATCTGGCTATTGGGGAGTTCTACTAACAGGAAGTAAGTATTTAATATATTACTACAAAGGAATACAAAGAAATTCAAATTAAAAGCTGCAACAGAGCTATTGGTCCTTACGGGGCAATTTGGATATTTAAACTACTAATCTACTGACTACGAGGTAGAGAAAAGGATAGCAAAGAAGAAGGCTCCTCCCCACCCACCACTCCCTCCAGATAATACTGGCATGGAAACAGTTGGACAAACTGACACGGAATTTCGGATAGGATATGGAGAAAATTAAATTTATTTTTTAATCTAGGCTAACTCTTTTACTACAATTGTGAAAGGGAACAGGTGTATGAATATCAATATACAGTACATTGCGGTGTGCGTAATCACTTCATTATGCGTAATTCTGAATGAAACTGTGTTCATTGGGGTTATTTGCCAAGTGTTTATCCAGATGGTTATTGAATGTTTCGGCACCTCGAAGGTAGTCTGTTCCAAATATTGACAACACGGTTGAAGAAATACTTCGCCTCATGAGAATTATATTGCTTGCTTATAATCTTATAACCATTGTTTCTAGTGTAATTTGATCGATTTGTCGTGAAGAATTCGCTTACATATAGGTTACTGAATCCTCTGAAGATTTTGAATACCTCTACTAGGCCACCTCTCAGTCTGCACTTTCTTAGGCTAAACAAATTTAGTTGTTTTAAACGCTCTTCGTACGGTTTATTACGCATTCTTGGTATAATTTTAGTGACTCTGCATTGCACTTTTGCAGGCTTATTTATGTCTTTTCTGTAGTACGGTGACCAGAATTGCACACAGTATTCGATATGGGGACTCACAAGTGAGTTGAATAGAGTATAATAGAGTATAATTTTTTCTTATTTTAATTCAAATTTTCTGCCAATGAAACCCACTAATTTAATAGCAGTTTTTATTAGTTCTGTTCACAGTTTACTAGGCTTCAGGTCCCTTGATATTATGACTCCCAGATCCTTTTTTTGATCTGTATTTGATAGTTGGATGTTGTTCATTGAGTAATCTTTTATAGTATTTTTACTACCGATGTGTAATTCTATGTATTTCTCTGTTGAACTTCATTTGCCATTTTTCTGCCCAGTTAACTAAAGTGTCTAAGTCACCTTGCAGTTTTTGCCAATGCATGGTTGAGGTTACTTTATTAGTATTGTTTTGTATCTTTAGCAAATTTCCAAATTTTACATTCTATTCCTTCGTCTACGTAGTTTATGTAAATTACAAAACGAATAGGACCCAATACCGAACCCTGGGGAATACCACTGTTTACCTTACACCAATCGAATGTTTTAAATATTTTTTTTAAAACTCGCTGTTTACGATTTGAGAGCCAATTTTCAAGCAATTTATGAGTGTTTCCTGTTTTGCAATGAGCATTTATTTCATCAATTAATCACTTATGGTGTATGGCATCGAAAGCTTTCTGAAAATAGAGATATACTATATGAAATTCTCTATTCTTATCATATGATTTGTAATATTCATATATACTTTAATTAATTTAATTGGGGATGTTTGGTGTTGTGGTGAAATTAATAAAATATGAATTATCAGTAGGTTCAGGGATATTTCGTCGGGAGACCGGTCTATGTGATCTGTGCCCCATGAATATTCTTTCCTCTCGCTTAAACATTAGGCCTACCATAGTGCGGTTGGGAGTATGAACATGATTAGATTAATATCCAGTATTCGAGAATGGAAAATAAGTCGTAGGCGTGTGCATAAACCTTAAACCGTCCTTGTGGTGTAATGGTTAAAGTGGCAAAAATCTGTGTGATAACCCGGGTTCGAATCCCGGCGGATCATATATAATGGATAAAAAACACCATCTGAGGAAGAGCACTAATATGACAACGTTTCGCAGATAGCTTCATCAGGTCACTAACAACTGCTGGTACATAGGAGGCCTTAAATATCCGTCCAGACAGGTGGCGGGGGAGGAGAGGGAGGTGGGGGTTGGGAGGGAGGAAGGAGGCAGGACAGGGAGGGGGCAGAAGCATGGGGGGAGGGGAGGCGGAGCCTATATATGGGTCAAATACATCAGTAAGAACTAGCAAAAACAGACATACAAACATGCGTACAGGGTAACAACTCTACTAGTACAAAGAAATACAAATAACTATAACAATAATAATATTACAAATAATAATAACAATAATAATAATAATAATAATAAAAAAAATAACAATAATAATAATAATAATAATAATAAAAAAAATAACAATAATAATAATAATAATAATAATAAAATAACAATAATAATAATAATAATAATAAAATAATAATAATAATAATAATAATAATAAAAATAACATTAATAATAATAATAATACAGATGATAATATTAATCTTAACAATTATAATGAAAACAGTGAAGATAGTGCTAATATAATTATAGTGGTACAGTACTAGCAATAAATGAGAGAGAGAGAGAGCCAGCCAGCCAGCCGGGAGTAGGGAAGAGATTAGCTGAATTGTAAAGCGAAAGCAAGGGATTGGCGCATTTAGTGGGTAGGGTTGAAGGTGTGACAGGTATAAAGGAGAGGGGAGGGTGTTTTTTTTTTTACCTGTCACACCTTCAACCCTACCCACTAAATGCGCCAATCCCTTGCTTTCGCTTTACAATTCAGCTAATCTCTTCCCTACTCCCGGCTTTCTCTCTCTCTCTCTCTCTCTCTCTCTCTCTCTCTCTCTCTCTCTCTCATTTATTGCTAGTACTATACCACTATAATTATATTAGCACTATCTTCACTGTTTTCATTATAATTGTTACGATTAATATTATCATCTGTATTATTATTATTATTAATGTTATTTTTATTATTATTATTATTATTATTAATGTTATTTTTATTATTATTATTATTATTGTTATTTTTATTATCATTATTATTATTATTGTTATTTTTATTATTATTATTATTATTATTATTGTTATTATTATTTGTATTATTATTATTGTTATAGTTATTTGTATTTCTTTGTACTAGTAGAGTTGTTACCCTGTACGCATGTTTGTATGTCTGTTTTTGCTAGTTCTTACTGATGTATTTGACCCATATATAGGCTCCGCCTCCCCTCCCCCCATGCTTCTGCCCCCTCCCTGTCCTGCCTCCTTCCTCCCTCCCAACCCCCACCTCCCTCTCCTCCCCCGCCACCTGTCTGGACGGATATTTAAGGCCTATGTACCAGCAGTTGTTAGTGACCTGATGAAGCTATCTGCGAAACGTTGTCAATAAAGTGCTCTTCCTCAGATGGTGTTTTTTATCCATTCTGTCTACTTTTCAAGTACCACTCAACACGGATTATATATACTTTAATTAATTGCATTGGGGATGTTTGGTGTTGTGGTGAAATTAATAAAATATGAATTTACAAAATCGAGTAAATTCGTTAAGCATGAAGGTATATTTGTAAAACCATGCTGTGAATCTTTTATAATTTTATTTTCTTCCAAATATTTTAATGTTCTGTCCCTTATAATAGTTTCCATGAATTGGCAAATTACCGATGTTAAGCTAATTGGTCGATAATAGCCTGGGGTTTTATTCATTTTCAAATTGTTGATTGGGAGCAGAATATCGGTTTCATATATCGTATTGTTTCCGAGCTCAGTGCCATTTGTTTGATTCGTAGGGATAGGTCGGTTACCGGCAGTATCCTCCGACGTGAAGACTGATGCAAAATATTTGCTTAGGATATTCGCCAAGTGTACGTAGTTATCAGCATGATCTCTATTATCTGCAACAAGTTGAAGTTACCGTTATTGTTGAAGTTACCGTTGTTCTGTTTCTTATATAGCTGTACAATTCATTTGGAATAGACATGGTAGAGCTGGCAATATGGAGTTCCAGATTGTTCTTACTTCGTTTGAAAAGATTATTTATGGTTCGTTGCAGTATATCATGTTCTAGTTTATCGCTATCGTTCAGAGTTGCTTTATATTTTCGATATGCCTATTTTTTTTTTTTTTACTAATGCTGTTTTTTTATTTAACGTACTGAGTCTTAGTACGACCCTTGTCTTTCTTGAGCATATTCTGAGGCCAGGATTTCTTCAGGGAGTAACTTGTAGTCTCCTTCTTCTGGTCTGCTTGAAGGCTAGATCCCGAACCACTAACTGTGCACGGTTTCATATCACATGTAAAGGAAAGGGTAGAGGTGAGTCTCGGTTGCTGTTGTTCTAGTCGATGACCTAGATGGGGAGAATCAAGCCTCACTGTTATGCCAGCTTGCACTTATTTTGATATCGAATGCAACAAGTCCGTCTTTTGACCAGGCTTGCTAGTGCAGAACTTAGCAAGTTGACCAGAGAACTGTTTACTTTCAGTCTTCAGACCCAAGGTGCTAGTCTCAAACTTAGCAGGTTTACCATGAACACTTGGTGCTACCAGTCTTTGGATCTGGTGCCTAGTATCGAACCTAGTCTCATTCCTAGGATTGTTCCAGTCTTCAGACCTGGAGGCACTAGTATGAAACTAATTTAATAAGGCTAATTTTGGCCAGGTTGAGATACATAGTCTGTACTAGTTCTGCATATGCTGGTTTATATCCAATGCGATCTAAAAGGGCACGATCCGAAATTGTTGTTGTCAATGTGGCTAAATACGACATTTTTGTTTTTTGTATGGCTGAATGGGAGTGTCTGTGCGCACGAAGGGTCCGGTAATCCTCTCTCCTTTGGCTTTTTATGTCCTTGTGATGCGGTACTGGTGGTGGTCTGTACTGCTGCAATTTGCATTGTGGGCATAACATTTTGTCTTAAATAGATTATATAAATAATGCAAATTAACACTTATGCTGCGAGCATATTTCTGCTATAATAGGGCTCATTCAGGCATTCCTGAATGATTGAGCAAGTGTCTGAATGAAATCAAATTTATTCAGCCAAAAACTAGAAGAAAATGGCTTCAAAATGACACCAGAACGAGCTTTGTAGCGCGCGTGATGCATGCGCATTGCTACCATAGACATTCGCTATTACTGAGCGAATATCTCTGATAATGCGCTAAATTTGCATTTGACGGTGCTGCTATGTCTAGCGAGTTTATGGCTCATACCTTCAGTGCCGCGGCCGATTGGCTGGGGAGTGGACAGGGACCTGCCGCGCTCCAGCTCACTTGGACTCTTCTCCACAGGCTTTAAAAGCCTGTAAATTGGTATAAATTGCCATGGCGTTCCGGAACATCTCCCGCAGCCAATGGGTTAAGCTTAGTTAAATTAAGTGGCTGATTAATTCATTCAATTTTTACCATGGAATTACTTTTTAACAGTTTATACGATATAGCTTGGAGCACCTAATACATCAAGGAAATATTTGACCTATAACAAAGATACATTCTCAGAGGAGAACATTAGCTATGAACCCTTTCAGTGTTTGATGACGCATCTTAATATCAGTGAAATGAGAGCTGCTGAGAAGTTATTTTTCATAATAGTGCAAAAGGACTCGTATAATAGTGAATGAGACATCTTGACCAATACTAACCAAAATTGATTGGATACTAATCACATGAGATACCTAGGACTATACATACAGTAGACGATGGTGTGATCAAATGTAGGTGTAGGATTCAGTTGGCCACTATCAGCGATGACAGTAAATATCCTATACCTCTGTCTAACCATGCAGTAACGTGTTTGCTTATTGTTAAATATCACATGGTATGTTGTCATTAGGGTGTGGTTCATTTGGTAGAATATTTGCACAAGAAATGGAGGATCACACACCTGGGAAAGATGCTACAGATGGTACTACAAAAGTGTGTAATATTTAAGATCTATCTATCTATTGCCTGATGCCGTGATCCCCGAAAGGGTGGACACGAACGAACCGCCCCATGCACCTCTTTCCCCAGTCAGTCGACGCCCCTCCTCCCAACCAGCACCGCCTTCATCCACATACTTCCTCACTCCATCCTTCCACCTCTCCCTCTCTGTCCTTCCACCTCGCTCTCGTACACCCTCTTAGTCATTCTCTCGCTTTCCATACATTCCATATGGCCGAACCATTTCAAGTTGTTCCTTTTCAAACTTTCCAGCACATCTACCTCCACACCACACCTCCTTCTTACTTCCTCATTCGTCTGTCTATCCCTCCATGTAACTCCGCACGCACTTCTCAAGTAACTAATTTCCACCGCTCTCACTCTTGGTCTGAGTCTCTTCCCGAACGTCCAAGCTTCGCTTCCGTAAGTTAGTGTCGGGATTACCACACTATCATGCAAGGACTTCTTCACTTCCATACTGACCACCCTATTTCTTGTTGATGCTTTCAACGTTCCTACAACCCTCTTCCCCTGTTGCACCCTCTCCTGCACTTCTTCATCCATAGTCCCATCTTTACTCAACACACTGCCCAGATACTTAAATGAGCTGACAATCTCCATAGCTTGACCGTTCAACTTCACCTCACACTCTGTGGCTTCACCTGTTTCGAAGACCATAACCTTGCTTTTCCCCGTATTTACCTTCAGATTCCGTTTTTCACACACTGTTTCAAACACATTTACCAGACCCTGCAACTCCCATTCATTATTGCTCATCAGAACTGTATCATCTGCAAACAGCAGTACAGGTAGCTTCCACTCATTTCCCTCCCATATCAGCGACACACCAACATCCACTGCTCTTCCTTGTATTTCTTTCATGACTCCATCCATATATACAGTAAACAACCACGGGGACATCATACACCCCTGTATCAACCCAACATTCAGGTCAAAGTACTCGCTCTGCTCATTCTCCACACATACTGCCGCCTTTGCACCCTCATACATGCTCTTCACTGCTTTCAGCAACTTGCCATCTACTCCGTATATTCTAAGTACTTTCCACATACCTTCTCTATCCACTCTGGCATAGGCCTTCTCCAAATCCATAAAGGCAACCTACACCTTTTGTTGTTTCTCCAGATATTTCTCCACAACACAATTCAGGGTAAAAATCTGATCTCCACATCCTCTTCCCTTCCTAAAACTACCCTGCTCGTCACCTATCCATTTCTCAGTTCTTGCTCTCGCTCTCTCAATCACTACCCTACTGTACACCTTCCCTACTATGCTTAGAAGACATATTCTTTGGTGGTTACCACACAATCCTCTTTCCCCTTTATCCTTATATAAGGGGACTATTATGCCTGTCTTCCAGTCATCAGGTGCACTCGCCTTTTCCCATGCTAGTTTGCACATTTTTCATACCCATTCGATCACTATTGTGACGTTAACCACTCCGTTAGAACCGCATGGCTTGTCCTACAGTGACTCGCTAGGATCGCCAGGGCAGTGGATGGGGCTACAGTTTGTGTATTAGAGTGTGCTTTATTTCATATGAAAGCTCGTGTCATGGGCAGTCCAGAAAGGCTCTTTGTTTTCGCCCATGTCAAGGCTTTATATATTTAATTGTAAAGTATATATGTTATCATTAACTAGTAATGATAGGATCTGGGAGAGAGAGAGAGGGAGTAGAACAGAGTGAGAGGGGGCGCGCAGTGTTTTTTGTCCCGCTCGATGACGTCACGGCTGGCTGCCTCGCGGGGGTTGGTGGAGAGAGGCCCTTACCATGCTGTAAGCTTTGCTAGTGGTTAGATGACTTGTAACCGCTGTTTTCCCACGCGGCTCGAGCTAGTGAGAGTATATATACAGTCCCTCGCCACTCTCTCCCTCAGATCTGGTTTCTAGAACACACCCATCTTTTTTCCCTTGCTATCTGTCCCCGCTCCGTACCTGAGAATCTTTTCCTCTGCCTATCTCTCTCATTTTCCATATCTTTCACCACCTTTTATTAATATTATACCCCCACTGGTTAACTCTGCAAAATCAGCTTCATGCTGGCCAGTTGTATTGTGTGTTAAGGTCTGATATAGCCTATGTATGTTAGTTGTTAAAGGTGGGGGCTCATGGGTTGAGATAAACACGGAATGATAATCGCCAAGCTGTACATAATTATCTTGCAAAATGCAATGGCACTGAAATAATTATTAACAATGGTATAAAGGATTTTGTGGATCGTCTATACCGGGCCTGTGACGTCACAAGAGTGTAAGTCCACCATCCAGTCTAGGCTAAGGATACTGGTGTGACGTCACTATGACGTCACAGGCCCGGTATAGACGATCCGCAAAATCGTTTATATTATACCATTGTTAATAATTATTTCAGTGCCATTGCATTTTGCAAGATAATTATGTACAGCTTGGTGATTTTCATTCCGTTTTTATCTCAACCCATGAGCCCCCACCTTTAAGATAAGTGGATCACGAAGCATTGGTTGGCATTTATATTGTTTAGTACTGCTTCCTTTAGTTATTAGTGTTCTGCTGGATTAGATAATGCTAGACTAGGAGTCTGATATTATAGGTATTGTTTCCTATGAGTGCTGGCTTCAGTTAAAAGCGGCACGACATAACTGAGAACTGGAGTTGATTGAGTAAATTCTAGTCTGTGTGCCATTGAGAGTAGAGCATGCACGAATGAGGTTTTTTGCCTATACCATTCTGCACTGTTCTAGTCTCGATTGTTTGTCTTTGAGGTACGCCAGGAGAACGCTTAATACTTCGGTATTAAGGTTTCTCAAGAGAGCTACCCTTCATTATAACGTAATATTTGACGCACAGACTTGAGATTTGCACTAGGCTATGCAGCATGCCATGCGCACCAGTATCTCGTATCATTGACTCTAGCTAGACTTTATCAATCATAGTAGACATTAAGTATATTAACCTAATTACTCTTTTTATGCATACCCATTTATTATTGCACAAACATTTCGCAGCCTAGTTTGATGTATTGAGACACAAACGACTTAGGCTCTTTTTGTTGATAGGAATACTGCATTGTCGTGGCGATTATTATTATTGTTGTTGTGTTTAGGATATTCTTGGCTCCGACGGCATTATATATATTCTGCCTTTTTGTGTGCATAGCCTGCACGAGCATTGTTCCGCTGCCTGCCTTTTTGGGTTCCATTTCCGATACGAGCATCTTTATAGCATCTAACATTTAAAGAAGATTCATTGTTAGTGTTGAAGGACTTTAGTGCACTTTCTTTCATGCAGGAGTGCCTGACATTTATTGATTAAAGTAACGTAAGCTGTAACTTCTCTTACCACCTTACTTTGCATACCATAACCAAGCACCTTCGGTTATAGGTAGTAATAGGCTGTTTTCACATAACATTAAGCCTAGAGTAGACGCACATTTATTGAGAGTTTGATAGCCTATTATTGCATATAGAACTCTGTAGAGTATTTGTGTTCTTTGTTCACTGGGAATATACATCAGAGGTTGGAGCTAGCGCTTTCCGTTGTAACATTTATGCCATTACTAGTCCAATGAATAAGAGCCCTGATATATTTGAACCCCAGTCGTAACACTATCTCACCACCATACTTCAACATTTCCCCACTCACTCCATCTGTTCCTAGTGCTTTCCCCAACTTCACTCTTTTCATGGCTTTCCACACTTCTGACCTCCTGATCCCCACCTCCTCCTCCACTACTTCTCTTCTCTCTCCCATACCCCATCCAACTATGTTTGCTGGCGCTTCATTCCTTACATTTAGCAACTCGTTGAAGTACTCGCTCCATCTTTTGACTCTCTTGCTTCTCGACTAGCATTCTCCCATTCTTATCTTTCACACCCTTACTGTTTCCCTTGCTACCTTCCCTAACTTTCTTGACTTCTTTCCAGAACAGTTTCTTACACTCCCTCCATTTTACACTCAGATTCCATCTAAATTCCTCATCTACTCTTCTCTTACTTTCCTTTACTACTTTCTTCACCACTCTCTTTCTCTCCATGTACCTCGCTCGTTTCTGACTCTCCAAATCTTCATTCCCTCTACTACCCAACCACTCTCTATATGCTTTCTTGTCCTCCACAGCTATTTTTACCTCTTCTGTCCACCATGATGTACCTTTCACTCCCCTCCCTCTTCTCCTTACTCCACACACCTCCTCACATGCTGCACAGATCTCTTCCGTAAACGCCTTGCTCATCCCCTCCATATCCTACAGGTCGAACCCACCTAGTCTTCTTTCTACTGCTCTCTTGTACTCCTCCCTAATTTCCTCCTCCTGCAGCCTTTGCACCCTCATCGCCATTCCACCCTCCTCTTGCCTCCCTCCAGCTCTCCTTACCCACTTCTTTTGTATCCTTATTTTAGCTACTACTACATAATGGTCAGACAGACTCCCTCCAATACACCCTCGCATCCAGCACAGATGTCTTCTTTCGTTCATCCACACATATATAATCAATCAGTGACTTTCATTCCACCACTGTTTTATCCTTATCCTTCATCGTCCACACCACTTTCCATGTGTACCTGTGTATCATTCTGTGTCGGAAGAAGTTGTTAGCTATCCACAGCCTCCTCCCCACACATACGTCCACAAGTGCACTACCATTCCCATTCACCTCTGACGGTACCTCAAACCACTCCATCAACTTTACTATCACTCACCTTCCCACACCTCTACATTCACCCAGAACTCCTCTTTCTCTTACTTTTTTATCCTCTGTCGGAGCATATACACACACAATCGCCCACTTTTGTATTCCTACTTTCATTCTCGCCCACAAAATCCTTGAACCCACAGACCCAGTCTCTTACATGCGCCTTCCATTTTTTACTTGCAAACAAACACACACCTTCTCTCACTGTTCCCTCACTCACTCCAGCACACACACCCATTCCACACTCCCACTCTCTCACATCTGTACCCCTCTACTTGGTCTCCGTCATTCCACATAATTCCAGCCTGGCATTCACTAACACTTCCAAGACTTCTCTCTCTTTTGTGTCAAGAGACTTCAAGATAAACCCTACTCACCAAGGAATGCACCTCCTTTGCCTAGTATTCGAGTATAGCCTAAGGATCCCTTCTCAGTTACCGGTATAGATTATTCCGGTGCATTATTAGTGAAGGATAATCCAACCATTAACTCCTTCCAGAATGTTGTACTGGGCGAATGGAAGATACCCTATAACAAATGAAAAAACAAAAAAAAATCCCAAGAGCCGGTGAAATGGAAGCAATATCTGATTAGGTGGCATGTTTCCTGTCCACCACCTCCTGCCTTCCCCCAATATGTGTCCCTCTCCTCCCCCGACTTCCTCCCTCGTCATTTAATATTTTATTCTTCCCCCTATTTCATTCCTATTACCCAACTCCAGCCTAAAATATGTCCTTTCACCCTCCCCCTGCCTCCCTCCTCCCTCTTTCATGCATAATAGAGACCTGAGAGCTCAGTATGCCTCAGGCAAGCAAAGAAGGCACTTTTGTGTTTCGCTCCCTCGTACGCCTCTACCCTCACCTTCTGTCACAATAATACGATTATTCACTGGATACTACCTCTTTATACCTAGTTTTATGGTTATTCAACTTTCACATGTTTACAATAAAATATGTGCACATGGAGCAGTAATATTGCTTGATATGATAAATACAATAATTTTTGTAAGAATTGAAGCCAAATCTTTCGCACTGGTGGCACTTTAAAAAACATGATTGAGGCATTCCCCGGTTTAAGGCTTGCATTGCATTATTTACCTGTGCCATCACCAGGGCAATTCACCTAGAACTAGTAACTAACATGTCTTGCAAAAGCTTTATGCACGCGTTCCATCGGTTCGTTAGTAGGCAGGGCTTTCCCCAAATAATTCTTAACGGTAAAGCTACAACAATTGTTAGTGCCGCCAAAACGTTGCCGAAATCACTAAAAATCCGGTGGTGCAGAAGTTTATGCTAGAACATCATTGTGGGCAGCGTTTTATCCCCACCAGAGCTCCTTGGCTCAGTGCCAAGGAGTTTGGTAACGAAGAAGTGAGGTAGCAAGCTGACCTTATATCAAACACACCAACTCTTGGTTTATGTCAACTCCCGGTACTGTCCCCCACGTTAACTGTGTTGGTTTATGTCAACTACCGATACTGTCCCCCACGTTAACTGTGTTGGTTTATGTTAACTCCCGGTTCTGTCCCCCACGTTAACTGTGTTGGTTTATGTTAACTCCCGGTTCTGTCCCCCACGTTAACTGTGTTGGTTTGTTAACTCCCGGTACTGTCCCCTACGGTAACTGTGTTGGTTTATGTCAACTACCGATACTGTCCCCCACGTTAACTGTGTTGGTTTATGTTAACTCCCGGTTCTGTCCCCCACGTTAACTGTGTTGGTTTATGTCAACTACCGATACTGTCCCCCACGTTAACTGTGTTGGTTTATGTTAACTCCCGGTACTGTCCCCTACGGTAACTGTGTTGGTTTATGTTAACTCCCGGTAATGTCCCCCATATTAACTGTTTTGGTTTATGTCCCTCACTGTTCTGTCCCCCACGTTAATTGTGTTGGTTTGGGTCAACTCCCGGTTCTGTACCCCACGTTAACTGTGTTGGTTTGTGTCAACTCCAGGTTCTGTCCCCCATGTTAACTGTGTTGGTTTGTGTCAACTCACTGTTCTGGCCCCCACGATAACGGTGTTGGTTTGTGTCAACTCACTGTTCTGTCCCCCACGATAACGGTGTTGGTTTGTGTCAACTCACGGGTCTGTCCCCCACGTTAACTGTTTCAGGGTATGCACAGGCTGAGCTATGCTGTTTATGGAGGTACAATCATTGGTTGCACAAATACCGCTAACTGAGGGACCAAGGTAGCCAAGAACGCAAATAAACACACATATATTTATCACCTTAGACTCCCAACAATGCTTATTCGTGCCTTGGAATATAGCAATTTAGAACAATAAACATTGTTTGATACACACAAGATATATCACCTTTCCCGAATAAGAGTTTCACAATAGCAACAAATGTGTCCGAAAATGTGACTGGTTGTCTGAAGCGAGGCAAAATACACATCCAAAATTCTTAAGGAGGCCCATTGAAGTCAGACACGTGTAACATCAACAATTGTAGATGGTGTTGATGAGCCCCAGAATAAGGTTTCCATTGGTCATGATTGACCCATGTGCTTTATTTATTGTCATCAATTACCTAATTTGGACGAAATGTCCGATAATGTAAACAATATTTTAGTAATGTTAAGTGGCCGCCAGCCGTATGTTAATTTTGTTCTGAAACTCCGTGGTCTGGTTAAACTACTGTATTAACAAAAAGTTATATTAAGTATGGTATTCTACTTGTTCTTTACTGAATGTTCATACAAAATTATTATAAATATTCTTCATTATAATGTAATTAGTTATAATCAACATGTCTATATTCAACACTGATTCACCCCCAGGATACCATCTAGGGACGGTGGCGCATTATGAGGAAAAGTTAAAAGCACCAGGTTTCGTGAACGTGATGGCCAAGGACCAATACCAAGAGTTCCTCAACATTCACGAGAGGGAACTCAAGGTCTTCAAAACCATGAGGGAAGCTTTCATCCTCAAGTATTCCATGGATAACTATGATGATGTCATCAGTCGCTGGACCAAAAGGGTTAGAAAATTAGTATTCATGATATCTCCAACAAGATATATATATATATATATATATATATACTGTATACTGTATATATATATATATGTATATAAAATATGTATGTGTATATAATAATGTCAATGTTAGTATTTGGCATTACAATTTGAGGATTTAACCCTTGTCTGGCGGGGGTGGACTTAAGTCGGGCTAGAGAACCATGGACTATGTGGCGGTGACCGACTTAAGGCGGTGTGCAATTTTGAACAATATTTGGCTCTGAGAGAGAGACGCGAGATGGGAGGAGCGTAGGTCGGCTGTGACCGCTCTGCACGGTTCCCGCGCCAGCATTGGGCCCGTCTCCACCCACACTCACTGCCTCGCTACATAGGGAATTATGTAAGGAAATTACCATATTTTAGGGATTTTGCACTAGTCTTGCACGATCGTTGCAAGAGAACGCGTGGTCGTAGAAGGATGGTTCTGGTGTCATTGGAAATCTCAATTATCGCCCTTTCAGGGATACATAATTGTATTACGCTCTGGCTCTTGTTTATGCATGAAAAAGAGCACGGAAACAAGGTCGATTAGGGTAAAACCACCCGCTTGGCGGGTAGAAGTTACTGACGGGCCAGCTCGTTAGGCGTTAAATTGGTTTAGAAGAGACTTCTCTAATTGGTTGCAAATATTGAAATATTCAAAATTTCTGAGAAAAAACATCTTTTCTGCCCCCTCCCAATGTATAGATCTTACATTTCAAGCCAAAAAGGGAAGGGGTGTAGTCTATGTAACGTGCAAAACTAACTTTTGTATTTCCGACAATAACCAATTCACAAGCTATCCTGTAACTATCAAGCTAAATAACAAATAAATGCACCTTTCTCCTAATGCTACTGACTAACCAAAATTCTACACCTCTAATGTGAATCAGATTAATTGATTTATATATTCATATATATTTTTGTTTATAACAAATCTGTATCAGAGACTATAGAGTTGTCCACCACCAGTGGCTTTCTGCTTACCACCCTGGTTAACATGCCTTCTCTTTTCTGTCTTAAAGTATTTCTGGTGTCATATTTTACTCCTAATCTATTTTAATATATCAATTAGATACAAAATGAAGTAAAGAGTAAAATGGGAAGGGGGGGGGGGGGATCTTACACTAAACTGTGTTTGGTCATGGCGCTCTTTCCTGTGATTTTGCCATTTAGAGCTTGTGGTGCTAAACTTTGGCGAGTTATCCAGCCTGGTACATAGGGGCTACTGCATATTATCCAGGTTACCACCGCCTTCTTCCCAGATAGAACATCACAAATATCCTCTAATGCCAGGTCCTAAACAATGCTTGGTGAACAGAGCTATAGGGTTTAACCCTCTAGTCACGGTGATATGATGGGAGAGAGAATATTGGCCACCCCTACAGTGCCTGTCACATGACGGATGACATTTTGAGGCCAGTATGAGCTAATAGAGAGAAATCGAACTTTGGGGGGATGATAGGCGACCTCGGACCGCCCGCCACCACTACGTGGCCAGCACTGAGGCCTACTGTACAGTATCTCATCCCCGCCTCCCTACTGCTTTCGACAAGGATAAAATCTGCAAATATACCTCATTTTAGGGAATTTTCGTCTCCGGTTGCCCGATTGTTGCAAGAGAACCCGTGGTCGTAAAAGGATGATTCAGTTTTCATTCGAAAGCTCCATTATCGCACTTTCACGGTTATATAATTGTATTACGCTCTGGCTCTTGCTTTTGTATGAAAAAGAGCATGGAATGAAGCTCATTATCTGTAAATATACCTGCCAGGCGCTATGGTGATGTAAGCAAGACAGCCCGCTCGTTGGGAGTTAAGAAGATTAAATTTGATATCCACCCACACTCTCAGACTGGGAATTGAACGCTACCCTTTGCAGCACATACATACATACATACATACGGGTTTAAAGACCGCAACCGTCCACAGTGAATGTGGCTTCCATGGTACAATCACAGTACTGCACACAGTGCACAGCAATCATAACACGGTGGCTACAGTCTTTACTGCAGCACAGAACAACAAAGTCTTGCCACAACAATGCCCCATCAGGTCACCCTATATAAAACTATATATCTATCTATCTATTGCCGGACGCCGTGATCCCTGAAGGGGTGGCCACGAACAAAACGCCCCCATGCACCTCTGTCCCCGGTCAGTTGACGCCCATCATCCCATTCAGCACCGTTTTTGCTCATACTTCTTAACTCCATCCTTCCACCTCTCACTCTGTCTACCTCTGTCCTTCCACCTCACACTCGTACACTCTTAAGTTATTCTCTCGCTTCCCATACGTTCAAATTGGCCGAACACTCAAGGTGTTCCTTTTGACATTTTCCAGCACATCTACATCCACACCACCTCTCTCTCGTACTTCCTCATTTGTCTGTCTATCCCTCCATGTAACTCTGCACGCACTTATCAAGCAACTCATTTACACCCCTCTCACTCTTGGTCGAGTCTCTACCAACGTTCGTGCTTCGCTCCCGTAAGTCAATGTAGTGATTTAAAAAGCAGCAGTAGTACTTAAAATAAGGGAATATGTGATTGAGATAATTCCCCTCCATACCTCTATCACTTTTCCACATGAGTCAAAACCCCCTCCTTCCCCCCCGTCCTTCAATTATCACCTATTTTTCCTCTTATTCCCTTGTTTATCGGTTTATTTACAGCGCCAATATCTCCAACCCGGTTCGAAGGTGTTCTCCTGCGCCTATCGAGTGCGTGGGGAGAGAGTCAGAGAGAGACCTCAGTCTCGCCTCAGGCCTCGAGAGAGGAGTGTGTACGTCTCATTCTCCTCACACTTCATGACTGAAGGATCGGCAATAATTAGTCTTTTTCACCCCTCAAATACTATTCCCACTTGTTTTATTGTGTTACATGTTAATATCTTCATATTAAACTTAAAATAGGCGCATATGAATAACTAATAACTATATTTATCGTAAAATTACGATTTTAGGCGGGAATGAAGCCTAATATCGTCGCTTGGCGGTAAGGTGTGCACTACCAATAGCTCGCGCTTAACAGGTTTAAAAACTGTTCTTCCGTGCGGACTCCCTGTCGAGGAAAACTTTTTAGTCTTTCCTCTAAAGTCTCCCCCTTCTTGCTGGATGCTTGCTCTCATTCAACCTGTCCCAAAGAATGGTGACCGCTCTAAGCCCTCCAACTATCATCCAATTGCTCATATTTCTTGCATATCTAAAGTTTTTAAAGCTATTCTTAACCCGAGAATGGCGCCGTGACTCTTAAGAGGTTTTACTGGGCAAAGGCAATGGGACGCTTAACCCCTCCAGCACCATGTCGTCTTTTTACTTTTCATTCTGGCTAAAGTTAGACGATTGTATGCAGTTTCAGACTGACCTATGTAATTCAGAGAGTATATTGAGATTGTATTTACCCATTTAAGTCATAGAGGTAGATCATAAACTAAATCAAATAATCTAATGGCAACCAGAACATTATGACAATTAAGTCATGGTGGTGAAGGGGTTAAGATACAAGGCCTAAAAAAAACTTTTAAAAGATCCCAGTGGCACTCAAAACAAAGGAATGTGTGATTAAGTGAGATATTTCCCCTTCGTACTTTCCATCACTCCTCCACATGTATCCAAACCCCCCCCCCCCCGCCTCCTCTCCTTCCAACTTCATTGCAATTATCACCTATTTTTCCTTTTCCCTTGTTTATCAGTTTATTTTCCGCGCCAATATCCCCCAGCCGGTTTCAAGGTCGAAGGGGACGCATATAGAGATCGTAGCAAGAGAGAGACTTCACTAGCAAGACATCAGTGTCGATTGATAAGTGAGAGAGGGAGAGTGCGTGCCGCGCCGGCTCTCCTCTCATGAATGATCCGGTCGGCAATACTTAGTCTTTTTTCACTCCCCAAATACTATTCCCATTTGTTTTATTGCTGTTACATGTTAATATCTTCATATTAAATGTAAAATAGGCACATATGAATAAGTAATAATATTTATCGGATAATGACTATTTTAGTCTGGAATGAGCCTCAATATGTTTGCCTGGCGGGCACTTTTAAATACTATAGCTTCGCCATTTAAAGGTTAATTAAACATTTCTTAAGCATCTGCTTTCTCATATTCTTCTTTCAGATCGCCAGTATGGCATCCTTAAGGGTCACTCTACTGGTGATCTTACTTATCTCACTAATTATAGGTCATCCTCCCTTCAGGACTTCGGTGAGACTTTTTCTATTGCGCTAGACATATTGAAAGCCTTCGATAGTCTGGCACAAATCTCTAATTTCTAGACTACACTCCTTCGGTTTCTATCCCTCTATCTGTGCCTTTGTCTCTAATTTCCTTCTTGGCCATTCCATAAATGCAGTTGTGGACAACCCTTAATCACTTCTTCATTCTATCAACGACGGTGTTCATCAAGGTTCTGTTCTGTCTTCAGTTCTCTTCCTATTATTCATTTATTATCTTATCGACTGTACCTCTAGCCCTATTCACTCATATGCTGATAACTCTACTTTACATTATTCAACTAGTTTTCCACAACGATCCAACATACAATCACTCCAAAACTTATGTGACGAGGCTATAGCACGCCTATCTTCTGATCTATCAATTATTTCTGATTTGGACAGAGAGAATCTTGTTACTTTCAATGCCTCCAAGATCTAATTTCTCCTATCTACCCGTCAATCTCCCACAAGACTATCTCTTACTCTATATCACTCTTTCAACTTTGGGGGGACACTTGTTACAGGCAGCATTGTCTTTTGTCTCCTTCATAAACAAAAAAGGGTGAAAATGACAATTGAGATTAGAGTGTATTACGTTGAATGCTAATATGGAAACTTGCAAGCATTTCAGACACTGCATACATACATAAAGAATCACACAAATGCACTCATTTGCAGGCACACGTGCACACAAAGGGTCTATGTTGAAGGAGTGACGTAATAAAGGATGAAAAAAGGAGTGATCAAGTTCAAAGGAGTGACACGATTATGACCGTAACGAAGTGACAATGTAAAATGCATCTGAAACACTATAATGACAAACTTAACCTATATATTATTAATTGAAGTATTCTTGTTTTTTTAACTAAATTAATTCTAACAATTATATTATTGTTTTGTTTTAAGTAAAATGTTATGTCACTTATTAGTTATGCGACTTAATACTGTATTATTGTCACTTGTTATGTCACTTGTTAGTTATGTGACTTAATACTGTATTATTGTCACTTATGTCACTTGTTAGTTATGTGACTTAATACTGTATTATTGTCACTTGTTATGTCACTTGTTAGTTATGTGACTTAATATTGTATTATTGTCACTTGTTATGTCACTTGTTAGTTATGTGACTTAATACTGTATTATTGTCACTTGTTATGTCACTTGTTAGTTATGTGACTTAATACTGTATTATTGTCACTTATGTCACTTGTTAGTTATGTGACTTAATACTGTATTATTGTCACTTGTTATGTCACTTGTTAGTTATGTGACTTAATACTGTATTATTGTCACTTGTTATGTCACTTGTTAGTTATGTGACTTAATACTGTATTATTGTCACTTGTTATGTCACTTGTTAGTTATGTCACTTAATACTGTATTATTGTCACTTGTTCATGCGACTCCTTTGAACAGATCCCCACACAAACACACACCAATGAAAGTTTGAGGGATTGCTAAATCTTGTTAACAAGGTGATATAAATTTCAGCTTATTCTGGCTACAAGACCATTGTATTCAAAGTATAAATGAATAACCTGTAATTAATCTAGTAAAAAAAAAATAAATAAAAAAAAATAAAAAAAAAAATCCTAAATACACTTTTATATCCCACTGGTGCTTCAAACTACATATATGGTTGCTAGAATAACATTCTGAAATCCGTCATCGTAATGATGAGTTTGTGAATGGAAACCAAATTTCTAAGATATCTTACTGTATAATTCCAGATGAAGTACACCCAGGAGCGACAGATGACATGGGGTGTGTTTGCAGCGCACAAGGAACCTATTAATAGCGAATTGACGGCTGGAGCCACCAAGCAACATTGATTCTCTGTTAATGACTCTTCAAAATGCCATGGGCCTCTCTATTTTAACTTAACCTATGTAACATTTTATGCTTATTGATTTATTGAATAAAATATCCCTTCCAATAAGTTGATATAATGTTCATTACATACACTTAGTTGTATTAAATAGGGATCAATACATTGAAGCCATAAAGCTCCTTAGAATGATTGCAATGACAAAGATATAAGTTTATTCTCTGTTTCGAACTAAGGCCCGTAACCTATTCCTCAACAAACTCCATCATTGTCAGTGGTAATTACTTGAGTTGTTCCATATTCCTAGCCAGTTAACATGTGTGTTGTTATAAATGCAATGAGAATACTGTAATATTGTTCTAGTGTTTATACTACAAATGTTAGCAACTAGCGTATCAAATGACTAGCTAAGAGTAAGGCAAAACTATACCAAGTACCACTGAGATTGATGGGGTTTGTCTAGGAATCTGCGCCTAAGAACAACGTTCTTGGGTGGATAAAATAATACAAATGTAGTATATAATTATTTAACAAATATTTATAGTAATAGAATAGGCATAATCCGACAGTTGATCAGGAATTTAGACTGTTATTAAATAAACTAGACAAAAAGGTATTATCCCGCATAAGTGTTTCTCGGTCTGGGCCAAAAATAAGTTCAAACTAGAAAATTCCATATTCTACTACTATACAGCATAAATTCCATATTGTACTACTATACAGCATAAATTCCATATTCTACTACTATACAGCATAAATTCCATATTCTACTACTATACAGCATAAATTCCATATTCTACTACTATACAGCATAAATTCCATATTCTACTAGTATACAGCATAAATTCCATATTCTACTACTATACAGCATAAATTCCATATTCTACTACTATACAGCTTAAATTCCATATTTATACAGCTTAAATTCCATATTCTACTACTATACAGCTTACTATACAGCTTAAATTCCATATTCTACTACTATACAGCATAAATTCCATATTCTACTAGTATACAGCATAAATTCCATATTCTACTAGTATACAGCATAAATTCCATATTCTACTACTATACAGCATAAATTCCATATTCTACTAGTATACAGCATAAATTCCATATTCTACTACTATACAGCATAAATTCCATATTCTACTACTATACAGCATAAATTCCATATTCTACTACTATACAGCATAAATTCCATATTCTACTACTATACAGCTTAAATTCCATATTCTACTACTATACAGCATAAATTCCATATTGTACTACTATACAGCTTAAATTCCATATTCTACTACTATACAGCATATTCTACTACTATACAGCATAAATTCCATATTGTACTACTATACAGCTTAAATTCCATATTCTACTACTATACAGCATAAATTCCATATTGTACTACTATACAGCTTAAATTCCATATTCTACTACTATACAGCATAAATTTGTCCTTCGGAAGGATTAGTTCCCATTACAACATCTGTACAATTGCTATTCAAAGGTTGACTGAATTCGACTTTGATTTCAAGATGCACTAACCATGTATTCAATAGAAAAAACATTTGCATGGAGTATGGCAATATCTTACTCCTTCTTTGATAGATATACGCACTATCGATAGCCTGCTATTGACGAAGTATACATAATTATCTATGTGTGATTAAATAATTAAGTTTTCTTAGAACAAATATTTTCCAAATGACAGGTATGAGTACCTTCTTCATGACTAAAGATCAAACTAAATTATGCTAACAAAAACCTAGTTCACAAACCACCTTAATTATGCGAGCAAGATTATTGCAATTGCCTATCCCTTCTCTTCGAGATAGCCTTACATCAGGCTCTATACCTCTTTATCTGCTCCTTTGATATACCTAGTCTCTTTTGGTAGGCTGAAGATTAGATCTATACCTCAAGTTATATATGGTAAAATATTATCTCAAGCTTCCATTTAACTCACTCTGGACACCTCTAACAATGCCTACTCTAACATTAAGTAATTGGTTTCACTTCACTAACCAGATAAAACTAATAGTGAACTAGAGTTAAAGATATTTCATAATGTATATGGTCATTATCTAAATCATTGTTTCTTGCCCAAAAAGGCAACATCTATTTTAATCCTCTGGTACCATCAGTCAAACATCGTAAGTTCTTTCTTTAAAATATGTGCAGGACCACTATGGTCTTCAGTTCTTCTTCAGTCCATATACTGTATTTTTACCACCTCAGAGCTGGCCAGTACACTTTGCTATATTCTTCAGCTTCTTCACACCTTTGATCAGATTTTCATCCATGTATTGCTTGAAATGTGGTGTGTAGGCGACCTATGTGTGAGCAGGCTCCCGGATACTGCAGGTGGATTTGTGCGTAAGCAGATGTCTCTATCTTCTTTTTAGAGGCTTGGTATTAGTCTTGTTCAGTGCTTAGGTAATCAGGTAGGCACCCTTTCTTTACCTCCCCACTGTGGTTGGGAATGAGTAGAAGGCTGGGTGGGAGCGCCTCTAGTTAGATGTTCTCCTGACTGGCCCATGTCTGGGGATGTCTCTCCCGGCCACGCCCCCTCCTTTTGATACCCACGTATCACACAAATGGGCAAGCGACTTGCTGATTGTTCGAGGCGGGTGAGTGAGGAAGCAGGTGGGAGGATGGCAGCTTTGATAAGTTTCTCCCTTCTCTTTAAATCGCCAAAATAATATCCAGGTAAGATATTACCTACAATTTTAAGTCGCTTATGGAAATATTGGGCTTACACCGTGGTAATAGAATGTTTTTTGCTGGGGGTCTGTTGTACGGGATGAAGGTAATGGCGAGTTATACAGAGTTAGCCAATCGCCGCACGGCTTAACTTGATATGCGGCATCTTCAAAGGCGGGCTGCTGATTGATAGGTGTCCATGGTTTGCTTTGGCAAAAATCTGGGCAATTTTCTCCAGCATTTTCTTGCCCAAATGGCAGCCGGTGATTGGCTCGCACCATTTTTACCTCGCCATCCCCCTCTCTGTTTAGGTGAGCTCCTGATTGCCACAAAATGGGCCCAATATACCTCTTCTGGTTACAAGCAAATTTTATCTATGCTTCACCAGGTAAGCGTGTAGTTGTTTAGCCTAGGTTTGGTGGGGGAAGGATGTGCAAGCAAATAGTCACGTCTTGGCCCTGAGGTAATCCTTGTAATGTCCAGGCAGATTCCACCCTCTGCCTTTTCCACTCACTATCGCTATTAAACAACGGAGTGGATATTTAGAATTGCTAGGGAGAGGCGTGTTACCTTCAGACTGACTCCGATCAGTTAGTTAAAATTAGTTAATATATGACTTTAGAGGCCATCAAGCCGATTGGATTATAAAGCCAGCACACTGTAAGGCAAGAACGTTTTCAGGAGTGGAGCCCCTTTTCGAGAACTAGAGTCCCTTGCTTGGCTCAGGTTCCGGGAATATGATTGGTGGACGGCTAATGCGAATACTTCGGGTAGTAAATTCAAGTCTCTTTATGTCTAGAGTTTTTCTTAACCTCTCGGGATTCAATTCTTTGTTGGCTACGGTATTTTTTTTGTTTTCGATCGACAAGAGTTGTTCTGACCGGGTTTGGAAATAAATGTTCTATATTCTGCGATTAATAAGACTAATTTTTTTTTTTTTTTTAGGTTGTTTGTTTCGTCTAAAGTTTTCCACCGGGAGTCTGTGCCTTCTTCATTTTGGTCAGTTTCTATTTGTGTTCCGTTGATGATTCAGAACATTGGTTCTGGATTAATCTGTTCTCGACAACAAGATTTATACAGACTAGTATACCAATAGGGTCCCCCCCCCCCCCAAATCTTTTCCGGTCCACTCAGTTTCTCTTTCTATCTCATCGTCTACCGAGAGTTCTGATTCTGATCCCTGTTCTGAGCTAGTTTCCCCTCTACGACAAGATTTATAAAACTGAGAGACCACTGGGGTTTTTCTTCTATTAGTGAGGGATCATATTTAGTTTTTACTAGATAGGCTTCTCAGTCACTAACGTCAATCTGGGTTCCTTTTTCTACTTCACTCGTATCCTCCTCTTCCTATTGTATTTGGTTCATTTGGGATGGGGCCTTCATATCTCTTTGTGTGCCGAATGTGAGTTGCTGATACAATATCTTCAGAATTACGGTACCAGACTTACAAAGGTCCGTTCATTTCTACGGATTGGATGGGTCCTTCATATTTTTCGTCTAGTTTACTAGCCCGAGTTGGATCATGCCTTTTAATCAGGATGTGTTCCCCTTGATAGTATATGGATTTTTATGATCCGGAGTTTTGGGTTACTTGTGGTGTATAAGAGTTTGCATTTAATTCCGCCTCTTCCCCTATCTTGGTGTTAGGTTTCAGGTTGCTAATAGGATTTTTATCTTTTGTAGCGTAGGGTAACGGATGTTCCTGCGGAAGCTTTGGAGTGGTACCGAAAATATTATAATAAAGGGAGTACCTAGTGGTTCAACATACCCTGGTGTTTACTCCCCAAAGGATTTCCGGTAGTACTTCTGGCCATTCTCAGCTTATTTCTCCTGCTCGGAACTCGGGGTTGCCCTGATGCAGTTACCCAATAGTCAGTGATTCCGTTCACAAACCGCATTTCCCTGTGGCCAATATGGAGAGTTACCAGTAGCCCAAAATATCTCTGATGTGGTACCAGATTTAATTGTCGAATTTTCTACCTCGGTCGCTCAGGGTACTGTCAGCAATGCCATAAATGTAGACGACTTTATCCAGTTTACTACCAATTCAGCTTTTTTATCTAGGACAGCAAATGCGATCGTATATTTGAGAACACGTCTACGCACATCAGGATATATAGTTTACTTTGCTTATGAGGTAGAGGTCCCACAATGTACATTTTCCAAGGCTTTCCAGCAGTAATGTGCCTGAGAGGGAGTAGTTGGAATAAAGAAAAAGAATAAGACAGACTAGCCCGGTCGGCGCGGGTCAGACTAGCCACCTAGCGGCTGATAGGAATAAACACTGCAGTTGGCGGCATCATTCAAGTGGGAGAGGTGTGTGTTTCTCGTACACGTGGATATTGATGGCTTATTGTTGCCACAATGGGTATTACATGATGCTCAGCTATAAATAAACTGCTCCATTAATACAAAGTTAAATAGATACCTGTCTTTTTTCCGCTTTCCAAAGGATCCTAAAAGGCGAGATTTAACTGTGTTTTGTAGGCTAGGAAATGCATCATGATGTATCTGATGGCTGTGACACTGATAGTGTACCAGTCTTTAGGTTTATTGATTAACAGGTTATGCGTTAGCCTGATGCATTAATGGCACACTATAATCATAAATAGGCCTATTGACAAACATATCTATGGAAACTAAAGGCTATTTGCTGCCGTCCATAAGAGTTCAAGACGGAATAATATTTTCAGCCACATTTCCAACATCACTTGATGGGGTACCGTTAATACGTAAAAAATATTAAAAACGATTCTCTATACTAGGTATTAACAATTACTCTAGGTATTTAGGTATCACTATTGTATACCACATAATTATGAACGCAGTTTAGTCATAAAACGCATTACAACATCAAAGTGTGACGACTATAGGATATGGGGTTAGAGGAAATGGTGATTATAATAATAAAGTAGACGTGTCGTTTCGCCCAAAATCAAAACGTCATACCCAACTCTGCGATGGGTCACCTACTATTACTACCATCACTTCTAATGTCAATAAACTATCTTAACCTATCAAATGCGAGGTGAGTTGTTTTCTCCCCCAGAATGCCATCATCATTGCTGAGGGGGGGGATTTTTTTTTGGACCTAAAATCATAACTATTGCACAAATTAAAAAAATATAATAATAATAATTACCGTCGCATTCACGCACCAAATGTTTGTGTGAAGTTTGGTGAAAATCCGTCGAACGGTCTAGGAGTTTTCGGACAGACAGACAGACAGACAGACAGACACATTTCGGCCGGCATTGTACCACTATACAGGGGGCGATACCACTCTGTTTACGTAGAGTTGATAAAGTAGACGTGCCGTTTCGCCCAAAATCAAAGCAGCATACCCAACTCTGCGAAGGGTTACCATCATCACTAATATTACCACCATTATTACTAATATCATCATCACTACAATTGTCACCATCATCACTACTACTACCATCATCACTAATATTACCACCATCATCACTACTACTATCATCATCACTACAATTGTCACCTTCTAATGTCAACTAAACTAACTTAACCTAACAAATGCGGGCAAGTTTTTTTTCGCCCCCTGAACGATGGCGTTGCTTGGGAATAGGTACAGGGTGGGGGGTGAGTGTCCTGAGATGAGAGAGTGGGGGGGGGGGAACCATATTTTGGACCTTAAATCATAACTATTGCACATATTCAAAAACAATTTTTTTTTATTACGGTCGCATTCACGCACCGAATGTTTGTGTGAAGTTTGGTGAAAATACGTCGAACAGTCTAGGAGGAGTTATCGGACAGACAGACATTTCGGCCAGCATGTACCACTATACGGGGATTAACCCTTGTCTAGCGGGGCCGGACTTAATTCGGTCTAGAGAAGAAAGGACTATGTGGCGGGGCCCGCCTTAAGTCGGTAGCAATTTTGAGCACATAATTGGCTCTGAGAGAGAGACGAGCGGTGGGAAGAGCGTAGGTTCACTCTGACCGCTCGGCACGGTCCCCGCGCCGCAACTAACCTCCCCTCCTTACTCATCCACACCCATTACCTCGCTACACAGGGAGTTATGTAAGGAAATTACCTTATTTTAGCTATTTTTCCTTCGTGTTGCACGATCGTTGCAAGAGAACCAGTGGTCGTAGAATGATGGTTCTGGTGTCATTGGAAAGTTCAATGAATGCCCTTTCAGGGATACATAATTGTATTACACCCTGGCTCTTGTTTATGCATGAAAAAGAGCACAGAAACAAGGTCGTTTAGGGTAAAACTACCCGCTTGGCAGGTAGTAGAAGTTACTGACGGGCCCGCTCTTAGGGCGTTAAAGAACGCTGGTGGTAATGGGGATACTGTGTTAGGCTAATGATATTAGTGATTAATGGTACAAATAATTATAGTAACTGGTGCTATAATGTGTTATTTTAAGGTGAGGGTAAATTGTCATGTCCTCATCATGATTAGGCCTACGTACTCGACTAATTACGGCGATTTTGTACCGAAATATGTTATTAATCAAGTACCGTAATGTTAGATTTTGGAAAGATATAGGAAAGCACTAGTTTGGGAATAGAGTTGTTAACATGTAGAATGGACTGCCCAGAGCAGTGATAAGCTCAGGAACAGTTGAAAGCTTTAAGCATAAGTTGGATTCCCATATGGATGGTTGGGTGTGAGAGGGATCTGCCTTGTGTGGGCCAATCGGCTTTCTGCAGACTCTCATTTTCTTATGTTCTTATGTTATGTATACGATGCAGAGACATAGTAGTTTCATATAATGAACATATTATGTTCATTAAGTCTCGAGATATCAAGCTTATTATATTTTACAATTAAATGTTCATAAATATGAGGTAATATGTTATAGATGATAGCTAGCATACAAATATATAACTTATAGGCTACACTAAGAAAATGTTTTAATTCTCAACATGTCATATTGGAGAGAGAGAGAGAGAGAGAGAGAGAGAATGAGAAAGTGGGAGGGGTTGATACCTCATTAGGGACTATTTAATCCTAGGGGAGGGTATATTTGTCATTAGCAAAGGAATGTAAACACACACACACACAATTGTGTGTGCGTGTGTAAGAATGTGTGAGTGAATGTGTGTGTGAGAGAAAGTGAGAATGTGTGCGTGCAATTTTCTAACTTTCCTGAGCTAATCACTGCACTAGACAATCTATTCCACACACCTACAACTCTTTGTTTCCAAACTACTGCTTAACTATATCTCTTCTAAAGCGGAACTTGTCCAATTTGATTAACCTAACCAAACTAAACTAACTAACCTAAGCTAACTTTTAAACTAAGTATACCATTTTCTCCCTTTCTCTCTACTATTGTTTTGTATTTCATTCTTTGTATATATGTAGTTTTCATTATGATTTCCTTTCTTTTTATCATGTTATTATGTATTCAAAATCGCTTATAGATGTTTATACACACGTCATATTATCATACTGATATTATCTTCAGCATAAAGAGTAATGTGTATGGTTATTGAGATGAAGAGTACGCTAGCAAGAGTAACGGTTCCTATCGGGCGCTAGAGGTGCTATCGTCGCGGCGAGCCCAGGCAATAAACAAAAATAACTGAGTGATCCATCCTCATATATTGACTATCCTTGTTAGTATTAAGCCCAGAGAGGATAGAATGTGTATATTTTTCGGTAGAAAAATTTCCCAGCCGAAGGCCGATTCCTCTTAAATTACAGGTTCGCTTTCGCTCGCCAGGAAAAAAAATCGACACCTAAATGTCATGAAAGGTCTTAAAATTGACAGAAATGGGATGAAGGTTCTTAAAATCGCCAAACTAATGGAGCGAACGTCTTAAAATCTCAATAGCAATGGGATTCGACATGAGGGAGGAAAAGGTTCGAAAAACAATCCTTTAAATGAAAATGTCCTCTTTTCTAGTTTCCTCCCTAGACCTCCATCCAACTAAAAAAAACAACAACCCCAAGCGGCTCGCTTGGTGTAGTGACTAGCGTCTCGGACTTCCACCCAGAAGGCCCGGGTTCGCGCCCACGCTCGGCGCATTAAAGATTTTTCACAAGCACTGAGTCGTTACCATCCCTCATGAGCAAAGGGATGGGATAGTAGTACAGGACCCCAATGGAAATACGCCTAATCGGCCTTATTGAGCTATCCTTAGCTAGCTTAGCATGCGCTAGCTTTAAGAACTATTATTATTATTATTATTATTAACCCCAGGATCCCTCTTCAAGATATATTTGTAAATTTTTCGATAGAAACATTTCCGGGCCGAAAGCCGGTTACTCTTAAATTACAGGCTCGCTATAGCTCGCTAGGAAAAAATCGACACCTATTTGACACGAAAAGTCTTAATATTGACACAACAATGGGCGAAAGGTCTTAAAATCGCCAAACTAATGGGCCGAACGTCTTAACATCTGAAAACTAAAGGGGCTAAACATGAGGGAGAAGGGTGTCCAGAAAAACCGACCATTTCCCTTCTACACCTGAATGGGTGAAGCTTCTTATTATAGTCAAACGAATGGGGTCAAACGTCTTAAACATCGTTAAACTAATGGAGAGAAACAGGGGATCTCCATAAAAGCCCCCTCGGTCCACATAGGGTTAACCTCACTGAGTGCCACAGCTAAACAACAACATCAATTTCAATCAGATTTAAGTTTATACTTTGTTGCCTAAACCTCCGTCAAGCTTACAATTACACCCCCTTTCAAGATACATTTGTACATTTTTCGATAGAAAAATGTCGCGGCCGAAGGCCGTTTCCACCTAAATTACAGGCTCGCTATCGCTCGCCAGGAAAAAAAACGACACGCGGAAGGTCTTTAAATTGACAGAAATGGGACGAAAGTTCTTAAAATTGCCAAACTAATTGGGCGAACGTCTTAAAATATCAAAAGCAATGGGGCTAAACAACAGGGAGAAAGGGATCCAGAAAAAAAAAATCCTCAATTGGAAATATCCCCTTAAAGAGGGTAGGCTATTATATATATATATATATATATACAGTATATATATATATATATATATATATATATATTAGTTTATTCATGTATTTATTTATCTACTCAAGATTGGTTTAGTTTTTTCCCTCGACCTCCATCAAACTTAATCAATTATCCTCCAGCTTCCCCTACGAGATAAATTTGTAAATTTTTCGGCAGAAAATGTCCTTCAATATTACAGGCTCGCTATCGCTCGCCAGGAATAAAACTCGACACCTAAATGGCACGAAAGGTCTTTATATTGATGGGGCGAAAGGTATTAAAATCGACAAGCTAATCTAAAAACAATTGGGGCTAAACATAAGGAAAGAGAGGGTCCAGAAAAGCAACTACCTCCCCTTTAACCGTTGATTTAAATACAATATTTGGGTTTGGTTTATAATTAAGGGGAGATGGCTCGTTTTTCTGGACCCCTTTCTTCCTCGTGTTTAGCCCCATTAGTTTTGACATTTTAAGGCGTTCGGCCATTAGTATGGCGATTTTAACACATTTAGCTCCATTTCGTTGACAATTTTAAGACTTATCATGCCATTTAAGTGTCGATTTCTTCCTGGCGAGCGATAGCCTGTCTGTAATTATAAGAGGAACCAGCTTTCGGCCGGGACATTTATCTACCGGACAATTTACAAATTTATCTTGATTGGGGCGGGGTGGGGGCTAGAGGTTGTTTTTTTCTCATGTTGAGCGAGGTCTAGCGAGGAAACTAATAAAGACATGAATAAATCAACTAATAGACTAAAAAAACAACCACTACCCCCTTAATGTAATAGCTGTGTTCGACTACATGATGTACATTTTCGTATATAGCGGTATGTATGTATGTATGTACTGAGGCACATACCCTATAGTTGGGTGTGACCGACTTGAGACAGAGCCCGAACAGAAACAATATTAAAAGTTGCAATTCTTACGGTCCAGGATCAACCTTGCGTTCCCTCGCCCCTTTCTCTGTCTCGATTAGTAGGATAATTATACAAGGGGAGAAGGATTTCTAGCCCCCACCCCCGAAGTAGGACAAATAGTAGGCTACAGGACAAACAAAAATAAAAACAAAACAGAAACGGCTACGGTTGGGTAGAGGATGCCAAACCTCACTCTGGACAGAACCAGTCCTCACGTACATTTTTAGCAATCATATTTCGGATGAAAAGGAATCGTAGATTGCGATGATGAGCCATATACGTTCAGCACACTATGGCGCAATCTTTAATTTTGATTCTGGTTATTATTAGACGATTTTACTAAGTTAAAGAAGCATACTGTATATTGGAATCAAGGGTTTAAGGGGAGATTTCCACCTGGAGGATTTTTTTCTGAATCCCTTTCTCCCTCATGTTTAGCCCCAATGCTGTTAAGATTTGGAGATAAGTTAGACGATCTAAGAACTTTCGCCCAATTTCTGTCAATTTTAAGACCGTTCGTGCCATTTAGGTGTCGATTTTTTCCTGGCGAGCGATAGCGAGCGTGTAATTTAAGAGGAACCGGCCTTCGGCCGGGAATTTTTTCTACCGAAAAATGTACAAATTTATCTTGAAAGGGGGTCTAGGGGGTGTAGTTTTTAGCTTGATAGAGGTCTAGGGAACAACCTAAATACCTCCCCTTAACTGAGATCGTATTTTCCCACTCTGATTGCTAAGAGTGTTTCCTAAGCTGTATATCATGGTTTAGTGAAAGCAAAACTATAATGCAACAAAGGCCATTTTTTGTATAACCCCTTTAATTTATACCGGCGACGTCTTTTACATTTATTACAGCTATATTTATACCGGCGACGTCTTTTACATTTATTACAGCTATATTTATACCGGCGACGTCTTTTACATTTATTCTAGCTATATTTATACCGGTGACGTCTTTTACATTTATTACAGCTATATTTATACCGGCGATGTCTTTTACAATTATTATACCTATATTTATACCGGCGACGTCTTTTACATTTATTATAGCTATATTTATACCGGCGACGTCTTTTACAATTATTATACCTATATTTATACCGGCGACGTCTTTTACATTTATTATAGCTATATTTATACCGGCGACGTCTTTTACATTTATTATAGCTATATTTATACCGGCGACGTCTTTTACATTTATTACAGCTATATTTATACCGGCGACGTCTTTTACATTTATTCTAGTTATATTTATACCGGCGACGTCTTTTACATTTATTATAGCTATATTTATACCGGCGACGTCTTTTACATTTATTATAGCTATATTTATACCGGCGACGTCTTTTACATTTATTATAGCTATATTTATACCGGCGACGTCTTTTACATTTATTATAGCTATATTTATACCGGCGACGTCTTTTACATTTATTATAGCTATATTTATACCGGCGACGTCTTTTACATTTATTATAGCTATATTTATACCGGCGACGTCTTTTACATTTATTATAGCTATATTTATACCGGCGACGTCTTTTACATTTATTACAGCTATATTTATACCGGCGACGTCTTTTACAATTATTATACCTATATTTATACCGGCGACGTCTTTTACATTTATTACAGCTATATTTATACCGGCGACGTCTTTTACAATTATTATACCTATATTTATACCGGCGGCGTCTTTTACATTTATTATAGCTATATTTATACCGGCGACGTCTTTTACATTTATTATAGCTATACTGTATTTATACCGGCGACGTCTTTTACATTTATTATAGCTATATTTAGACGATTTTGTGCAGTCTAAAGCGGATCTGTCGTAGTAAAAAGGGTTAAGTGAGATCGTTCAAAGTCTGTTAATTGCTGCAGGCCCTTTTTAAGCTGAATACAATCGTGTAATAGTAGCCAGAATAATGTTAAAAGGACGGCACGTGTATTGAAAGGGTTAATGACTAATACACACCAACTACTTCATGACTTATTCTATCACTGATATCAAGCACGAAAATCAACTTACCCTTTTTTGTTTTCTTGAGCCTCCTCTACTGTCCTGAAACGATAATAATACATAAATATTTCATTACAATTTATAAATATTATACAGTATATTAAAGAGTACAAATTAATATTCATATTATCAACAATCCACCAATTAACTTACAAATAAACCTAATTAATGAAATCAATTAAACTAATAAATACATGTGGTACTCCACGGATTCGAACCTATAAATATTCACACCGAAATTCCGCGCACTAACCATTACGGTATCCAGACAGTTAATAAGGGGATAGTGCTTGTATTTTGGCCTATACATTTATTTATTAATTGTATTTCTTCTTTTCCTCGCTAGACCTCCATCAAGCTTAAAACGAATTCCCCTAAACTTAAAGATAAGTTTGTACATTTTCCGGTAGAAAAATGGCCCGACCGAAGGCCGGTTCCTTCTAAAATTACAGGCTCGCTATCGCTCGCCAGGAAAAAAGTCGATAGCTAAATGGCATGAATGGTCTTAATTTTGACAAAGCAAATTGGGGTGAAAGGTCTCAAAATCGACAAATTAACGGACCAAACGTGTTAAAATCTCAAAACTAATATGCTAAACATGAGGGGGAAGGAAGTCCAGAAATAGCACCTACCTCCCCCATAAAAGTCCACATTCAATATAAATTCTGACAATATCTCTCATGTTTAGCCCCATTTAATTCATTTTAAGACGTTCGCCACATTTGTTTGTCGATTTTAAGATTGATAGTCCCATTTCTTTATCAATATCGAGCTTTCGTGCCATTTAGGTGTCAATTTTGAAGAAACTGGCCTTCAGCCAGGACATTTTTCTACCGAAAAATTTACAAATTTATTGCCATGGGGGATCTGAGGATAATTTATTAAGCTTGATGGAGGTCTAGGGAGGAAACTAAAACACAAAGGAATAAATAAATATATTAACAAATATATAAACACCTACCAACTTAAGAGGAGGTATTTAGTTTGTTCCTTACGTTTCCATCAAGCTTAAAATTACAAACCCTAGACCCCCTTCCAAGATAAATTTGTACATTTTTCGGTAGAAAAATGTCCCGGCCGAAGGCCGGTTGCTCTTAAATTACAGGCTCGCTTCCGCTCGCCAGGAAAAAATCGACACCTTAATGGCACGAACGTTCTTAAAATTGACATAAATGGGGCAAAATGTCTTAAAATGTCAAAACTACTAGGGCGAACGTCTTAAAATCTCAAAAGCAATGGGGCTAAACACGAGGGAGAAACGGGTCCCCCCAAAAAAAATCCCTCGAGTGGATATCTCCCCTTAATGCAACATACCGGTATACTGTCTATATGGAAATGGCATATCAAATGAAAAACATATATATATTGTTCGTTTCTAACCATAAACTCTTTAGCAACACACCAGATCCGGGTCTGAACCTGGAATATTTTATGATTTCAGTTGCGATAAAAAGGATTTATCTCCGCCCTAATGAGTCAGTCGGCTAAGAAAGGATCGCATGTTTATGGAATATATGGGCTCTCAGTATGGAAACTATTATATTTAACGGGATTATGTTAAGGGGCAGATCTCCACTTGAGGGATTTTTTTTTCTTGACCCCTTTCTCCCTCATGTTTAGCCCCATTGCTTTTGATATTATAAAACGTTTGCCCCATTAGTTTAGCGATTCTAAGAACTATCACCCCATCTTAAGACCTTTCGTGCCATTCAGGTGTCGATTTTATCCTGGCGAGCGATAGCGAGCCTGTATTTTAAGAGGAACCGGCCTTTGGCCGGGACATTTTTCTACCGAAAAATGTACAAATTTATCTTGAAAGGGACTCAAAGGGGTGTAATTTTAAGCTTGATGGAGGTCTAGGGAACAAACTAAATACCTCCCCTTAACACTGTCACTATCTTCGGGGATATTATAATACTTCGTTTAATTATTATTGAGCATTATGCTTGTTTTTGCCATTATCGAGCAATGTGTTTTAGTAGGTTAACAAAAATGCCTTCCCAGACATTCTTCAAACTAAAACATGGCCACCCAGACCCCCTTCGAACTAGTTGTGAATGTTTTTCAATATAATAATGACCCGGCCAAATGCCGCATCCTTCAGTAGGACATAGGAGAATTATAAAACAAGAACACACAAAACTCTGAGCAAATATGTTTAGCAATTCAGGGTGTCAGAGACTTTGGGTAGTATTCGTAAACATTAATTTCCCTTCGCAGCGCCTAATATTGAACGAATGTTGTGGAAATGAGTGTTGTTTATAGATATTACACGGATTAGCACTCCCATATCTCAAGGTAATGCCATTTTCAAGTTTTTTCGCCATTAACGGCTCTGCGAAGGGAAATAATTGAAAAGTGATAGCAGGACGCAACATTAACCCTATTAGGACCGAGGGGGTCTATTCGGATATTCCCTGCATTTGCTAAATTAGTTTATAGATTTTAAGACATTTCACCCCATTAGTTTGGCGATAATAAGATGCTTCACCCCATTTTGGTGTCAATTTTCATTTCTGAGCGGGTCTGTAACTTCAAATTAAATCGGCCATCGGTCGGTCGGGCCATATTTTCTATAAACATGTTTACACATTTAGTTTGAAAGGGGTCTGGGTTGACATTTTAAGGAACGAGTTTTTGATAGCCGTGTGGACAAACTATACTATATTGCTCGAAAATTGTAAATAACAAGCAAAATACCCAAATAATTTAACAATCTTTCAGATAGTGCTAAAGAGGATGAATATGGGTAAATCATCAGGGATAGATGGAAAGGTGTGGCGAGTATGGAGGTGAGATAGTGATTGAATGGGGATGGATATGTAAGGCATATTATTATAGGGGAAAGGTGAGAGATATATCTACTTATCATACTAGCGAAGACGTAATCAATAATAGTAATGGGGAGAGTGAGGGAGTAGAGGAAATGGTAGGTGAAGACCAGGTTGAGTTAGGAAGGTTAGAGGCTGAGTAGGCCAGATATATGATGTGGAGTAGTATCTGGAGCAGGGAAGGTAGTAATTGTATGTTGCCTTCATGGACTTGGAGAAAACCTGTTGTAATGTAAATAGAAACAAAGTTTGTGGAAAGTACCGAGAATATACGGAGTAGATGGTAAGTTGTTGGAAGCAGTGACGAGCATACACGAGAGTGCGAGGGCAGCAATGCCTGTAGAGGATGAACAGAGAGAGTCCTTTAATCTGAATTCTCGTCTGTTTCGCCCATTTAGCTTAGATATTTTAAGACGTTTCCTCCCTTTACTTTAGACGCTTCGCCTCGTTAGGGTGTATTTTTTCTGGGCAAGCAATAGCGAGCTTGTAACTTTGAAGGACAAATTCGGCCTTTGGCCTGGCCGTTTATCGATAACTTTAAAGGGGTCTGGGTGGTCTCTCTCTCTCTCTCTTCTCTCTTTATTTATTTATTTACTATATTATATGTTTTGCTTTAGGAAGTTAACCTAGAAGACAAACTAACATACATTGATCGACAATGGCAATAACAAACAGAATCCTCAATAATAGTTAAACAAAATATCATAATAACCCCCAAGACGTCGGACCAGATAGTGTTAATGAAAGCTCTATGTTTGAATTAAAAGAAACAAACAATCAAAATGATACTCTTTAAACAGTAAACCCATAAGAATATTCAGAACAATGTATAAGATGAACGTATCCACACCCAGCAGAGAAGCATCTGGAATTCGATACGCATACTTTAAAATTTATGTAAAAAACAGAAACAAAAAAACAACAACTGCAGACTCACATAAAGTTAAACGACGGAAATAATCAGAAAAATGCTGTAAAAACCGACCAGCAATTTGAGATGACAGTCACGGTAGCTCTATTTGAGATGACAGTCACGGTAGCTCTATTTGAGATGACAGTCACGGTAGCTCTATTTTGAAATGAAATTGTACTATAAAATGCAAATCCCAAACCCACAAGGCCACAACAATATTTCAGAAAAATGTATATGATCAACGCTTGGAAACCCGGAGCAAAAATGGTAATGGTGAGATGATGGTAATTAAGGTTTTTCGTTAAAATTAAAGAAACCGATGTAGATCCAAATCCGCAAATCATCAATCATAGTCAGAACAAATTATATGATCAACGTATCGACACCTAAATTAAACAAAAAACTAATATATGAAAATAAATAGAATAATTGATTGTGGTAACGGAGGGTTTTCATTAACTTTAACATTATGTACTCCGACGTCTTGTGGGTTATTATATTTTGCTTAATTATTATTGAGGATTTTGCACGTTTTTCCATTTTCGAGCAATGTATTTTAGTTTGTCCCCTAGGCTGACAAAAACGCCTTCCTAGACTTACTTTACGCTAAACAAAACTAAAATATCAAATACCCACCCAAACCCCTTTCAAGCTAAGTTTGTATAATTTTTCGATGTCAAATTGTCGAAGGTGTCATTTAGGTTTCCTGGCGAGCGGTATTGACCTGTGCCAGAACTCTTTTCTACCGAAAAATTTACAGATATACAAATATATGTAGAAGGAGGATCTTACGGATATTTTAAAAGTTTGATGGAGGTCCAAGGAGAAAAATATAAACATTATAAGTAATGAAAAAGTCGACCAAAACTAAACCCTTCCTCCTTAAGCGACAATCCACCACCACTGCCAACAACAACAACAACTTACACAACAACAACTTTCACTAACAAGAACCCCCACGCCTCTGCTCTTCTCAAACTTTATATCCGCTATCCGTTTCTTGCTTGTGGGTTTTCTCGGCCATCCAGCATTCGTAAATACTTGAAGACTTTCATTTCTTTATTTTGAACCAAACGTTTTCTTTCCCATTTGAGAAATAGGGCTGCGTCATTCAGGCTACAATTTGACGATTTTATGCAGTTTAAGAAAGACCGATGTTATACAGATGGTTTATTGAGATCATATTTACCCTTTCGAGTCCTAGTGGTAGATTATATCATTGTCTAATGGTAACCAGAATATGCTAATGTAGCTAATTCTCTCTCTCTCTCTCTCTCTACTCAATGCAACTTGCGCTAAGTGCAAGAAGCTAAAGTGGTGTATCGACTTCAAAGAAGGTGCATATGCCAGCATCCACCATGATAGTCTCTGTCTCTTTTGTGAGATAGAAGGCAAACTCATGAATGAGATAGCTGGGATTAAGGAACAACAGAAACAAAGAGACACTGAAAACACAATCCTGAAGAACAAAGTTTCTGAAGGAAGAAAAGAAACAGAAGAGTTGAGAAAGGAAATAAATAGCCTTAGAAGTTAAACTAAAGTAAGAGTGGCAGCTGGGCCTTCAAACACCAGTAGTACAAGTCATGCAGGTGGGACAATGCCAGTCAAAAATAAAAAACAAAGAAAAAGGCCAGACACGTATATGAGGTTAACACCCCAAATAGATCAGCACTCTATATATTGTCAAAAGCCAGTATGACATCCCTAAGTCCTCACAGAAGAGAGGGACAAAGGATAATCAGATGCAGAGTGGGCAGGGAAATGCCAGGCCTACTATGCATCATTCAGACAACAAAGGATACACACTTAACATGTCAAGCAGGTTTGGTCTTATTTAATGACAAAGTGACAAAAACAATTTTGATTGGAGATTCCCAGGTCATAGGAGAAGAGTCTTACTTTGTTAAGATTTGCCGAGATGTGCAAAAGGTGAAGAGCCTCTGTTACGACCGGGGCTACGAATAAAACAAGGGCACTTAATGATTGGACTAGTAATATGGCACTATGCAACAACGGTACGCTAGATCCAAACCCTTGAACTTATATGCCGGCGAACATAAACACCTATACCCTCCAAAGTTAATCTGCGATAACGGGGTATCCTTAACTGGGCATAAATGTACTCTTACTTCAGGCTAACCCACACTGGTATAGCCTGATAACAAACAAGATGCAAGTTACGTTAAAATGCATAAAAGGGAAGCTATGGAAAGATCAATTAAATCACTGCAAGATTTAATACAATAAAAAGATGCTTCAATACAGTTACTCTAAACAACAATAAACTCTTCACTCCTATCTGAAAGAAAGTGAAGTATAGTCCTACAGCATAGACCTGGAAACTTCTGAAGAAAGTCTGATGCTCATAAGATGCTCGTATCTTAAACTATGTAAAGGCAGGAGGCAGGACACCATATGTGTAGACTGAATACACTAAAAGATAGGACATATAATGTTAACTGACACAGGAATACTATAAATGCGCAACGGCAGTAATGCTCGACACTAAAAGAAATACTTCCTCATCAACAAAACAGTCTGCTATGGTTGTGCAACTCAACAACAACCTAGACTCATAAATGCTGTGAATAATAATGCGTACATATCAAAGAGCTTATATTGAATACTAATAAGTGTCTACTCAATTAATAATGTCTAGCTGGAATTAATACTCTAGGTAAGGAACTGTGGTTGAGCAAGACAGGCTCGTAGCCTAGCGATGTCCTTAAGACTGCATCCTTTACGTTACGTTAATTGACTGGGGTGCTCTCTTGATAGATCCAGATCACAAGTATCTGGTTCTATCCTGGCGACCCTCAAAAGATAAGCAAAGAGGCAGCAAAGTGTGGAACTGGAACAGGCCAACGCCCTCAGTCAACACAATGCTGCACTCGTAAAGAATGCAAGCTAAAAGACAATACAGGCTACCACAGTACCGGTCGAAGTCGTGTAGGTATAAGCAAACCATACACACATCGGTGACGACGACTACAGTTACCTTATCCCAGTCTAGCATTAAATCAAAGAGCAGACCACTAAATCAATAATGGAGACACACACCGAGTTCTTAACCTCTACTAACTCAGAACCCTCAAACCTATTCTAAGTACATGTAAATATCTCAGAGGACGGCGCATGCAATACAATGGGCCGGCTATGGAAACCGTATGCAGAACCCAAGGGGATAAGTAATTGAATAAAGGTGAGGAGCAATGGAAAAGAAGAAGGTCAGAGATAGAGATAGTGGTAAAGGGGGTGATCGGGAGAGAGTATGCAAAGGGATGTTAGAAGCATGCATGCCAAGCCTGTCCTGAGGAGGGTAGCTCCTCGGGACTCTCAGGATCCCACAAAGGCATGGTGGTCGGCCAATCACAGGCCAATACGTCACAAGGCAGCAGGCCCCTAGGACGCACCAAGAACCACCAGCCAATCAGAGACGATAGAAAGCCCGGCGGGCGGGAAACTCCTCCGGGAGGGAAGCAACCCTCACTACCCCCACGCTGCCCGCTCGCTCTCTCTCTCTCAACTTTACACTACAATGCATCTTCTATTCTACTCATGATATAAAATACTTCCCGTTGTCACAGACGAAAATAAAGACCACCCCTGGACTGTCTGCACCAATGCAAAGACTATTAAAGAAAGAACAACATTCTCTGATAACTGTAGCCCATTTCACTGCCCTGGCGAGCGCTAGTGGCTAACGGGAGGTGACTCTGCCAACGCTGGCAGGTGTCACACCTCTCAGGTGCAAGGGCATGAAGTAGAAAAAGTCTGGTCCAAGACTAAGGGGACGGCAGTAATAGCCCAGGTCAGTGGTAATGATCTGTTCCTCAAAGGAAATAAAGTCGGTGCAACAGAGTCAATAATAGGAGAGGTCATGACAGAGGCATGATACTTGGTATTTTGCCTAGGATGTATGGAGGGGATAGTGCTACCAGCAAAGCAATAGGCTTAAATGGTAGGTGAGCTGACCTGTGTAGTGTGTACCCAGAGAGGGGTGAGATTTGTGGACCCATTTGATTAATTCGGTAACCTAGAGTTTAGACAAACATGTGACAATATACCTATAGATGAATAAATAAAGTTAAGGATAGCGTGTGAGGATTTAAATTAACAACTGGATTAATGAATACGGTGTACGAGAGCGAGGTGGAAGGACAGAGAGGGAGAGGTTAAACCGAAAGAGAGGTGGAAGGATGGAGTGAGGAAGTATATGGATGAGGGCGGCACTGGTTGGGAGGAGGGGCGTCGACTGACAGAGGTGCATGAGGGCAGTTCGTTCGTGGCCACCCCTTCTGGGATCACGGCGCCAGGCAATAGATAGATAGATAAATAGATTAATGAATAAATTACTATAAAGGGGGCTGAAAGGAAGTTCTCAACTAGTTCAAGTGTCTCTAGTACTGCAATAATAACCTATTAATTTATGTTACCAAGAAGCCGGAGAGCATTCTAGGTCTTAGAGCCGGGAAGCATCTAGGTCAGCACTTGATTCGGGATTTGCAGTTGTTCAAGTAACTATAGTCCAGCAGATTTTAACAGGCAGGTTTGGGCGGGGTCAGCTCTGCCTACACTGATGCCAGCTGTCCACTTGACCCTTTCCGTACGACAACCTTTCCAAATTACTCTCGCTACCTCCCCCGGTCAAGGTCAATGTAGGGAGATTGGCTCTCTCTCTATATATGGGTGTGTAATATATTACCATTTTATATTTTGGCTTTCTTTCCACACCACCCAAGAGGTAAAAGATTCGGCGCGTAAGACTGTGTAGCCCACATGAATGCATAGATTATTATTGCTATAATAAATGATATTACTATTTATCTCTCTCTCTCACACTTGCACTCTCTCTCTCGCGCGCGCTCTCTCTCTCTCTCTCTCTCTGTCTCTCTCTCTCTCTCTCATATATATATACATATATATACTGGTAATATATTACCATTTTATATTTTGACTTTCTTTCCACACCACCCAAGAGGTAAAAGTGTATGGCTTTAGCTCTCTCTCTCTCTCTCTCCCTCGCTCTCGCGCTCTCTCTCTCTCATATATATATATATATATATATATATATATATATTGGAGATTTTGAGGGGCTTCCACTGTGGATGGTGGCAAAGTCAGGAATGAACTGTGACGAATGTATTTAGTTTACACATGACAGTACTAATTTTGTGCGCCTGGCAGCGCGCCATCCCGTGAAGTTTGTTTATATTAGTTTAAATGGTCAATCTGTGAGTGAGTGTGTAGTCCACCTAATTTGACAACGTCGCAGTAGCTACTCTGCCAGGTTGTGTACAATGTTTGTTGTATTAACTAATAACAAGCGAATTAATTATGAAAACAATAAAGCTTTTTTGTACATGCAGAAATAGCCTGAGCATTTCAAACCGACTTAAGGTACTTAATACCGAAAATAATATATTTTCATTGTTAGGAATTATACATGTGGCACCAATGTAAAGGGATTGACCGCGGGTAAAACAGCCTGTTAAGATCGGCTGGACTATAGGTCGGGCCGGGGAGCACCATAGGAGCCAGGAAGCATCCAGATCAGTACAGGCACAGTATATATATCATTTTGTCATCCTCTAAGCCTAGGCTTATATCAACGGTTACCCCAATGATGGTCCAGGGCCAGTTTAGGTTAGGTGGTTATACTATACAGTACTCTATTTTTTTTTCTCCAACTGATGGTATATTGCTATGTTACTATCTTGGTTACTCAGCTAGTACGTAGATTTTATAGAGAAATGTGTTGTTGTATGTATGTATGTATGTATGTATAATACTCAGGCACATATCCCATTGCTGGGGGTGGCCGACACGAGACAGAGCCCGAACAAAAACAACATTTAAAGTTCCTACTCTCAGGGTCCGGGACCACTTTCGCTTTCCCTCGCCCCTTTTTCTGTCTCGTCTGTGTTGTTAATTATGAAAAATATGGCATTAATATGACAGACATAACAGATTCATATTTTTTCATTAAATATCGAGAAATCAGATAGTAAGTGATTCAATTTACCATCAGCTGAAATAAAACCGACCAGTGGTAAGTGTGAAAAATAGAGGGAAGGATGTAGTATCCAAGAGTACGATCGTCATGTTTACAAAGGTCGATCGCTCGCGGTTAAGTTCCCGTCTATTTTTTCTGTTATTTTCCCCCTAATGGCAATATATATGATGATGACAATAAGTCATGGGGGGTGGGTATATTACGGCAGTCAAAATAGACGGGAGCATGATCGCAAGCGCTTGCCTTGCACAGTCGCACCGCCTCCCATATGGCTCCAGTTTTGGGAAGAATGTAGTATCCGGGCGTACAATTATCATGTTTACATAGGTCAATCGATCGCGGTTAAGTAAGTTCCCGTCTATTTTGATGGCTATTTGCTCTATTATTTGCCCCCTGCTGGCAATATATATGATGATGAGAATAAGTCATGGACATGGGGGGGGGGGGGGCCAAAGCTGGCAGGAGTGTACTTACCGGGTGTATCGCCCGGCGCCCACCTTGTTTACACTCTGCGGAGCGGCGGATGCTCGCGATCATGTTCCCGTCTATTTTGACTGCTGTATGATACAACAAAGCCTCCCCTCATCCCCCCATGACTTATTGTCATCGTCATATATATTGACGGCAGGGGGCAAATAACATAAAAAATAGCCATCAAAATAGACGGGAACTTAACCGCGATCGATCGACCTATGTAAACATGACGACCATACGCCCCGATACTACATCCTTCCTGCAAAGCCCCGCCTCAACCTATTATTGTATACTACGGCAGTCGAAATAGACGGGAACATGATCACGAGCGTGTGAATAATGTAAACAAGGCGGGCTGTATGCCCAAATACTACATCCTTACCCCATTTTCTGTTGACTAGGCTAGGCCTATACGTATAATGTTGGGTGGTTTTTTCTCGCACATTATTTTTTAGTAATTTGACACGTTTGCAGGGTGTGGGCCTGTGGGGGCAATAATAAGGGATGGATGTAGTTACCGGGTGTACCACTACCGACATACAACATAAATCATCTATAAATACTTAACCTACATGAATACATGAATACTAGGTTAGGTTTGGTTAGGGTAATGTATTTTTGTATACAAAGGCAGTCAATATAGACGGGAACAAGATGGTGAGCGTCTGCGTAGTGTAAACAAGACGGGCGGTACACCCGGTAACTACGTTCTTGCCAATAATAATAATAATAATAATAATAATAATGATAATAATGCTTTATTCCAGACTAATACAGTACAGAGAGGACCATACTGGGGTGCATATACAGTATAACTTACAGTACCGGGTAACATAATTATACATACTGTACATAGGCCTAGGCTACATACAAAAAAATATATAATAATAATAATACCCAGCTGCTAGTATGTAGTTCACAACATTGCCTCAACAAAAAACTGCCCTAACCTATGGTATCATACAAGCCTATCTACTAGATTAAGTTAGGTTAATGACACTAGCCTATATAATTTGTGGCTTTACATTGACAGGGGGAGGAAGGTAGTTAAGATAGTATATAGCCTATACAGTATTACTGTTACAAATTACTCATTACACTCAGGAATAACTCCAATAACTTCTACAAAGCCTTCACTGAAGACAAAAAATATAGGCCTAGGCTAAGCCTGATAATGCCCCCCCCCCCAAACAAAAAAAGGAGCGCTAGGCCTAGTTTTGTAAAATCTTACCTGGATAATTATTAGGCCTAGGCCTATTAAAGTTTGATGTGTTCTGGCAACCAAAGATAAGGCTAGGCCTAATTAAATTAATGTGGCATCGTAATTTCATTTATTTCCTGTCTTCTACCTGTGCAGTCCATTGATCTGAAACATTACATCTTACATGTAGGCTATTGTATCAGGTCAGTACTCCACTCTCAAATCTCAATCCCAATTTAAAGATGCAGAAACAATATAATTCCACTCTGTTTCTTTTCAGGTGACAATAAATTGATTCCCTTAACAGCTAGATCTAATTTCTCGATATTTAGGCTATGCATAATAGAAAAATGTGTAACTAGGCCTACTAGGTTAGCCTATGTGTGCATCATACTAAGACCAAGTTTATATTATTAGCACCACATTTCACTACAAAATATTCAAAGTAATTGAGAATTCTTGATGGAAACTTTGCAATTAACCGTCAGTTGCAAAGAAACAGACTAGGCCTATAGTAAGTTTTGCCTTTTCGCAAGTCCTGTGAGGAAAGTCTGGCATAGGCCTAACATTTAGGTGGTTTGAAGATATTTTACCCAAATGAGGCTCTATCAAGCCATTACAAAGAGTTCAATGTACATTAACTAAACATTATGTGCTATGACAACCAAGAATAAGGCTATTTAATCAATTTAATCATATATATTCCCTGCTCTCACTGACCACCCTCCTCCCCTAAGAATTATTGCAGACGACGTACCTTGTTATTATTATTTAGTTTTACTTATTGCCTGCATTTTATCATACTTTATCATTTATCATACCTTATGGTACAATCTTGACCAGCAATATAGCTGAACAAGCGAAATAAAGATCATCATACTTCTTTCCCCACCCCCTGCTTACTGCCGCGGTCCTAGGGCTAACGTCCGCGGAGAAGGTGGCGGGGATCTGATGCCATAGATCTCAGGAGGGTAGGGGAGATAACTTCCCCTACCTGGCATGGATACCTATTAACTTTCTAGGTGCTCCCTGTCCTAGGGGGAGTCACTCGTCACAGGTAGTTCTGTCTTTGATCTCCCTCATCCACATAAAACAAAAAAGCTGTATAAAATCGTCTAATGATAGCCAGAATATACTGCCAAAATGCGTCATGATCCTCAAAGGGTTAATATTAATAATATAGTGGGAAGCTTATAGACTCTTGTTTAATATTAATGGATTCATGTAGTTCACGGTGATTACCTCTGATGAACCGAGAATCAATAAATAACAATATTTATGACTTGCATACAATAGGGAAGTGCATACAGAACACATGTCTGTACCGGCCACGTCTTCTTTATTATATTCTAGCTCTCTATTTATACGATTTTATGCAGATTAAGAAGGATCTATGGTAGTAAAAATTGTTAAGTTAGATATTTCGAAGCCTGTTAATTGCTGCAGGCCCTTTTTAAGCTGATTAAAATCGTCTAATACTAGCCAGAATATAGTTTATAAAACGGCGTCGGCACAGTAGGGGTTAAGGAGAGGTTTGTTTTCTTCTGGACCTGGTCTCTCTCAGGTTTAGCCCAATTATTTTACCGATTTTAATACCTTTGGTGCCATTTAGGTGTCGATTTGTTTTTTCCTGGCTAGCTATAGCGAGCCTGTAATTTAGGAGGAACCATCCTTCGGCGGTGATATTACTCTACCGAAAAATGTACACATTTATCTCAAAGAGGGGTCTTGGGGGTGTTTGTTTAAGCTTGTTGGAGGTCTTGGGAGACAACTAAAAAAACCAAAAAAAAACAGTAGATCAGTAAATTAACAAATGAATACAACTATATACAACCCCCCCCCCCCCCCCCTCCTTAAATACTAATGGAATCTCATATATTTTCTAGGTGATTCATTCTGATAAATCGAGAATCGGGTATTATTGTTTATGACGGTTAACCCACTCAGTACCAAGGACGTCCTTTGTGTTATATTCTGGCATTTATTAGACGATTATATTCAGCTTAGGGTGGACGCCTACCCATTAAAAGGCTACAGACTATCTCAATTACTTCTTTTAGTTACCATATGTCCTTCCGAAACTTCATAAAATCGTCTAAATGCAGGTGAAATCAAATAAAACAGACGTTCGCCGGTACATAGAAGGTTAAATACAATAGGATGAATTTACACTTTCTCCTCCACAATGCAGAACTTCTGCTTATCAGAATTCATTTATCCCCAGAGCTACTACTCTTTGGAATTCACTTCCCTCTAATTGCTTTCCACAAACTTACAATCTACAAATGTTTAAATCCAGTTGTTACAAACATTTTATGAATGGAGGATGCCTTTAGGCACATGGACCTTTTTGTTTTATCTGTGTTTTTCCTTCCTCCGTTCATTGTCTCTTTAAAAAAAAAAAAACAAAAAAAAAAACAAAAAAAAAAAAAAAAAAAAAGGCAAATGCATTGAAAACACATGTTGTTTGCTTAGTACTGAAAAACACCTACTGAAAAGCAAAACATAATTTAAATATAAATGCATTTGTTGGCGTCCTAAATGTATAAGAAGTTTACTACAACTAAAGGGTTATGGAAAGCATTTAAGAAGAAGTGAATTTCAGAGAAAAATAAATCCATATACAAAATACAAAAATAACACACACACACACACACAAGTTCTGCATTGTGGAGAGTGTATTAACCCACTCAGTACCAGGGACGTACTTTTCTTCATATTCTGGGAAATATATGACGATTTTACTGAGCTTTGGAAGGACCTCTAGCAATAATAAGGCTTCAAACTATTTCAACCAACCCTTTTAACTACTACAGATCCCTCCTAAGCTGCATACTATCGTCTAAATGTAACTATAATTAAATATAACACACGTCGCTGGTACTCAAAGGGTTAATTAGGGGGGGGGAGGGTTTATGGTGGATCATATGCTCTCATTAATTTCATTGGAGGTGTTTGGTGTTGTGGTGAAATTAATAAAACATAGATCATCAGTACGTTTAGGGATATTTTGTAGCGAGGCCGTTCTATATGATCGTCTGTGCCCCATGAATATTCTTTCCTCTCACTTAAACATTAGGCTACTGTAGTGCGGTGGGAATATGAACATAATTATATTAATATCCAGTATTTGAGAATGGATAATAAGTCGTAGGCGTGTGCATAAACCTTTAACCGCCTTGGTGGTGTAATGGTTAAGGTGTCTACAAATATGTGTGTGATAGCCCGGGTTCGAATCCTGATGGATCATATATATGCTTTCATTAATTTAATTGGAGGTGTTTGGTGTTGTGGTGAAATTAATAAAAAATAGATTTTCAGTAGGTTCAGGGATATTTCGTAGCGAGGCCGTTCTATATGACCTGTGCCCCATGAATATTCTCTCCTCTCACTTAAATATTAGGCTACCATAGTGCGGTGGGGATATGAACATGATTAGATTAATATCCAGTATTCGAGAATGGATAAGTCGTAGGCGTGTGCATAACCCTTTAACCGTCCTGGTGGTGTAATGGTTAAGGTGTCTACAAATCTGTGTGTGATAACCCGGGTTTGAATCTTGGTGGATCATATATTACAGTATTATGCTTTCATTAATTTCATTGGAGGTGTTTGTGTTGTGGTGAAATTAATAAGAAATAGATAGAATATGTAGGTTTATTTAATAGTTATTTAGTGTGCTCCCTCGACATCCATAAGGCTTACAAATACATCACCAAGATTCCCCCTCTAGATAAATTTGTAAATTTTTCGGTAGAGCGAATCCTCCTATATTACAGGCTCGCTTTCGTTCGCCAGGAAAAGATCGAAACAAAATTAGCACGAAAGGTCTAAATAGTGACAAAGAAATGGGGTGAAAAGTCTTATAATCGCCAAAATAATGAAGGTAAACGTCTTAAAATATGAACATTAATGGGGCTAAACATGAAGGAGAAGGGGGCAGAAAAAACAACCCTCCCCCCTTAAGTGATGGACGTTAACAAATGCCACAGGATAAAATGAGAAGGGGTACAACTGTAATAAATGTTCTATAATAGAATGCATACAATATTGAAATAAATGCAACCAGTGCGAATGCTTTGTAAATAAAGGACTGTTCTTGATTATAATTACTATACTCTACTTCTTCATTATAATTACTATACTCTACTTCTTCATTATAATTACTATACTCTACTTCTTCATTATAATTACTATACTCTACTTCTTCATTATAATTACTATACTCTACTTCTTCATTATAATACTATACTCTACTTCTTCATTATAATTACTATACTCTACTTCTTCATTATAATTACTATACTCTACTTCTTCATTATAATAACTATACTCTACTTCTTCATTATAATTACTATACTCTACTTCTTCATTATAATTACTATACTCTACTTCTTCATTATAATAACTATACTCTACTTCTTCATTATAATTACTATACTCTACTTCTTCATTATAATTACTATACTCTACTTCTTCATTATAATAACTATACTCTACTTCTTCATTATAATTACTATACTCTACTTCTTCATTATAATTACTATACTCTACTTCTTCATTATAATTACTATACTCTACTTCTTCATTATAATTACTATACTCTACTTCTTCATTTCAGTTACATTCAGAGTATAATAGTTCTGGTGTGTTTTTTATTTTAAACCAACAAAATATGTTTTCAACATAAATGACAGAAAGAAAATAATTGGGAGGCAGTTAGATTTCCTTGTAATCTATCATCATCCATATTATACAAACGAAAATTGTCGAATGCTGACTGGAATAAAAGAAAGCAATTCGTCATTATGATAGAAAACCATGAGATATCATCTCAGGTTTGATACGCTGGTCCGTGGAATATTAAAGATTCTACGAATTTGCACAGAGAAAATTGCGTCAAATAGGGCAGATCACTTTCAACACCCATCCCGTCATATCCATTGAACTATCTGATATATCACAGAAATATTGCCAGCAAAATGTTTATCTATCTATTGCCTGACGCCGTGATCCCCGAAGGTGTGGCCAAAATGCTTGCCGTCGAAAATTGCCAACAAAAGCTATGTGATACCCCATCTGAAAGGTTCAGATTCCCATTCTGATATGCAAATCCTTTAGAATCCATAGGCATCACTAGGCTGACCCTTCAAGTTATGTTAATAGTTCTTTTTGTACCTGTGGTTTTACCATTTATCTTACTTCACCCGTATCATATATATATATATATATATATATATATATATATATATATATATATATATATACCCGGTATACAGTATATTTATATATACATATTTCGTTTTCTTTTTTCTTTTCTTTTTCTATGTGGATGAGGGAGACAAAAGGCAAAGTTGCCTGTGACGATTACCTACCCCAGAGTTGAAAGAGTGACAGGGTCAAAATCAAGGAACGTTTGAGCCAAAATGCCTGGATACACAGAGTTTGAAGCAATTTAAGTCATAAGATGAGGGAAAGATTGATTCAGGGAGAGAGTTCCAGAGCTCAGCTGTTGAATAGAAGAACGATTGGGAGTATCGATTCACTCTTGAATTGGAGAGTTGAACAGAGTAGGGGTGGGATTGTGTTGCAACACGGTTACTACGTACCCTACATAGAGAAGGTTGTATACACTGGGAGAACTCTGAGGAACACATTATTGTAGTAGCGATAGAATAGCGAGAAAGATGCAACATTGCTGCAAAGAGAGAGAGATTGCAGAGAGTCGGTGAGTGGACGAGAGTTAATGATACAAAAGGCTTTCCTTTCTACTTTGTCAAGAAGTGCTACATGAGAGGATCCTCCCCACACATGTGAACAATACTCGATACAAGGACGCACTGTGCCCCTGTACAGAGCAAGAAGCTGTGCAGGGGTAAAGAACACCTTCAGACGGTTGAGCACTCCCAGCTTCTGGGAGGCCGCCTTAATCAGAATGGTAATGTGGTCCTTCCAAGAGAGAGCAGAGGAGAAAGAGGCACCAAGAATACTGAGAGAAGATGAAGGGGTGATTTTTGTGTTGTTGATATATAAGGGATAGTCATCTGAGAGTTCATGAAGGGTAGATAGATGGAGAAATTTGGTTTTGAAAGCATTAACGGTATAAAAGTTATATCTGCCCTAATTGGAAATAATAGTTAGATCAGAAGATAAGTGTTGTATGGCTTCATTATGTTTGATTTTGAGGGATTGCTTGCTGGAGCGTTCTGGACACCTAATTGAATAGTGTAAGGTAGAGTTGTCTGCCTATGAATGGATGGGACTGAAGGTACAGTTGAGAAGATAATTTATGAAAATTAGAAAGAGAATTGGAGATGGTAGAGAACCACGAATAACACCGAAATTGATAGGATGAGGAAATGAACGGTGGCCGTCCACAACTGCAGCTATGGAATGGCTGGAAAGGAAATTAGAGACAAAGGCACAGATGGAGGGATAGAAACCGAAGTTGGGAAGTTAAGAAATTGGAGATTTGTGCCAGACTCTATCGAAGGCCTTCTATATGTCTAGCGCAATAGAAAAGGTCTCACCGAAATCCCGAAAGGAATATGACCAAAAGTTAGTAAGATATGGAAGAAGGTCACCAGTAGAGTGACCCTTAAGGAAACCATACTGGCGATCTGAGAGAAAATTATGAGAAGAGATATGCTTAAGAAATTTGGAAGTAAGAATAGTTTCAAAATCTTTAGAGATGCAAGATATAAGATCAATTGGATTATAGTTGGAGGGTTGAGAGCGGTCACCCTTCTTTGGGACAGGTTGAATGAGAGCAAACCTCCAGCAAGAGGGGAAGACGTTAGAGGAGACACAGAGACGAAAGAGTTTGCTTAGGCAAGGAGTCAGCACAGAAGTAAAGTTTTTTAGTACAACAGGGGGAACATAGTTCGGAGCGTACGCCTTCTTAGTATTAAGCCCAGTGAGGGTCGAAAGTACATCTTTAGAATATATTAGGATATTAGGCATAATATTTAAGTAAGAGAGAGGGGGATAGAAAGGGAGGAATAGCACCGGAATCATCCAAGGTGGAGTTTCTAGCGAAAGTTTGGGCGAAGAGTTCAGCTTTGCCAGAGGAAGAACTGATGGTTGTTCCATCAGAGTGGAAAAAGGGAAGGAAAGATGAGGAAGAACAATTGTTGGACAGGTTCTTGGTTAGAAGCCAAAAACCTTGGGAAGAGCTAGGGTTGGATAGTTCAGTGAATTTATTATTAATGAAAGAGTGTTTGGGAAGTTGAAGGACAAATTTAGTTTGATTCCGGGCAGAAACATAGGAAGAATGAGATTCTTGAGTTTTAAGGCATCAGTACAGTTTGAATGCTTCCTCCTTATTGCAGACAGTAGAACAAGCGTGAGTAAACCAAGATGGTTTTGCATTAGTCAGAGAGAATGAAAATGGAATGTATGCCTCCATGCCTGATAGGATTACCTCAGTAACGCGTTCAGCACTCTCCGAGGGTCCCCGGCCACGGAAGCAAACATAATTCCATGGCAAATCAAAGAAGTACTGCCGGAGAGCCTCCCAGTTGGCAGTGCCAAAGTGCCACAAGCGCCGCCGGCTGGGAGGATCGGGTGGCCGTACTGGAGAGATAGAACAGGTGACAGAGATAAGTTTATGGTCGGAGGAGCCCAAAGGAGAGAAAAGATCGACAGTATAAGAAGAATGGTTAGAAGTTAGAAATAAGTCAAGAATGTTGGGCCGATCTCTGAAGCGATCAGGGATACGGGTGAGTTGCTGAACCAACTGCTCTAGGTCATTTAGGATAGAAAAGACATAGGTTAGTTCACCAGGTTGTAGTATGAAAGGAGAACCAATTGCGGTGGTGAACGTTGAAATCTCCTAAGGTTGAGATTTCTGAGAAAGGAGATATGGATAGAATGTGTTCCCATTTAGAGTTTAGATAGTCAAAGAATTTGGGAAAGTCGGCAGAGTTAGGGGAAAGATAGACAGCACAGATATATATATATATATATATATATATATATATATATATATATATATATATATATAATACATATATGACTGATGCGTTCTCCTCTATACACTCTTTTTTGTCTTCCAGCACTACCCCTCCGGACATAGGCTTACATCCTGCAGATTCAACCGCTCAACACGGTGAAGTGAGGAGGTCTTATTCCAGATGGTGAGTGAGAAGGTGAGACAGTCTGAGTGTTGCAACCGGCTCGTTCGTGGTCTCAACTTCATAGACCTTCGACACTTGGTTGTCTCCTCGTGGACCGTTGCAACTCTGACTACTCTAAGCTGTGTTGCCACTGTCTTACTGTCTCATCTCACAATCTTGGATACTTTTATTTTTTAAATGCCACCTACTGAGCTGCTTACTCACTAGGCACTGCGACCATAGCATATTTTGATGATGGGAATATTCATGCAATGCTAATTGGAATGTTATGGCGTGTCAGTGGTCTTTTTGGTGATGCACTGAAACTAAGTAAAGCACAATTTCTGATACAAATAAATATTTTCTTCCTGCAGCCAGACACACAGACAAACACATAGAAACGCAACCAGACACACAAACAAAAATACAGACACGCAGACAAACATACTAATACACAGACAAACATACAGACACGCAGACAAACATACAGACAAACATGCAGACAAACACACAGACAAACATACAGATACGCAGATAAACATACAGACATGCAGACAAACATACAGACACGCATCCAGACACATATGCAAACATACAAACACGCAGACAAACATACAGACACGCAGACAAACATACAAACACGCATCCAGACACACATACTGAGCTGTGGACAGACATCACTGAAATTCATTGTGGGACAATTTTTGGTTTTTAAGTGAGCTGTATTTAGGATTTTTCATTAGCTTTCGAATGGTATCTATATCATAAATATACGATCAAAACTTATATTTTTCCCGAATATTTTTGTCCGTGTGCCGCATATTTTATAGTCAGTGTGCCGCCCTCGCCGACTGGTAAATATTTTCGCTTCAATTCACGCTTCATTTAAATATCATTTAGGGATCGATACAGTTTTTAGATACTAATTTCGTATATCTTCAAAGAATACAGATTGTTATTTTCAAAGAACCAGCTCTGTACGACAAAAACTCAATTTTATATGAACATTTTCATATGCACACCATACGCGTGGGGAAATCTTCAGTCCGCCCGTATTTTCCATCCTCTCTTCCTCCCCATTTTCACCGATAAAATGTGGGACAATGGATATTTCTTTAAATCGCGCTATTTAGGATGTTTCATTGGCTTTCCAATGGTATCTATATCATCAATGTACGATCAAAACTTTTATTTTTCACGAATATTTCTTTGTCCGTGTGCCGCCATCGCCGACTGGTAAATATTTTCGCTTCAATTCACGCTCCATTTAAGTTTGAAAGTGTGTACATGCTTAGCTTGATATGCAGGATTCGAACCTGCATAATAAATCGTAGGCTTGTCCACCATTCTTTAACTGTCTTCGTAGCGCAATGGATAAATGCACTGAATTTCGGTGTAAGCATCCTAGGTTCGAATCCCTGGACTGCCACATGTATTTGTTGATTTCATTAATTGAGTTTAGGAGTAAAGTCGGTTGGAGGAGGGAACATAATAATTCATTCAGGTTCAGGGGTAGTTTTTAGAGAGGCCTTCCTTAGTGTTAAGGCCCCATTAATTACTCCTTCCATTCAACTATTCATAGCCTATGATAGCGCAGTTGGAAAGTGTGTACATGCTTAGATTGATATGCAGGAATCGAAACAGCATAATAAATCGTAGGCTTGTCCACCATTCTTTAACTGTCTTTGTAGCGCAATGGATAAATACACTGAATTTCGGTGTGAGCATCCTAGGTTCGAATCCCTGGACTGCCACATGTATTTGTTGATTTCATTAATTGAGTGCCTTCTGCGTGTCATAATAGGCGACTAAAGAGGTTGGGGCGGTGGGCTTGCGACCCCCACCCGGAAAAAATATCTAAGCAAAGAAAAACGAACGAACAGCCTCGGATGCGGACAGAACCAACGTTGACGAACCACGACCGACTAAGGACATGCCTTCGGACATTCTGAGAATGGCTACGTGGAATGTTAGTGGCATGAATGATGGCACAAAAGAGAGAGAGGTTCTGGAAGTGTTAGTGAATGCCAGGCTGGATGTATGTGGAATGACAGAGACCAAATGGAAAGATTCAGATGTGAGAGAGTGGGAGTGTGGAATGGGTGTGTGTGCTGGAGTGAGTGAAGGAACAGCGAGAGAAGGTGCATGTTTGTTTGTAAGTAGCAAATGGAAGGAATGTGTAAGAGAGTATGGGTCTGTGGGTTCAAGATGGTGTGGGTGAGAATGAAAGTAGGAATACAAACGTGGGTGATTGTATGTGTGTATGCCCCGACAGAGGATATACTTGAAAGAAAGAAAGAGGAGTTCTGGATGAATGTGGAGGCGTGCCTGGAGAAGTTTGACAAGAACGAAAGAATATTTCTGATTGAGGATATGAATGGTAATGTGGGTGATAGGAAAGTTGAGGGAGTGGTGGGAGGGTGGGGGGTACCATCAGAGGTGAATGGGAATGGTAGTGCACTTGTGGACGTATGTGTGGGGAGGAGGCTGTGGATAGCCAACACCTTCGTCCGACACAGAATGATCCACAGGTATACGTGGAAACGGATGTTGACGATGAAGGATAAGACAGTGGTGGAACGAAAGTCATTGATTGATTATGTATGTGTGGATGAACGAATGAAGAAATCTGTGATGGATGCTAGGGTGTATAGGGGTAGTGGAGGGGGTCTGTCTGATCATTATGTAGTGGTAGCTAAGGTTAGGATACAAAAGAAGTGGGTGAGGAGAGCTGGCGGGAGGCGAGAGGAGGGTGAAATGGTGAGGAGGGTGGAGAGGTTGCAGGAAAGGGAAGTCAGGGAGGAGTACAGGAGAGCAGTGGAAAGACGACTAGGTGGGTTCGACCTGGAAGTTATGGAGGAAGTGGAGGAGATGAGCAAGGTGTTTAAGGATGAGACCTGTGCAGCATGTGAGGAGGTGTGTGGAGTGAGGAGAAGAGGGAGGGGAGTGAAAGGTACAGCATGGTGGACAGAAGAGGTAAGAATAGCTGTGGAAGAAAAGAAGAAAGCATATAGAGAGTGGTTGGGTAGTAGAGGGAATGAAGATTCCGAGAGACAGAAACAAGCGAGGTACGTGGAGAGTAAGAGGGTGGTGAAGAGAGTAGTGAAGGAAAGTAAGAGAAGAGTAGATGAGGAATTTGGAAGGAATCTGAGTGTAAAATGGAGGGAGAGTAAGAAACTGTTCTGGAAAGAAGTCAAGAAAGTTAGGGAAGGTAGCAAGGGAAACAGTAAGGGTGTGAAAGATAAGAATGGGAGAATGCTAGCCGATAAGCAAGAGAGAGTCGAAAGATGGAGGGAGTACTTCAGTGAGTTGCTAAATGTAAGGAATGAAGAGCCAGCAAACATAGCTGGATATGGTATGGGAGGGAGAAGAAGAGAAATAGTGGAGGAGGAGGTGGGGATCAGGAGGTCAGACGTGTGGGAAGCCATGAATAGAGTGAAGTTGGGGAAAGCATCAGGAACAGATGGAGTGTGTGGGGAAATGTTGAGGGATGGTGGTGAGATAGTGATAGAATGGGTATGGACAATGTGAAAACTAGCATGGGAGAAGGGGAGTGCACCCGATGACTGGAAGACTGGCATAATAGTCCCCCTATATAAGGGCAAAGGGTAAAGAGGAGTGTGTGTTAACCACCGAGGAATATGTCTTCTAAGCGTAGTAGGGAAGGAATACAGTAGGGTAGTGATTGAGAGAGTGAGAGTGAGAACGGAGAAATGGATAGGCGACGAGCAGGGTGGTTTTAGGAAGGGAAGAGGATGTGTAGATCAGATTTTTACCCTGAATTGTGTTGTGGAGAAGTATCTGGAGAAGAAACAAAAGGTGTATGTTGCCTTTATGGACTTGGAGAAGGCCTATGACAGAGTGGATAGAGAAGGTTTGTGGAAAGTACTTAGAATATACGGAGTAGAGGGCAAGTTGCTGAAAGCAGTGAAGAGCATGTATGAGGGTCCAAAGGCGGCAGTACGTGTGGAGAGTGAGTGGAGCGAGTTCTTTGACCTGAATGTTGGTTTGAAACAGGGGTGTGTGATGTCCCCGTGGTTGTTTACTGTATATATGGATGGAGTCATGAAAGAAATACTATCAAGAGCAGTGGATGTTGGTGTATCGCTGAAAAGGGAGGGAATTGTGTGGAAGCTACCTATACTGTTGTTTGCAGATGATACAGTTCTGATGAGTGATAATGAATGGGAGTTGCAGGGTCTGGTAAATAAGTTTGGAACAGTGTGCGAAAAACGGAATTTGAAGGTAAATGCGGGAAAGAGCAAGGTTATGGTCTTCGAAAGGGGTGAAGTCACAGAGTGTGAGGTGAAGCTGAACGGTCAGGCTATGGAGATCGTCAACTCTTTTAAGTATCTGGGCAGTGTGTTGAGTAAAGATGGGACTATGGATGAAGAAGTGCGGGAGAGGGTACAACAGGGGAAGAGGGTTGTAGGAACGCTAAAAGCAGTAACAAGAAATAGGGTGGTCTGTATGGAAGTGAAGAAGTCCTTGCATGACAGTGTGGTAATCCCGACACTGACTTGCGGAAGCGAAGCATGGACGTTGGTTGAGAGACTCAGACCAAGAGTGAGAGCAGTGGAAATGAATTACTTAAGGAGTGCGTGCGGAGTTACATGGAGGGATAGACAGACTAATGAGGAAGTAAGAAGGAGGTGTGGTGTGGAGGTAGATGTGCTGGAAAGTGTGAAAAGGAACAACTTGAGATGGTTCGGCCATATGGAACGTATGAAAAGCGAGAGAATGACTAAGAGGGTGTACGAGAGCGAGGTGGAGGGACAGAGAGGGAGAGGTAGACCGAATGAGAGGTGGAAGGATGGAGTGAGGAAGTACATGAACGAAGGCGGTGCTGGTTGGGGGGAGGGGCGTCGACTGACTGGGGACAGAGGTGCATGGGGGCGGTTCGTTCATGGCCACCCCTTCGGGGATCACGGCGTCAGGCAATAGATAGATAGATAGATTAACTGAGTTTAGGAGTAAAGTCGGTTGGTGGAGGGAACATAATAAATCATTTAAAGATCGATACAGTTTTTAGATATTAATATCGTATATCGGCAATGAATACAGATTGTTATTTTCAAAGAACTAGCTCTGTACGACAAAAACTCGATTTTATATGAATATTTTCATATGCGCATACTTTACAACAAAATAATTTAACCTTTCCTTACCTTACCGTTGACCGTTGAATAAATATGTTAACACAATATGTATTGAGGCTATCCAATCACATTTCAGTCATTTTCAATGGTATACATTATCACTTATATCACATAAAGCCACTCTAAGACGATATATCCAGGGGGCGGCCATTTTTAAATGTCGCCGCTATGCCTCCTCCTGGCCTGGCTGTCTCAGGCAAACTGGGGTTTTTCGACGTTTAGAGCTTACTCGCATAGAGATATTTTTACCTTACAGTGTTGTCAGTTACCTCACGTAAATCCTTAGATTTTCAGTGACACACTGGTGAAAAGATATACTCGATCGCATATATAATAACTTTGCTAGGTTTACATAAGTTTCGCCCCAGATTATATACGCGATTGCGTCAAAATCGGTGTTTGGTCCAAAGTATTTATATACGTGATCGCGTCATATCAGACTGGGGGGGCACATTAATTCACCATTTCCATTTGTATATTTCTAACCTATGTACCTCATATTATGTAAAACAAAAGTTTGATTTGGTCCAAGAAACCATACCAAGATCTATCTATCTATCTATCTATATGCTCAGGCCCAATCCCCATTTTGGGGGTAGCCGACTCAAGACAGAGCAAGAACAGGGAAAACACAAAAACAACATAAAACAAAAAATAAAGACAGATAAAAAACACAAACTCACACACCAAGATATAAGATATAAGATATAACCAAGATATAATTGCTTAAATAGATTTCGCAGGCGTTATTCAAATATTCTGAGCACGCATTAGAGCATGCATGATTTCAACACCATCTCAAGTAAACGTTGATTCTATATGTCTCTTGTGAATTGTACAGGGTGTTTAATTTTGTTTTATATCATTTCACAATCTAATAACTTTGCCAATTCTCATTCAAATTACCTAAAATTTTAACACCTTGTGTAGAAACAAGTCATAATTTTATTTTCAATGTTTTAAGTTTTTAGCTCTTCAGGTATAGAAATACCATTCACTGGAAGAGAAAAGAGGAAGGCTGTCTGTGCAGGGCTAAAGGATCTGGACGTCCACCAGCATCGGAAGAGACCGTCGAGCCCTGCACAGACAGCCCTCCTCTTTGAACTTTTTGTGCCATGTCCAAATCTGCATTGCAGTTGGTGAATTTTTAGAGAATGATCTCACAAATTCACTCTGCACAGTCTTGTTCGACTGTGTTTGAGCATACTCCAACACACAAAACGCCTTTTCGCTTCCAGTGACTGGCATTTCTATACCTGAAAAGATAAACGCATAAAATAATGAACATAAAATGTTGACTTGTTTCTACACATGCTGTTAAAATTTAAGGTAATTTGAACAAGAATTGGCAAAGTTATTAGATTGCGAAATTATATCAAATTTGTTGAAACACCCTGTATAATGTGCAATTGAATGATTATTTCTCCCATTTGTGTGTGTCAATCTATATCTAATTATGTATATATGAATGAGTTGTTCTGTACCTATTGTATAAATGGCCTTGTATTTTATCATAATTATATATAGAATACTAAGTTCTCCCAGTTAGTAGGCCTACACTCACCAATAACCAGATTTGTTCTAGCATAATTACAATAATTATTCAAATTGCGCAGGATGAGACACAAACTTTTGGTCTTGTCTGTACAAGATGCCTTATCTCGGTGGTAAAGACAACATCTGTGCCAGGTTCCCTGTAACAGGTCTCATATTTGTTGAGGAAACATTTGGTCAGAGTTATCTGGACCAGCACTGAGAGCTCCCCAACAATTGTAGGAAGTACCACAATATTTAGGATCTACTTATACGGTTGCAAGTCGGGTGCACTTGGGCACTTTTCCTGAAATACAGTATATAATTATGTAAAAACTAGCCGTTCGTTCGAAGGAAAAATATTTTGCCATCGTGGCATACATTCATATTATACAATGTACAAATATTCTATATTAATGGATCTTAAGTGTTATATTAAAAACTATGTTGAATACACATCGAGGAGGATGCAACACTGCGAGCAGTAAACACTGCCATGGCGTTTGATGCTGATTAGTTTTGTGGTAATCCATTTTCTTCTTAACCTCTCCGCTGCATACCCCCTATAGTATACAGGCACCCCTGTGCGGAGGTATGACGATTTGGGCGACCCTTGCAAATATCGATGAAAAGTACATCAACGTGTAGGGAATGTTCGCGCGCATCGAGCCATATATATTCGACCCCACAAACAAATTCTGGGGGGGGGGTCCGTAGTTGAAGAAAGTGGAGCGAATGGCATCGCACGGCAAGATATCCCAGGTGACTATTCGTGCGCCCAGGGTGTTGGATGAGATGGAGGAGACGGAGGGTTTGGGTGTTATCTCGCGTATTTATCCTATTTTCATCACTTCTATGCTATGTGGAGTATGTGTAGGTATGTGTACGTATGTAGGCCACCCATATACCAAGGAATATCCCGCATATAGACCAAATATGCGACATATAAGCAAAGTATGAGAGAGTTTACAGGCGGGAACTGAGGTGAGAGAGTTTATGCGGGAGACAAATGCTTGTCTACATATATGTACGTATGTGTACGTATGTAGGCCACCCATATACCAAGGAATATGCCGCATATAGACCAAATATGCGACATATAAGCGAATTATGAGAGAGTTTAGAGGCGGGAACTGAGGTGAGAGAGTTTATGTGGGAGACAAGTGCTTGTGTACCGCTTGAGTGAGTCCAGGTTTAGCGTGTGGCAGGGTGGTATCGAGAGTTGCCAAGTTGTACAGGGTTTGTTGGCTGTAATATCACGTATATATCGTATTTTCAGCACTCTCATGCTATATATAAAGTACGAGTACGTATGTAGGCTACCCATATACCAAGGAATATGCCGCATATAGACCAAATATGCGACATATAAGCGAATTATAAGAGAGTTTACAGGTGGGAACGGAGGTTATGGGAGAGGTGTGGTTGGTGGGTGTGAGGGAGGGAGGGAGGGAAGTTGTGTCTGTGAGTCGCGAGTCGCTGGCAAGCCAAGGTCAGCCAGCTGTATGTGCAATTATTGTTGTCCCTGTCGCCGTTGTCGACTTGCCCTTCGTCCCTTTCTTCCCTTTGGCAGGGCCAGAGGCAGGGGCAGTGGCAGGGGCAGAAGGGCCGGCAGGGGCGGCAAGGGCAGAAGCGGCAGGGGCGGCTGGTGGTGGTGGTGGTGGTGGCAAGGTGGTAGTGGCAGAGGCAAAAGCTTTTTACCCATGCCCTTCCCTGCCTTCCCAGTGGCCCCTGCAGGTCCTGCAGCCCAAGGGCGGCCTCCTGCGTCGGTGGTAGTGGTGGCAGTGGTGGTAGCAGTTGCCTGGGTGGTGGTGGCAGTGTCCCAGAAAGACAATGACTCTGTGCACAGCCCTTGCTTGCACGTGTTTTACGTGCTTTACGTGCAGGTTCCTCGTCCTCGGACCTACTTGTGCCATAGTAATGGTAGCTAGGATCTTTGGCAGCCACTCTCTGCCTTCCACGGCCGCTAACACCACCAGAAGGAGGGCTGGTTGTGTCATCAGGGCGAGAGCGTGAGGGTGGTGTAGGCTCCAATGCGTGTGTATGTGCGTGCGTGTGTGCCGCTTGCCTGTGTGCGGGCCGAGCGTGTGGGGTGGTGGAATCGAGAGGTGCCAAGTCATACTATGCTCGCACCAATTTGTAGCCGCCTGGCTGTTAGACCGCGGTTTTGGTACGCGTTAAAAAACCGGGATTATATAAGGGGTTCCGCAGCGCAGCGGTAAAACTCTTATTAGTGTTTCAGTACTTGCCGGGTTAATAGGCTTGTTTATGTGTGCGAGCATCTCTGATGCAATAATTTCCTTTATTTCCCATCATGTTAGTTGAATAATTAAAATAATACTATTATCTTATATATACTGTATATGTACTGTACATGAAACTTATCTATCTATCTATCTATTGCCGGACGCCTTACTCCCCTTACGAGGGTGGCCATACACAGAATGCCCCCAAGCGGACCTATTCCCTGTGAGAGGGACAACCCGAGCCATTTTAGTGAAGAACTTACAGGATTGACCACTCAATTTAGGATCCGTCCGACTCCGAGGCCCTCTGTGTATCTTGTTAGCACTATTTTTCTACAGTGGTGTTCGGCTAATCCATCCACTAACCTGCCTTACCCTTAAGTAAGCAGTACGGAGTTGTATCAGGTTTACTCCCCTAGACAGGTTGCCAACCAAGGCTGATGAGTCCCATCCACCCGGATTTGTATAAGGTTGTCTTCCCTAGATGAGTTGCCGACCAAGGCTAACGAGTCCAATCCACCAGTTAACTTATACATACAGTATATTACATTATTTCGTAACACATACTGTTACAGATGGCACATGAATATAACTTATATACTTACCTCATGCTCTACTGTACATGTATACTTCAATACACTAAAACCTTAAATACAGTGCATCATTTAAGACTACCATTATAGAACACTTTAATATACTAGAATATTAATAAGGTGGACCTTACATTTCTACACAAGTAATATTTTTTAGACCACATGGATGTGTTAATATTTTAAGACAATTCAGCTAATCTAATAATGTATATAGCAAACTACTAATATAAAACTATTCCTTCACCTTAGTAAAAAAAACAGTTTTGTATGCTATTATAAAAAAGTATGTTACATTATAATGTTATATGCCACACTGCTACTCTAGCCATGTAAAGACACGTTAATGCACGAGGGACCCATAGTTAAAATTTGACAATATGTTGAAGCTTTTTTTTATCGGGAGAATCAACATACGATTGTATTCAAATTTGGGAGGGCCTGTGGAGAGTCAGAAGTGGAATTCAATTAGTGTTGACTCCATTTGAATGATGAAGGTAATTTTGAAGTTGAGTAAGATTGTTTGATAATGAGAATCTATATAATATTTTCGATTGTCTGTGTGTGTGTCTGTTCTTAATAGGCGGCCGCAGTTTTGGACCTGGGGAGCTGAAACTTTGCATGTGGGTGTCAATTGGCCTGGGTCAGGTCATAGAGGGGCGAGGCCACGATCGGAGGTCGTTTCGAGGCCGAAATTGATTTTTTGTTAAAAACAATTGAAAAAAATGGCCGTTTGGGGCAGAAGGAGGCCTCCGATCGAAAAGGTGTATGCAACGAAAGTTGTTCGCAGCCCCCCAATATAGGGGTACAGATGAGGTCAGATCCAAAATCGGAGGTCATTTAGCGGCCGAAATCGAGGTCGCCGTTTAATGAGGCACAGGGAGGTCAAGGCCGGTGATTATGGTAGTAGTAGTATTGTGATGATTGTGGTAGTAGTGATTGATGATGGTGATTATGGTAGTAGTAGTGGTGGTAGTAGTGATGGTGATTATGGTGATTACCCGGGCAACGCCGGGTACCCCTGCTAGTTCCCATTAAGTATCGATACATCAGTTGGTACCGTCAGCTGGAAGTACTATAGTAGGCTACTGTCCCCTCCCCACATTTGTACCCCTAGTGAGTAATCAGACAGAGTACGCCACACTCCACAGGCTGGAAAACCTACTGTGGCTCACATCAGGTTTTACAGCTGCTGGCCTAACTGTAACTACAGAGGCAGTCTATTCATTATAGGTAGGGCAGAAATCATGACCCCTAGGGCCCTAACCTATGTAACTAAAAAAACGCTATTCCTTATTCCCTGGCTGACCCTTCCTAAATGGTAAAAATATTAAATCAATTTCTCTAGTTCTTTATGATTTATAGAGGTTGTAGTGGTCAAAGTGATGACCACTTTGTAAATAGAAAACCAATCAATCGAATAATCGATTAACCTAAACCGCGAATTGCTGTAATATAAAATATAGTCACAAAGTTCTTTTTTACTATAACATTTTATATTGCAGAAAAAGGAGGCTATATCAATAATATCATACTATATGATATTATTGATATAGCCTCCATTTAACTCTCCATAGCCCTCAAAATGCCCCTAAAAGTGCTCATTTTTCAACAACAAAATTCTCGGGGGCTTATGGCCATGTAACATGTAAATCCGGCCCTGCCAGCAGGGGAGCAAATCACAGCTGACCGTGGGATAATTTTGTAAAAAAATGCTGTCAAATTACGCGAATGTAACTGCGAGCCTGCAACTTCATGTAAACGAGGAGGCCGTAAGGCCCGCTTTGTTTACATAGTCACACATTCTCAGTTCTATTCGCATCTAATTTGACTGCTGTTAGTTGCCCCTGCTGGTAATATGTAATTATGATGATGACAATGTCATGGGGGGTAGGGGGGTCAAAGTCCCCATCACCCCATTATTGTATCCCACGGCCAGGTGTTGGGTTAATTGTTTTGTTACCAGCCGGGGGATACAATAACGGGTTGTTGGGGACTTTGCCCCCTTAACTAAAATAGAGATGTTGTGAATAAAAAACTATTATCTTAGGATAGCCTAAAACAATAAAAATAAGCTAGGACTATTTTGAAACGTTAGGCCTTGAGGTGTTGTGAATAAAAAATATTACCCTAGGCTTATTTGAAAAGTAAGGCCTAAGTCTGTGAGTTTGGCTTGGCTAGCACTACCTAGGTGTAGGCATGGTAAAGTAGAACAATATACTGTAGTTAAGGTATAAATAATACTAATTTCCCAACTAGCTAATAACAGATGATTATCAATGATCAATCCCAGTCAGCAATCCTTAACTTAGGCCACATAAGTGTTTTTATCCCATATAGGCTAAGTGCAGCTAGGTTACCTTATCTCATCAATTGACAAGATACTCTATTCCTCTTCCTGTTGTTGTTGTTGTTGTTGTTCCCTAAGCTGCCTTGCCGAACAGCCCCGAGTCCTTAAGGAAGATGGCCTTCGGTCACGGTCGGGCTTTCCCACAGAGCTCTCAAAGAGTGTAAATTGTGTTGTTGCCATAAGTGGTTGTGTGAAATGCAGTCTTCTATGATGTGTTTAATGGTATGGGGTGCTGTGTTACAACCCGGGCAGGTGTCGACGACAGAGTCATCCAGTCTCTTCTGATAGCTCAGAAGAGCTGGATGGTGTCCGCATCTCAGCCTGGCCAGGTGGACTCTGTCCTCGCGAGGAAGGGAGGATTCAGAAGGATGGATTTCGGGAGGTCGTGCTTGCAGCTGCGTGTTGTCTATGAGTGAGTGGATGGAACGGCGAGTGATATGAGTATGGATGTGCTTCCGGAAGTTGGTTTGGGGTGGGCAGGGAGGGAGAGAAGACAGTATTTGTGTGTGATAGGTGTGCTGGGTGTTGTTTTGATATTTCTTGGTGTCTGTGGGTGTGTTGCCATGTAGTGTAGTGGGTGGTGTTGATTCGTGGAGGCTGCTGCCAGGAATTGAGTGCCTCTCATGTCTAGATGATCTTTGACTTTGAGGACTTTGGTTTCTTGATGTAGATGATCTGTGGGCGTAGCAGCTGTGCATCCTGTGATGATTTTCAGGGCTTTATTTTGAATAGTCTGTAAGGTCTTATGATGTGTTTCAGCTAGGTTAGAAGCCCAGGCCAGGCTTGCGTATTCCATAACTGATCTTATGTATTGTTTGTAGACTGTGGGGGTGGTTTCTTTGTTGTGTCCAAATTTCGTGTGGGCAAGTGATCTGAGGGCGTTAAGTCTGGGTGTCGGTATCTTTTTCGTGTTTGTGGTGTGCTGTTTAAATGTCATTTGGGTGTCGTATGTTACTCCTAGGATTTTGTGTGTGTGTGTGTGTTAGGGGTGTGTTGTTTATGTTGAGTCCCGGGATGTAATCGTGCTCTCCTGTCCAGCTTGTGAGGAGGGTTGCAGTGGATTTAGCTGGGGCTAAATTGAGTCTGTTTGTAGTGCACCATTCATGTAATGTGTCGAGATGGTCTTGAAGGAGTCTTGTTGCTGTGTCTGGGTTTTGGTGCGTGCTTGTGAGTGTTATGTCGTCTGCGTAGGAGGCTATGGTTATTTGGGGTGAATTTGGTGTATTTATATCATGCATGTACAGATTGAAGAGTGCGGGCGACAGGACGGATCCTTGCGGGACTCCGTTTGGGAAATTTCTAATGCTAGATGACTGACCGGTAAAAGATACATGTGCACATCTGCCTGCTAAGAAGTTGGCCAGCCATCTTTTGGTGTTGTTGTGCATGTTTGTGTTGTAGATATTTTTTGTTAGGTTGTGGCAGGGGATGACATCGAAGGCTTTACTAATGTCGAGTGTGGCAAGTACTGATCTGTGTGGTGGTCTAGCTGAGTTGATGCCGTCAAAAGCTCTTTGTGTAAGGTCTGTAAGAAGAGTGTTTGTGGAGTGCAATGGCCTGAAGCCGTGTTGTGTTGGAGAAAGGGGTAAGTCAGGTGTCATCAGTTGTAGTACAAGGTGCTCTATGACTTTGGAGGGGGTGCAAAGGAGTGTGATAGGGCGGTGTGAGGAGGGTAGCGTGGGGTCTTTGTTAGGTTTGGGGAATGTGATGATGATACCATGCTTCCAGATGTCTGGTATTGTGTTGTGTGAGTAGCTGTAGTTTGATATGTTAGTGAGTGCTTGTATGCCTTGTGGTCCCAGGTGTCTGAGGTGAATGTTGCTTATATTGACTAGGCCACAGGCGGGTGAGAGCTTGAGATTGTTGATGATATGCTTTGTCTGGTTGTTGGTGAAGGGTGTATAGTCAGGGTCTGTGGGGAATTGTCTTTTTCGTCGGATGACACGTCGGTCGTCTTTGTGGGGTTTTAGGTGACTGACATGAGAGAAGTGATTGATGAGAGTGATTGCTTGTTGTTTACGTGAAGGAGTAGAGTCTGTTGTTGTGATTGCAGCATGTGATTGTGTTGTGTTGTGTTGCTGTTGGAAAGTGTGATGCTGTTTAGTGTTTTGTAGAGTTTTTGGGGGTTTGTTTTGTGATCGAGTGTTTGTAGGAAGTTAATTGTTGTTCTTGTATTTTGTTGTTAATCTGGATGTTGAGTCCTTGAATTTGTTGTTTGATGTCTTGTGTGTGGGGTGCTGGGGAGTGTTTCAGTGTATCGCGTTGTATGATGAGGTTTAGAATTTCTGGTGAGAAGTTGGGGGTGTGTTTTTTTATGTTACCTTGGAATGTGTTTCTTGTCGGCGTTTTGGATAGTCGTGTTGAATGTGTGTACAACATTGTTGATGTTTGTGATGGGTGTAATGTTTAAGGTTTCAAAGTGTTGTTCTGTCTCATTTGTGAAAGCTTACCAGATAGCTCTTTTATAGTTAGTGTAAGTGTGTCTGTGGCTAGCTGGGGTGAGTCTTGTTTTGGTGGTGATAATGATTGGGAGGTGGTCTGAGCCTAAGGTTCTGACCACCATCCAGGATGTTGTGGAGGCGAGTTCAGGGGAGCAAAAGGTGATATCAGGCGATGATGGGGTGTAGAGGGCTTGGTGGGGAGTATGGGTATGCTGATGAATGTTATTGAGGATATAATTATAGGTTGTCTGTTTGGTGTTGTAGGACCAGCCCTCTGTCTGTGTCGGGGTTGTCGACAAACCAGGCCGACGTCTTTGCATTGAAATCACCACCCAGGATGATGTGGGGGGTGTTTGTGATGTGTTGTATTTGTGGTCTGTAATCATTTGGTATTGTAGGGGATGTTCGGGGAGGGATGTATGTATTTATGATGGTAATGTTGGAGCTGTTGCCAGTGCGTATTTTAATTGATTGTATTTCTGTTGTGTTATCGTTTGGGGGGAGGAGAGATTTGGTATGTGCACTGGTGTCTACTGTATATATGTTATATCTTTGTGTACCAGGGTGATGAGTCCACCGCCTGTTGGCTGTGGTGGATCGAATTAGCCATGTTAAACAATGAAATGTTCATACATTAAATTATAATAGGTTCTTCTTGGTGGCTTCGGTCATGTGGGCGAGATATTGTTAATTTACAAAATGACTTAAGCACGGTGAGTGGCCATGCACCTGATTGGTCAATGGAAACCTCAGCGAAAGGGAGGCGCACGATGTGTTCATGAATACACCTTCCACACTCCCTCAGTAGTGATCGTAGGTTCATGTACGAAATTGCACGCTACGACCGTTAGTGAATCCAGGCCCTGATCTCAAAATCCCCTGTCTATACCCAGTTACAAATCTCACTTATTTATGCCCAATATCACAATCTCCTCTAAAGATGTACTCTCTGCCCTCTCTGGGCTTAATACTAAGTAGTACGAACCGGATGGTGTTCCTCCTGGTGTACTCAAAATCTGTCCTTCCATGCCAACTCCCTGCATAGCCAAACTATTTCGTCTCTGTCTCTCCTTTAACGTGTTTCCTTCTTGCTGGAAGTTTGGTTATTTTCAAACTATCCAAAGAAGGGTGACCGCTCTCAACCCTCCAACTATTGATTAAAGGCTCTCATTTCTTGCATCTCTGAAGTTTTTAAAACTATTGTTAACTCAAAATTTCTGAAGCATTTTTATTCCCATAAACTACTTTCAGATCAGCAGTACGGTTTTCTTAAAGGCCACTCTACTGGTGATCTTCTTGCTTATCTTACTAACTCTTGGTCATCTTTCTTTCTGGACTTCGGTGAGACTTTTCTATTGTGCGCCGCTAGACATATCGAAAGCCTTCGACAGAGTCTGGCATAAATCTCTAGTTCCTAAACTTACCTGCCTTCGGGTACTATCCTTCTATCTGTGCCTTTGTATCTAATTTACATTCAGACCGCTCCATAGCTGCGGTTGTGGACGGCCATTGTTCGCTTCCTCAACCTATCAACTCCCTCGTTCCTCCTCCTGCCTTATCTTTCTAATATTTATTAATGAGCTCCTTAACTGTACCTCTAGTTCAATCCACTCATATGCTGAGGATTATTCAATTAGTTTTGCACATCAACCCATCATGCAATCACTCTAAAATTCACGTGACAGGGCCATGGCACGCCTACCTTATGATCTGAGATGACGTGGTTGCAAACCAGGGGCAAAGCATCCCCCGCAGAGGTCCTAACAATGCAGGGAAATGAACAGCCTACAAGAGTCAAAATAGCTGCAGTGAAGGAGAGCAAAAGGACTAGGAAGAAGGCACAGCAGAGGGTGGAAAGAGAAACAACACAGTTTCCCCAAGTTTCCCGTGCTCTAATACCTGCAGAGATAATACAGTCTACCTAACAAGGGAGACATACCCATGCTCTAATCCCTGCAGGTGTAGGACAGTCTACCCACCAAGGGTCATCACATCCGGGTCCTACCAGAAGTTCGAACCTGGACTAATTACAGAGATCCCTGTCCAGCCAATTACAGAGCCTGAGACAAACACAAAAGGCAGGCACTCAACAGCAGCCGGATTTGGAATTCAACGAAGAAGAATTTATGCTAATTCCGCATAAAGATCCAGTACAATACCTCTACAGATGGAACCAAGATAATCACCTCTACAGTACCTCACTTGAGGAATGGAAATAATAGAAAAGGAATTAGGAGGAACAAAAGCATAACCTGCAATATAGAAAAAGTCAGGAAGAGTGAATCAAAGAAAAACATTTATCATGCAGCTATGCAAGCCTTTTATATAAAGAGTATAATCTTAAGATATAGAGAATAACCTTGTACAGTGCATGTATTATTAGGGTAAGTGTATTTCTAGAATAATGATTGCCTGCACAATAAGGAAAACAATGAAATTCCCATGTCCCTACTATTCTGAGATAGGTCAAATTGAGTTCAAACTACCATCCAAATATAGCCTGACTGAAATTGAGGGAAGGTATGCAAACACGGGTAATACCTTCCACTGGTTCAGCTTTTAGTGGGTAGAAAACAGTGTTGGCTATACTTTTCTATAGGACAAGCCTGTCCCTATGATAAAATTCAACTAAGGTGGCAAACGAGAGTGTATTAGAGGAGTCAGGAGCAACCTTCTCTAGTGTCCGTGAGAGAGGCAGCACCCTTTTACGTCCAGCGGAGGAAGAACTACGCGTCCTACGTCGTCCAGATTCTCCCTCATGGAAATTACTTCTCCTCTACACCCATAACCTAAGTGTCTCTGTGTTTATAAGTTTTGGGAATTATTGTGAAGGTAATATAAAATATGCGAGTGTTCAATTTAACTTTTTCGTGGAGATCCGCTTCTAGGACAATATAGTACACGTGTGAGATTTATCAAACTTCGATCCCTGCAGTGATTTTACATAAGTATGGTGTATTGTCTATGTAATTCGTGTTCAAGCATTTGTTCAATTATTTTTACCTACGTTACATAGCCGATAGTTTAGGAGTAAAGTTTGTTAGTGGAGAGAACATAATAATTATACGTGATACTTAGTGAATGCTCTCAGATTTTATTCTATTGTGTTATTATTCATTGCGTGTCCAAGTCAAAGTGAAGTGTATAACGAGAGCTATTTTCCTTCTTAAAACTTAAATCCTAAACTTAACCCGTACAGCCCCAGCGACGCGTCTGACGCGTCGGCGATGTATGTAACGCACAGCCCCAGGCGCGTCGCCTGACGCGTCACCCTAATTGCGCCGACCGTAACCTCAGGTGTAGCCACTCAAGAGGGCTCAGATTTGTATGGGAACTGTGTACGTATCCCGCGCAACCGTGCCAATGGTTGAAAACTCTCAAAGTCCACGTGTGTATTCGTGAGCGCGCAATAACCTGTTTTTTTGGGGTAATTGCCTTCAATTTTTTACTCTTGTAAAATACGTTTTTGGGGGCTCTGTAGGACCATTTTTAAAGCTTTTTGAGCATTTTTTCGTGGTTTTTCCTTCATTCCTAACCCATTCGGTATTGTTTCTGGAATAAAAAAAAATTTGAAAAACGGCCGGGTTCTGGTGAACAAACATTACAAAACTAGCCGGGACTCCACGGGTTAACTCCTAAACTCAAGACCGTAATATACGTCCAATTATAACAAGAGAATACTTAGTGTATATAGTCGCCACCGCTGAAAGTAAAGAACCCGTCCATTGAGTTAAAATTAACCTGTATTCAAGATATCTAAGTTGTATTAGTTCTTGTGAATAATCTAATCATATACGTTACCCGGGCTATGTAATTCTTTCACCACCGATTTAGGAATTCAGATTATACATGGCTATATTTATCAAGCCTGTATTTATGGTTATTGATATGTTACTACTTTGTTCTGTAATTAAATAATTATAACGATTATTAAAGTTATAGTAAAGCGCTACTTGGTTCTGTGTTCCATTCAGCAGTTTGTTAATTTATTCAAACTCCTTCTGATGCCATCATTTTTGGCTATTTATTAAGTTACTACTTTGTTCTGTATCTAAGTCATTATAGCTCTTATTAAAGCTATAATAAAGCGCTACTTCGTTTTGCGTTACATTCAGTAGTTTGTTAATTCATTGAAACTTACTTGTCTATAGCTATTGTGCCGCTATAATTTATTCACTATATTTATTGTGAATCTGATTTCCTTACTCCGTGTAATTTTAACTCATTTACGATTTAATCTATTTTTCGTGTATCGTGTGAGAGATTATTCACAATAATCCTTTGATAGTTAAATTCAGATTTAAAATATCAATCCCCCTAGAATAAAGCGAAATTCATATCTTCTAAACTCTCTTTAACGTTGCACTAAATCGAAACTTTATTTAACCTGACCTCAGTCCGACTGACCTGTACCCCCGTGAATGGTACTTTTGAGCGTACACCTGAGCGCGGCATTATTTGTTTTTCACGCCGCGGAGACCTATGCGCAGCTGAGTAGTTGACCTCAGTTGCCATACCTAGCATTTATTATACCTCTCGTTACACATGTTATACACTTGACCCGTATAGATATTGTTATCAGTATTTGTATTTGTGTATTTATTTTGTGTAATTGTGTATTTCTTATTTGATGCTTTGTAAGTGACGACATTATTTCACTAAAGAGTAAAACTTATTCAACTCTTTATAAGTCACATTGTGTTATATTGGAATCTTACTCATTATAGTAGAGGTTTTGATACCCCACTTCCTGTACCTATGTTTACATAATAAATACGAGTGTAATTATTCCTTGTGTTTATTGTGTTTTGGGAGAGTGATTGAGTAATCTAAAAGTAACATTGATCAAGCGAGATATGTTCCAGTGAGCATTATCTAATTCTGTGTATCCGAAACCAGGATTACAGCCCGGCATAACATGATCTATCAAATATTTCTGATTGGGGCACATAAAATCTTGTTACTTTCAACGCCTTCAATAACCAATGTATCCCTTTTTATGTCTATCACATTCTTCTGCAACTAGTTTTGCACATCAACCAAGCATGCAATAACTCCAAAACTCACATGACAGGGCCATGGCATGCCTACCTTATGATCTATCAATTCTTTCTGATTGCGGCAGAGAAAATCTTGTTATTTTCAACGTCTCCAAGAACCAATTTATCCCTTTTTCTCTCTATCACAATCTTCCGAAAGACTATCAATTATTCTTCAACAATACACAAATCAACCCTTCATTTTCTCTCAATATTCTAGAATCTAGATGTATCTTTTTCATCCGACCTTTCTTGGAAAGCTCATATTACTACTTTGCTAAAACAGCTTCCTAAAAGATAGGTGTGTGCTTAGCCGTTTCTGTGGGTTCTTCACCCCCGCACCGCTACTTGCTCTGTATTGGGGCGCACTGCGCCCCTGTATTGAGTATTGTTTGCATGTGTGGGGAGGCTCCATCCATACTGCACTTCTCTAAGAACATAAGAACATATGAAAATTGGAGTCTGCAGAAAGCCGATTGGCCCAAGCAAGGCAGATCCCTGTCCCACACAACTACAGTTCAATTACAAAGCCCAATTATAGGCTCAACACTCTAATACCCTGAGGATCATCTTACCAAAACGGTTAGAGATTAATGCAGGATTATGGGGGTCTGCAGAGCGCTGATTGGCCCAACCCGGCTGATCCCCCTTCACACCCAACCCTTCTCGTCCATATGCTTATCCAATTTTATCTTAAAGCTCCCTACCGTTTTAGATCCCACTATAGCACTTGGTAGTCCATTCCACCCATCTACAACTCTGTTACCAAACCAATATTTGCCTATATCTTTTCTGAAACGAAATTTATCTAATTTGAAACCATTGGTACGAGTTCTTTCGCTATCACTGAGCTTTAGTACATTTGTCATGTCCCCTTTGTTAATCCCATTAACACACTTGAACACCTCTATCATATCCCCTCTAACTCTGCGTCTCTCTAACGAATGTAAACCTAATTTCTTCAACCTTTCTTCATACGGAAGATTTCTAATATTATGGATAATTTTTGTCATTCTACGCTGTACTCTCTCCAATGAATCTATGTCCATTCTGTAATAAGGACACCAAAATTGGACAGCATAATCCACATGGGGTCTCACTAAAGACAAGTAAAGTTTTAAGATAACATCAGCAGTTCTGTTACTCACACTCCTAGAGATGAACCCGAGAATCCTGTTTGCCTTATTACGAACGCTTATACACTGTTTTCTAGGCTTCAAATCATTGCTAACAAACACACCTAGATCTTTCTCGCATTCTGAACTTTCTAATTCTAAATTAGCTAGTTTATATTTAGCATTTGTTTGCATCTTCCCTATCTTTAATACCTTGCATTTGTCTATGTTAAACTTCATCTGCCAATTTACTGACCATTCATGTAAGGTATCTAGATCCCTTTGGAGGCACTCTATATCGCTATCTGAATCAATTGAGCTCCCCATTTTAGTATCGTCTGCGAATTTACTTATCCTACTAGTTATACCTAAATCTAGGTCATTTATGTATATAAGAATGACCTAGATTTAGGTATAACTAGTAGGATAAAAAGTAGAGGACTCTACTCTAAAGAGTAGAGTCAAAAGCATTTCGCCTAATCAACTCACTTCTCTACAATCTCTTTCTACACACCGCAATGTTGCATCTATTTCACTTTTTGTATTGCTATTACAACAATCAGTGTTCTTCAGAGCTCTTTCAGTGCATACCCCCTCCCTTGCTGCGAGTGCAAGGCACCCACCTATCATCACAGTCCCACTCCTATTTGGCCAGCTCTGCAACCCAAGAATTGGCAAATGTTTTCAGTCTTTCTTCTACTTAACAAGTGAACTCTGGAGCTCTCTCCCTCAATCAATCTGTCCTACATCCCAAGATTTAAACTGCTTTAAACTTTGCGTGGCCAGGCTTTGTTACCCCAACGTCCCTGAATATGGCTCTGTCTCTCTTTTAGCTTTCGAGGAAACACTCGTTATAGGCAACCTGCCTTTTGTCATACACATAAATCACAAATATTGGCTGAAAGGGAACAGCATCCGTGAGCGTAGTCATTGCAGTCCTACCAACCAGCTACGAATAAGACTAGTTGCACTCAATTCCGGTGATTGGCCAGCCCAAGTAAAGATCATTCAGTGTGGGATGAATTCTTGCCCACGGGAAGATGGAGTTTCTCCTCACGATAGTGTGTTTGGCGAGGGCGAGCCCTCCCTGTTAATACCTTTCCGTCATGTAGACACAGAGTTTGAATCAATTTAAGTCATAGGATGAGGGAAAGATGGAATCAGGGAGAGAGTTATAGAGCTCAGCTGTTGAATAGAAGAAAGATTGGGAATATCGTTTCACTCTTGGGATGGAGAGTTGCACAGAGTAGGGGTGGGAATGTGTTGCTAGACGGGTGCTACGTACTCTACGTAGAGGAGGTGGTATAGGCCTACTCTGAGAGAGCTCTGACGAACACTGATTATTGTAATAGCGGTAGAATATCATAGATTACCGGTAGAATTGTTGCTATTACCTGCAAGGAATTCGCTAAATACTGAAAGTGAGTTGAATTTGTAACGCAGTAAATAATAATAATAATAATAATAATAATTGTTATTATTATTATTTTATTTTTATAATAATAATAATAATAATAATAATAATAATAATAATAATAATAGCCATATATTTTATAATGATCCAAGCAAGTTCATATTCATAAGACTCGTTGTATTTTACATCTACTTGAACTTTGCTTTTCCCAGACCTAGTCCGTGATCACCAAAGAACCTGGTTAGGAAACGAGGATCTCTGGCTTCAAATAAACTTCGACCAGGAAACAAGAGCCTAGGGTCCGGACAATACGCCAGGGGGCACAGTAAGTTTCAGGTGCTGAAAGGATTTATGATTCTTCCTTGTGTAATTTATTTCGTTCTCAGTCACTTGGTCCACAAAATTGTGATATTATATTACTAGACGTCTGGCTACTGCTAGATGATGTTTGTACTAAGGCTGCCACCACTTGTCTAGTAGAATATGCTATACTGATAGGGATTTTGGAGAAAACAGATTTACTGTTTTTTCAGCGCAACGACCAGGTTTTATTGATGAAGTAACTTGTAGTTCAAGAACAATGAGTACAGGAACAATAGTAATATGATTGAGTTATACAAGGTGTCAACAAATATGCGAGCCAAACTTCAGGATATGATTATACAAATTAATATAAGCATAACATGTTCTATAACAATAATTATTAATATCTACCGCTCAGACCAGACCAGATGGCTGGAGTAAAATTGAAAAGAAGAGTAATTGGACAGAGGAAGAACAAGCTGAGAAGTGAGAAGTACAGTAGAAGACTTCTACCACTCAAGAGGTATTGAAGGTTTTATATATAGTGTCCTCCCCTGCATTGCTGTAATGGACTTCCCTGTCAAATAGTTGCCAACAGGTCCAAAGTAAGCTAATGTGTCTATACTCATTTTGCAAAGTATATAATTATACCGGTAATGTCTTGATAAAAACATGGTAGAATTATTGGAGTTAGATGAGGGTGTGGTAGTCTCTAGGGCAGCCATACCCGTCTTATGGGGAAATACTTGACCCGTTCAGTACCAGGGACGTCCTTTTCATCCTTTTCTGGAAACTGTTGGACGATCTTATTCAGCTTAGGAAGTACCTCTAGCAATAATAAGGCTTCAAACTATCTCAGCTTTTAGCTACCACAGATCCTTCTTAAGCTGCAGTAAATCGTCTAAATATAGCTAGAATAAAATATAACACACGTCGCTGGTACTCAAGGGGTTAAGCAAATGCCATTTTCACCAGGCAATATCTCTGTAACGAATACAATTTAGAATTTTGCTCATAGAACATTGTATGCATAGAAAAACCTGAAGTTTGGCACTTCTATTTTGGGACACTGTGCAGTGAGTACTATTTTAACGTTATATACTTACATGTGGTGTCCCATGTTCGAATCCCGGGGGATCACATGCTTTCTTTAATTTCATTTGGGAGGTGATTGATGTTAAGAATGCGTATTTATTAATATGATTTAGTGTGCAGAGGACCTAAGATGGCTAAGGTCCTAATGTAATCTGCAGTGAATAGTACAGAGGTTCTTTATGGCTATTATGAGATCCTAGGCTAATCTGATTATTCAAAAGTTATTCTGATCTATCGAAGGTAGTAATTGCCTGATTTGCAATTATTCTCTATATAATGTACACTTGATCAGTGTGGTATGAGCGTGATATGGGTATGAATGTCTTGATGGTTTAATGGTTAGAGCATGTAAGTTATGTATGTGATATCCTAGGTTCGAATCCTGGGAGAATCACATGCTTTCACTAATTTAATTTTGGTTGTTATTGGTGTTAAGAACAATGTTATAATGAATATAAGAAGAGGTTTGTATCAACACATTCTATCCTGATACTGTGAGTGCCAGGGCTTTCCGTGTTTACGTTACAGCTGGAAGGCACCCAGACACAATACTCTGAACTACGGCTCTGATGTGCAACGCTTGTTAGAAGGTGAAATTATTTGCTACATTGGCTCATTCCAAAGTGCTAGGAATGTTTCTATGCTTATTCAGATTGGGTATGTGTTACACGTATTGTACTCTATATAATCCTACCTAACCGTAACCAAGCCTAACACAATTATAACCTAACCTAATATGTCTAATAACCTAACTTTTTTAACCTACCTTAAACCAAGTCCATTACATTCTGAGCTCAGAGTGTACAATGCCAGGCGAACAGCTATTTTTGTATTGGAAGGCTTTATGGATACTTGTCTGCAGTTTTATTTTGCATACAGAGGGTTTTACATACACATTCTCTCACCTACTAGTTTTTCACTCGCATAGTATTTTTCCTAAACTTACTTTGCCTACATGTAGATTGTAGAGTCAGTAAAATCAGCCAAATATATGACATTATTCTAGATTAATTTGAATCTTAGCCTAACTTAAGTTTTTCAAGTAATGTATAACCTAATTTTAGCATATACTCACTTATAACATGAAATTATCTTAACATATTCTTAGTTATAACCTAAATATACCTTAACCTAGCCTAACAACCTACCCACGATAAGTTTTTACCCAAACCTGACCATAACTCACCCTAGCATATTACTTTCTTGATGTATATTCCCCGAGAATATACTGTATAACAAAGGCATAAGATCAGTTACTTCAAGGGATTTCGGTCCTGTCATACACATGGTATTTCGTTCTCAATAACTTGTTGATTTGTAACGTAGCTTAATCTTAACCCTTGCAGTACTGGTGACATCTTTATTTCATTTCAGCTACATTTAGACGATTTTATGAAACTAAAAACATATATATGGTAGCTACGAAGATTAATTGAGATAGTCTGTAGCCTTTTAAAGTGTAGATGTTCTTCCTAAGCTGAACATAATCGTCTAATAGTTGCCAGAATAAGAATAAAAGGATGTAACCCGTACTGCATGGGTTAATTTGAATTTTCCATTTGAACTTAATATAGTCTACTGATCTAATATAGCAGACTTTCTTTCTCCTAAACTACACACAATTAAATATATCTTGGCGAACGAATTTATAGGAGTACTGTAAAGAAGATTTCGAGAGACAGAAACGAGCGAGGTACGTGGAGAGTAAGAGGGTGGTGAAGAGAGTAGTGAAGGAAAGTAAGAGAAGAGTAGATGAGGAATTTGGAAGGAATCTGAGTGTAAAATGGAGGGAGAGTAAGAAACTGTTCTGGAAAGAAGTCAAGAAAGTTAGGGAAGGTAGCAAGGGAAACAGTAAGGGTGTGAAAGATAAGAATGGGAGAATGCTAGCCGAGAAGCAAGAGAGAGTCGAAAGATGGAGGGAGTACTTCAATGAGTTGCTAAATGTAAGGAATGAAGAGCCAGCAAACATAGCTGGATATGGTATGGGAGGGAGAAGAAGAAAAGTAGTGGAGGAGGAGATGGGGATCAGGAGGTCAGAAGTGTGGGAAGCCATGAAAAGAGTGAAGTTGGGGAAAGCACCAGGAACAGATAGAGTGTGTGGGGAAATGTTGAGGTATGGTGGTGAGATAGTGGTCGAATGGGTATGGAAAATGTGCAAACTAGCATGGAAGAAGGGGAGTGCACCCGATGACTGGAAGACTGGCATAATAGTCCCCCTATATAAGGGCAAAGGGGAAAGAGGGGTGTGTGGTAACCACCGAGGAATATGTCTTCTAAGCGTAGTAGGGAAGGTATACAGTAGGGTAGTGATTGAGAGAGTGAGAGTGAGAACGGAGAAATGGATAGGCGACAAGCAGGGAGGTTTTAGGAAGGGAAGAGGATTTGTAGATCAGATTTTTACCCTGAATTGTGTTGTGGAGAAATATCTGGAGAAGCAACAAAAGGTGTATGTTGCCTTTATGGACTTGGAGAAGGTCAATGACAGAGTGGATAGAGAAGGTTTGTGGAAAGTACTTAGAATATACGGAGTAGATGGCAAGTTGCTGAAAGCAGTGAAGAGCATGTATGAGGGTGCAAAGGCGGCAGTACGTGTGGAGAGTGAGCAGAGCGAGTTCTTTGACCTGAATGTTAGGTTGAAACAGGGGTGTGTGATGTCCCCGTGGTTGTTTACTGTATATATGGATGGAGTAATGGAAGAAATACTATCAAGAGCAGTGGATGTTGGTGTATCGCTGAAAAGGGAGGGAATTGAGTGGAAGCTACCTATACTGCTGTTTGCGGATGATACAGTTCTGATGAGTGATAATGAATGGGAGTTGCAGGGTCTGGTAAATGAGTTTGGAACAGTGTGCGAAAAACGGAATTTGAAGGTAAATGCGGGGAAGAGCAAGGTTATGGTCTTCGAAAGGGGTGAAGTCACAGAGTGTGAGGTGAAGCTGAACTGTCAGGCTATGGAGATAGTCAACTCTTTTTTGTATCTGGGCAGTGTGTTGAGTAAAGATGGGACTATGGATGAAGAAGTGCGGGAGAGGGTACAAAAGGGGAAGATGGTTGTAGGAACGTTGAAAGCAGTAACAAGAAATAGGGTGGTCAGTATGGAAGTGAAAAAGTCCTTGCATGACAGTGTGGTAATCCCGACACTGACTTACGGAAGCGAAGCATGGACGTTGGTTGAGAGACTCAGACCAAAAGTGAGAGCAGTGGAAATGAATTACTTAAGAAGTGCATGCGGACTTACATGGAGGGATAGACAGACTAATGAGGAATAAGAAGGAGGTGTGGTGTGGAGGTAGATGTGCTGGAAAGTGTGAAAAGTAATAAGTTGAGATGGTTTGGCCATATGGAACGTATGGAAAGCGAGAGAATGACTAAGAGGGTGTACGAGAGCGAGGTGGAGGGACAGAGAGGGAGAGGTAGACTGAAAGAGAGGTGGAAGGATGGAGTGAAGAAGTATATGAACGAAGGCGGTGCTGGTTGGGGGGAGGGGCGTCGACTAACTGGGGACAGAGGTGCATGGGGGCGGATCGTTCGTGGCCACACCTTCGGAGATCGCGGCGTCAGGCAATAGATAGATAGATAGACTGTAAAGAAGCTACCACATTTCACCCGGAGTCAATAGAGACGCACACGCCAACATTTATACAACCTTCGATATATAACAGCACTAGAGTTTGGTGTATATTGTATGTACTGTTGCCTGGGAACACTTCGCGTTATCGTATCATGAAAGTAATGTTTCGATGAATAACAAACTCAGGTTTGTAGTTCGGTTTATATGTCAGTGTCAGTCAGACCACAAGGCCATGCAAATAACTAATAAGAGCATGGCAGCAGCTAACAACACTCTGGCAGATTTTGCAAGATAAATGAGACGGAATTTTTGCAGTAGTCTAGCCAGTTGCTGCCTTCTTTATTTGCTGCATATTATTACGATTTTGAAAGGTTTGAGAAAACCGATATATTTTTATAAATAGTGGACATTGCTTGTATTTCTTGTATTATCCAGTACAGTATACTGTATTTACCTGTTTCATGAGACACAAGTCATTAACTACTTCGAATATGATTTAGTCATCACATCGTGCTTCTTATAGCAATAATAACACTATTGAACTGTCGACGTACTTTTTGCTATACCGAGTAAATAATTGTCAAGCAAATGTATATGACTAAGTTACAACTACAAATAATGCACTGCGTTCTACAATAGGCAAGGCCCAAGCATTGAAGATTCCGATGTTGCCTATTCAATGTACTTATATATATTTATGTAAGTTTAATAACTGCTTTAGTATTCATCATATATAATTATAAAATGTCTATTTTTGTTTTAAATTACTCGCAATGGTTATCTTGTGGACAATTCCTTATAAAATAATGTAAAATAACTGAGTGTTACTGTCGAAGGATATATTAACCCCTTCTGTACCCACGTCGTCCTTTTAACTTTATTTAGTTTCAAAAGGTCCTCCAGTAATTAATAGGATTCGAACTATCACACGTAACCCTTATTGCTACCCACAGATCCGTCGTAAACTGCATAAAGTCGTCTAATTATAGCGAGAATAAAATTCAAAAGACGTCACCGGTACAGAAGGGGTTAATGTCACTGATGCAGACAAAGATTATCTATTGAATTTGTTCAAAATGTATAAATGTTTCTGCGTAGTAACGTTCAGGAATATAGCCAAATATCCTACGGTTTACTACCCGGTATTCTCCCCTATGTGGCTGTGTACCTTCTGTTGATAGGTAAAGAACTGTTATATTTACAGTCAGTGTTATTGGTCCAGTACCATTCGGCTTGAAGTACGGGACAACTATTTCGTGAGTCCTTCGATAACAGCACACATTGGGGAGGGAAATAAAATAAAATAGTGCGTGTGTATAGGGGGGAGAGGGGGGGGGGGGGTCTACGTTTGATATGGATGATTGGACACATCATGTAGACTAAGGTTACACGTCCTCGGCCTATCACCATCTTCATGAACAAGATTTGGCAACACAGGAAATATTTAAACATTTAATGGCATCTCCATTGGTCATCCCTAATAATATGCCCCGCTGGGTCATGCAGACTCGTGCTTAAGGTTTGGACCGGATATCTTGGAGGTCTTCTGCACACCAAGTAACGATAGTTTAAGCAGCAAGTCGCACAGTAACACACAACGTAATGTATTTGAATCTTGAATAGCGTCTCGCATAGTCTATAATTATATTGTTCTGCATTGTTCATTTTCATAACAAACTAAATATAATATACAGTATTGTGTTGCAATAATGGACATTAACATTGTGTTATATATATTTTGTTCTATGTGGATGAGGGAAACAAAAGGCAAAACTGCCTGTGACGAGTGCCTCCCCCAGAGTTGAAAGAGTGACAGTGCCAAAATCAAGGGATATTCGAGCCAAAATGTCTGGACACATGAAGTTTGAAGCAACTTAAGTCATCGGATGAGGGAAAGATGGATTCAGGGAGAGAGTTCCAGAGCTTAGCTGTTGAATAGAAGAAAGACTGGGAATATCGTTTCACTCTTGGGTTAGAGAGTTGTACAGAGTAGGGATGGGATTGTATTGCAAGACGGGTGTTACATACTCTATGTACAGGAGGTGGTACACTATGAGAGAGCTCTGAAGAACACTGATTATTATAATAGCGGTAGAATAGCGAGAAAGATGCAACATTGCAGCAAAGAGAGATATATTGCAGAGAGTTGGTGAGTGGACGTGTCAAGAAGTGCTGTGCGAGAGGATTCTCCCTACACAATACTCAATACATGGACACTGTGTTCCTGTCCATAGCAAGAAGCTTTGCTGGGGTAAAACAAAAAAAAACAGAGGCAGTTGAGAACACCCAGCTTCTGAGAAGCTGTTTTAGCAAGAGTGGTAATATGGTCTTTCCAAGAGAGATCCGAGGAAAAACAGACACTGAGAAGACATGGATTAAGATGAGAGGAGGTTGATTTGTGTATTGTTAAAGTATATGGGATAGACCTGTGGGAGTTCTTGATGGGTAGAGAAATGGAGATATTGGGTTTTGGAAGCATCACAAGCATACAGATTTTCTCTGCCTCAATTTAAAATTGTTGATATATATCAGAGGATAAGTGTTCTATGGCTTCATCGCATGAGTTTTTGAGTGATTACTTGCTGGTGTGTTCTGAACAATTATTTAAATAGTGTAAGGTGGAGTTATCAGCATATGAATGGATAGGACTGGAGGTACAGTTGAGAAGATCATTAATGAATATTAAAAAGAGAACTGGAAATAGGACAGAACCCTGAAGAGCACCAGAGTTGATAGGTTGAGGAAGTGAGCAATGGCCGTCCACAACCGCAGCTATGGAACGGCCAGAAAGGAAATTAGAAATAAAGACACAGATAGGGGGATAGAAACCGAAGAAGGGAATAAATTTGTGCCATACTCTATCGAAGGACTTCGATATGTCGAGCACAATAGAAAAGGTTTCACCGAAGTCCCGATAGGAGGATGATCAAGAGTTAGCAAGATATAAAAGAAGATCACTAGTAGAATGACCCTTAAGGAAGACATACTGGTGATCTGAGGGTAGATTATGAGAAGAGAGATGCTCAAGACATTTTGAAGTAAGACAACTTTGGAGATACAAGATAGGAGAGCAATTGGACGATAGTTGGAGGGTTGAGAGCAGTCACCCTTCTTTGGGACAGGTAGAATAAAAGCAAACTTTCAGCCAGAAGGGAAAACGTTAGAGGACAGACAGAGGTGGAACAGTTTGCCTAGGCAGGGAGTCAGCAATGAAGCAATTTTGTTTAGTACAACAGGAGGAACACCATCTGATCTGTGCGCCTTTTTAGTATTAAGCCCAGAAAGGGTAGAAAGTACATAAGAACATAAGAACATAAGAAAATGGGAGTCTGCAGAAAGCCGATTGGCCTAAGCAAGGCAGATCCCTGTCCCACACAACCCCAAATCAATTACAAAGCCCAATTATAGGCTCAACACTCTAATACCCTGAGGATCATCCTACCAAAACGGTTAGAGATTAACGCAGGATTATGGGGGTCTGCAGAGCGCTGATTGGCCCAACCCGGCTGATCCCCCTTCACACCCAACCCTTCTCGTCCATATGCTTATCCAATTTTATCTTACATGCTTAGAATATATAAGGATATTAGGTATAAGGAGAGACGGAGGTGGAGAGGGAGACATAGCACCGGAATCATACAAGGTGGAGTTTTTTAGTAAATGTTTGGGCGAAGAATTCAGCTTTATGAGAGGAAGAAGTGACTGTAGTGACGTCAGAATAGAAATGTGGAGGGAAAGACGAGGACAAAAAAATGTTGGAGAGGTTTTTGGTTAGATGCCAGAAAGCTTGAGAAGAGTTGGCTAGTTCATTGAATATATTTTTGATGAAAGAGTGTTTGGCGAGTCGGAGAACAGATTTGGCTTCATTCCACGCAGAAACATAGGAAGAATGAGTTTCGTGAGTTTGAAGGCGTCGGTACCGTTTGAATGCTTCTTCCTTATTGCGGACAGTAGTAGAATATGAGTGAGTAAATCAAAAAAAAATTGCATTAGTCCCTGAGAGAGAAAATTGAATGTATGCTTAGTAAGTGGGTTTGGAATGGTGTGTGAGAAGTAGAAGTTGAGTTTGAATGTGGATAAGAGAGGAATGAGATAACCAACTGTAAATAAAGGCTGAATGGAGATTGAGAATGTTAGATTCTCTAAGTATCTAGGTAGTGTGTGAGTGGTGGATTAGGGCGTTGGAAATGGATAGAGAGGGTTAACAATATACGATTATGCTCAGCTTAAGAAAAACGTCTTGGAAATACAGGGCTAAGAATTCAATTATCCAACATACTCTCACATAACCTGAATATAATTTTCTAAAAAATATTAATAAAAACGATGATAGAAGCGCAATCGTACCCAATTGTTAAACCTGGTGGAAAGTGGAGTAAATTGCATGTCTATCTATCTATCTTTTGCCTGACGCCGTGATCCCCGAAGGGGTGGCCACGAACGAACCGCCCCCATGCATCTCTGTCCCCAGTCAGTCGACGCCCTTCCTCCAAACCAGCACCGCCTTCATCCATATACCTCCTCACTCCATCCTTCCACCTCTCTTTCCGTCTACGTCTCCCTCTTTGTCTTTCCACCTCACTCTCGTAAACCTTTTTAGTCATTCTCTCGCTTCCCATACGTTCCATATGGCAGAACCATCTCAAGGTGTTCCTTTTCCCACTTTCCAGCATATCTACCTTTACACCACACCTCCTTCTTGATTCCTCATTCGTCTGTCTATCCCTCCATGTAACTCCGCACGCACTTCTCAAGTAACTCATTTCCACCCCTCTCACTCTAGTTCTGAGTCTCTTCTCAAACGTCCATGCTTCGCTTCCGTAAGTCAGTGTCGGGATTACCACACTGTCATGCAAGGACTTCTTCACTTCCATACTGACCACCCTATTTTATTTTTTTATTTTTATTTTTTTTTCTATGTGATTGAGGGAGGCAAAAGGCATTACTGCCTATAGCCAGTGCCTCCCCCATAGTTGAAAGAGTGACAGGGCCAAAATCAAGGGACGTTCGAGCCAAAATGCCTGGACACACAGAGCTTGAAGCAATCCAAGTCATAGGAAGAGGGAAAGACTGATTCTGGGAGAGAGTTCCAGAGCTCAGCTGTTGAGTAGAAGAAAGTTTGAGAGTAACTTTTCACTCTTGGGTTGGAGAGTTGCACAGAGTAGGGGTGGGATTGAGTTGCAAGACGGGTACCACGTGCCCTACGTAAAGGAGGTGTTACTGCTTTCAGCGTTCCTATAAACCTCTTCCCCTGTTGTACCGTCTCCCGCACTTCTTCATCCATGTATATGTGTATATAAGACATAAGCATAATTTAAGAAGTTGGTTTAAGTGGAGATTTGTATTTATTTGTTAATTTATTAATTTATTATTTTATTTTATTTTCCTTCCAAGACTTCAACCAAGCTTAACAAAATATCCCCAATACCCCTCTAGAAGAAAAACCTCTATTTGCACAATAGAAATACAGTAAATACTAGCTAAGTGCCTAAATATCTTTCTCTCTCTCTCTCTCTCTCTCTCTCTCTGTCTCTCTCTCTCTGAGAGAGAAAGGGATTTCCTCTTTCACAATATTACATATGCTTTTCCTTGGGTGTCTGTCGGTGTGTTGTAGATATTCTTATATAACAAACAATAATGGTTCGAAATAGTTCCACCTACATTTATTAATTTAACAATTAAAGATATAAGTACAGTATAGTAAGCAAACATAAGCTAGTGTGTGTGTAAGAGAGAGAGAGAGAGAGTGTGTGTAAAAATGTGCACATCTTTCCTTTTAATATGGGTTCAAGCCCTGGCGGGGCCATATCACAAAAATATTATATATTTTATGGCTCTACTTGTTTATTCAGAGAGACCTTAAATGTGTCCCAGATTACAAGTATCCTTCTCTAGTACTTAGCTGCTAGTGTTTGTGTGTGAGGTGTATGTGTGTATGGCATCAAGCTATGTGACCATGTGAATCATGTGAATGGTGGTGGATGGAATCTGATTCCAAATGGAGCCACTACTATTAAGCTCCTCGGTGGCCTAGTGGTTAAGGTGTTGGAGTGATGTACTACTGGCATGGATCGAGCCCTGGCTGGGGTCATATCACAAAATATTTAATTTAATTATATTGTGACGATGTTCCTTCATCGTAAGCTTTATATAGTTTATAAATAGTCTATATAGCCTATAAATGACTATGTTGCATTGGTCATAATATTATATTCACAGGGTGAATATATCATACGTCTCGCGGTAATTTCAATAGTGCGTGAAGCAGTGGTCAACCCTGCTTCATATTATCCGTATATTATCGTCTGTCCCAGTATATTATCGCCTGCTTCATATTCTTATTATTTCGTTCAATGACGTGGTCACTTTGCGTTTCCATTCTCAGTGGCTGTCGTCTGCAGATGTTTCAATTGTTTAATAGTTTATTAATTGGGGACTATTAATAATACATTAACACAATGCATATATATATATGTTATAAATTGCATACATTTTGTATTTAGTTATTTAATCCTACGTGGTCCTCCTTACATTGTACATTACGTTACATTTGTTACATTGTACAAAAAGGAACCATCGTCCAAGCTGGTTCAGGTAGAGCCATCTGGTGGTGTCAGTGAATACCCGCTGAACACCAGGCAGTCCGCCTTTAACATTCGAGGGAACAAGACCTCACTCTCGCAATTTTCTCATATTGGAATTTGTTTATACTTATTTATTTATTGGCATTTACTTCTTTGTTTATTCATTTTGTATATCTACGTAACTCAGACGGATTCTAAGGACGTATGTGTGGCTTGCGTTTGTCCCTCCTATTGTACCTGCAGAGTTATATGCGTTTTCCTATATAGTTGTTCTTCCTGTCTGTGTTTCTTGAGCCGCAACCATGGCTTTGTTATGGTAGCCAGTATACTTTGGTATTGGTGGAGGGATACGAAAATATTCCTCGCTGGCATAACAGTGTTTATTTATTTCCTGCAGTGACGTGTGTTGATTACCAGCCGATAGTTATTTATATCTTTTATGTGCATATATTCAGTTGGGGGTCCAGACTATTGGGGCGCCTGGTTCGAAGTAGAGGGTGGAGGACTTCATTAGTCTTTCTGTTACAGGGAGGATTACTTCGGCCCAGGCCAACCAATGGTCTGGACAGCTTAAGTGGGTGGTGGTTGATTGGAGTTTTATTTTGACCAGTGCTTGATTCATTAAGTTTGCATTCATTATTGGCATGTATTTAACATAATTGCATAAACGTAACTTAAATTCAGAGCTTTCTATTCTTTGTGCAGCTTAGGAAGGATCCTCCTCAGTATTGCCATTCGGTACTGAGTTTTGTTGATAGTTGTGGCTCAAGATATCTTTTCACCACAACTAGGGGTTCCAGTTTCTGCATTGTGTGTATAACGGAACTAGTTGAGGGATTTTTCTGCACCTTTGGTCCCCAGAGAGCCTGGACGTTGCGAATGAGCTCTGTTCTGTTGCGATAGGCTGTGTTATGAGTTGAGGTTACGGAGGTGCTGAGTATTTACTTGTCTGTGTTTGTCCATGGACTAGAAGCCTCTACTGACAGTCGTAACAGTGGCGACCCTGCCAGGATCCTTTTTAAGCTGAATGTTATTTTTGTATACATAGATCAACCACCATTTTAATTTGTTTTAAATTTTTGCAATTTTTGTGATTTTTGAATGTTGTCCACACAGTCCTTTTGTTTATATTGCATTAGATACGACTACTCAACCATGGCGAGTAGTGTTCCATTGTATCTCGTGACCGAGTCAGACGCTAGGCCATTTCTCCTCACCCAGCCTGATCGGTCCGAGATTGCTCGCCGTGGACGAGACGCATTATTGCTGGTGGCAGCACTGTTGACTGGTCGGAGTTGCACTGAGCTACAAAAAGAGGAGTGTGAGGCATTGGTGGTTGAGTGGGTAATGTCCCAAGGGGGGGGGGGGGGGGGGGGCGGGGGGCGACAGGTCATCGCCACCCGTGAGTGTGTCCAATGTAGCAGGCATCATAAGTCCCCCAAGCAGCATGAGCTGGTTGTCAGAGGACTCGCCTGGTTTGGGGAACCCGGGCGTGCCTGCTGCCATTGTCACACTCGCGGGAAGGCTCCCCACTCAAGTGACCCATGTCCTCATGCACTCTACACCAGTAACAACCCCAGCAACAACAACACCAGTAATAGATTATCGTTCCCCACTCCGCTTTTTGCCAGGAAATGCCCACCGTCCAGGGTTTACCCAGGCTCACCCCACCCAGATAATTCGCCCGACGGTACCTTCTAACCCCCCTGCTGGTGTTAATCCTGATATTTCTGTGCGCATGCTGGAGATAGAGTTGGAGAGAGAGAGAATGAGGCATCAGGCCGAAGAAAGGGAGAGAGAAAGACAGCATGAGGAAAGACAGAAGGAGAGAGAAGCACAGTTAGAGAGAGAGCGCTGGCAGTGTCAGCGAGAGATGGGAGGTGCACGGGGTGGAAGTGGTCGGGTTGAGTCGGTGGAGACATGTCTGGTCCGCAGCCTCAAGCTTGTGCCCGCTTTTGACGAAGTGAAGGTATCGGAGTGGTTCCTTCACTTTGAAAAAAAGGCGCACGAGTTTGGGTGGGATCAGGGCCGGTGGGTCACACTAGCGGCCAGCGTATTAAAAGGCAAGGGCCTAGAGGCATATGACAGACTCATGGCGGAGGAACTGGCCAACTATGAGCTTTTCAAAAGATGTGTACTACAGGCATACGAGTTAAGACCCGAGGCCTACCGTCTTTTGTTTAGAAATGCTCGTAAAAGACCTCGTGACAGTCACGTAGAGTTTGAGAAATATTTAAGAGACGCCCTAGATCGCTGGTTGCTGAGTGAAAACATTACCAACTATGTTGAATTCCGGGAACTGCTCCTCCTTGAACACTTCTGCAATGTGGTGGATAAAGAAATCTGTGCAAAAATCCGAGAGAAGCGAATTAAGCGAACTCGGGAGGCAGCATTGTGGGTGGATGATAGGATGTTGGCCTTGCGCAGTACTGGGGGCAGGGGTTCAGGTACATCAGCTGGTGCGCATCGGCAGCATGCAGGTGGTGTAGTGCCCGTCAGTACACCGTCCGCTCCCAAGGCAGGTGGGGAGAGGACGGGTGCGGTTAATACAAAAATGCTAGTAAGTCTAGTACTTATGATTCACGTCAAGTGGTATGCTACTTTTGTCGGCAGAAGGGGCACATGAAGCCTAATTGCCCAAAATGGAAGCAGTCGGTGAGCAAACCCGTATCATTGTTGGTGGGCGTCCCAGCTGATGGGGGATTTGGGCTACGGGGCGAGTTGCAGGGCGTTGTCTGTGTTAAGTCTGGGAAGGGGACCTTCCCAGGCCAGACGACTGTGAACCCAGTTGGGGACTCCCCGGGTGTTGCTGGTAGTAGTTCGGAAGACCCGCAGGTTTGGGGGCGTGCCATTTTGCATGACGGGGAGGTAGAGCTGGAGAATGGACAAGTCTTCCCTGTTAAGGTGTTTAGGGACTCAGGGGCCCGACAGTCTTTGTGTGTTCGGTTGCCTGGGATGGACACTAAAGGGGACGACTTTGTGCTGGTGCGTGGGGTTAATTCTGAAGCATGTCACCCCTTGGTTCAGATGTCATTGAGGTGCCCTGTAGTGACTTCTTCTGCACCTGTAGCAGTCGTGGAGACTTTGCCCATGGAAGGAGTGCATTTTTTGCTTGGTGCTGATATGGCGGGTGACCAGGTTTTCCCACCGCCAGTGTGTGTCTCCAGTGTTATTCTGCCTGATGTTCCCGAGGACCACGACTCTGAGATTTATCCTGTATGTGCTGTAACACGGTCAATGGCCAAGGTCGCGAGTCAGGATGAATTTTTTGAGACAGAGAGGACGACGTGATAGATAGTTCAGAGGAGGGAGTGGACAGCCAAGAGGGCGCACTACCAATATCTCCCATGAACTGTGTTGGTGCCCAGAGTGATTTGTGTGATACTGGGATGCTTGTTGACTTAGATCCTTTAGCAGACTCTGGTGCCAGAGATGGTGAGGAAGAAGATAATGGGGGCCCTATGGGTGGCACAGTTATCGTTTCGCCACCAACCTTGCCCCATTATATGTCGCATGATGGGTTGGCGGCTGTGGCTCCAGCTGAATTAATGCGGTGCCAGCAGGCAGATGAGGAGTTGGTACCTCTCTTTGGCCAGGTGGGCAAGGTGTGTAACCGTTCTGATGGTGCAGGGGAAATTTTTGTAAGTGAAGGGTTGTTGTTCAGACGTGGGGGTCTGGATGTAGGGGTGGAGAGGAGTTGTTTGACCAGCTGGTGGTGCCGCAGATGTTTCGACAAGAGCTGATACACCTGGCCCACGCAGCTCCTCTAGCAGGCCACCTTGGAGTCGGGAAAACGCTTGACAGGCTGTCTCAGTATTTTTGGTGGCAACTAATGTCTGCCGCGGTAGCAGACTTCCTACAGTCGTATCCTGTGTGTCGGCTGGTGGGGAAACCTAACCAGAGCATTCCTGTTGCCCCTTTACAGCCTATACCCGCTGTAGGTATCCCTTTTCACCGTGTCATCATTGATATGGTGGGACCCTTGCCCCGCACCTCGGCCGGAAACCAGTACTTGTTGACCATTCTAGATGTTGCAACTAGGTATCCAGAGGCTATTCCAGTTCCTAGCTCATGTACTAAAGTAATGAGTCGTAAATTGCTAGATTTTTCCACCCGTTTTGGACTCTCCAAAGAGATCCAGTCTGACTGTGGGTCAAATTTCACCTCTAACATATTCAAACAGTTGTTGCAGGAACTTGGGGTCGAGCAGATCCTATTGTCTGCCTATCATCCGCAGACTCAGGGAGCACTTGAGAGAGCCCATCAAACTCTCAAATCGGCACTGCGCAAGTTCTGCTTCGACCATGACCGTGATTGGAACCAGGTAATTCCCTTAGTCCTTTTTGCCATCCGGGAGGTCCCCTCGGAATCCCTAGGGTTTTCGCCTAATGAGTTGGTGTTTGGGCATAGGGTTCGAGGTCCTCTGGCGGTGGTGAGGGAGGCCTGGGAAGGAGATGTGCAAGTCCCAGAGGTTGGTTTGTTGGACTTTGTTATGAAGACTCGGGAACGGTTGGTCGTGGCTCTCCAGTTTGCACAGGTTAATCTTGTTGGGGCGCAGCATAAGATGAAAGCACGGAATGACCAGAAAGCCAAGTTGAGGGAGTTTGCTCCGGGTGAGGAGGTGCTTGTGATACTCCCTTTGGTTGGTCAGCCGTTGAGAGCGAAGTTTAGTGGGCCCTACAAGATAATGAAAAAAGTGGGAGATCTGGATTACCTTGTAGCTACCCCTGATCGCAAGAAGGCACACCAGTTATGTCATGTCAACATGTTAAAACCCTATTATCGTCTCCCGACTATGTCTCCCCTTGGTTCTGATTCATGCTTATTGTCATTAAACCATGGTTCTGGGGATGGAGCAGACACTGGTTCTGCGCAGGCAGTGTGCGCATTGAACATCGCCAATGTAGGGGGGCGCGACTCTTCTGTCGATGTGCAGAGGACCCCCAAGTTTGCCGATTCTTGGGCTGGACAGGCACATTCAAAGGAGCAGTGGATGGGGAAAGGGAACGTTGGAGTTGCAGTCAGCAAGTCTCAGGGTGTTGGAGTCCAGGTCCTGGCTGTATTAGACACGAAGGAGGAGGAGGGAGATATGTTTCATGGGAATTTTCTCGATGTGGTGTCGGCTGGGGCCTGGTGTAATAACAATTCAGAGGCCTTGTGGGCTATCCTGGTGCATCTCAACGAGTCCCGTAGCCAGGCTTTGTTTAGTGGGTTGTCACAGTATCCTTTGGTGTTTAGGGATGCGCCTGGGCTGACCACTTGGGCGGTCCACGACATTGATGTGGAGGATAATAAACAAATAAAGCTGGCTCCCTATCGTCTGAATCCTGCCCGAGCTCAAACCCTTCAGGCCGAACTAGATAATATGTTGGAGAAGGGTTTGATTGAGCGTGTGTGGAGTGAGTGGGCGTCTGTCACCCTGCAGCCTAAGCCGGGTGGCAAAGTGCGTTTTTGTATTGACTTCAGGCACGTGAACGACCTCTCTCGCACTGACTCTTATACCCTCTCCCTCGGGTAGATGTTTCTGTTGACTCTATAGGGGCTGCCCAGTACATCACTAAGGTGGACCTACAGAAGGGCTATTGGCAGGTCCCCTTGACACCTCGCGCACAGCAAATTGCCAGTTTTGTGGTGGCAGGTGGTGTGTACCAGTGATGCCATATGGACTGAAAAACGCCCCAGCCACTTTTCAGCGTCTGATGGATCAGGTTGTTGATGGGGTGTCTAATTGCACAGTCTATATAGACGATGTGGTAGTATATGACACATCCTGGGAAGCCCACCTGAATAATGTCACTACTCTATTTCGACGACTCAGTGAGGCGGGTCTAGTGGTTGTTACGAACTGGCACTCGGGTACACAAGGGCTCTCAATCACGACTCTAATACGGCTCGCTGCCACAACGGAAACACACGATCCCAACCCCTGAGTACTGCCAGCCGAACAAAAAACACCAATACCCTCCAGAGTTCAATCTGCTATAACGGGGTATACAAGAACTCGGTACTAGTGTTCAACAACAGACTAATAAAGAGACCGGAATTATCTAGTCTGGTCAACAATCAAACAATGAAGTAAAAACAACAACACCAAAGAATAGTGTTGGCCGAAGCCGAAGTAATCCACCCTTGACTATGAACTTAAGAAGTCCACCACCCTCTACTTCGGATCGGCACTATTACGTTACGTTAATTAATAGTCCTTAACCCTTAAAAAGCGGCTCACCACATAAGTCGTTTTTAATAAAGCTGGACTATGTGGCGGCGCTCGACATAGGTCGAGTGGCAATTTCAGCACGTAATGTTGCTGAGAGAGAGAGAGAGACAAGTGGTGGCAGGAGACTAGCGAGCGTATGACTGCTCCAGACCACCGCGGCGAACCTACTGACACGAATCTCAGCTCCCTCCTCCCTCTCTCACTCGCTACATACTGAATTATATGGGGAAAGTACCGAATTACATGCTTTTTGCACTCGCGTTGCACGGTTATTGCAAGAAAACTATCCATCATACAAGGATCGTTATGGTGTCATTCGAAAGCTCTGTTTATGCCCTTTCAGGGATAGATACTTTTTTTACGTTCTGGGTCTTATTTAGGCATGAAAATGATCACGTAAACAGCCCTATTTTGGCTAAAAACACCCCGCTGGGCGGTACATATAAATAAACCGCATAGGCCACTAAAGAAGGGTTAAGCATCAAGCAAGGAATCTTCTGAAAAAAGTTAGATGCTTCTCGGATGCTCGTAAGAAGTACGTATCGGTTATTGAACAGTAATTCAATAAGCAAAAACACTGGCAATTAAATACTATTAACCCTTATTTAGCGGGGTCGGACTTAAGTCCGATACGAGAAAATTGGACTAAATGGCGGGGTCGGACTTAAGTCCGTGGGCTTATTCCCGCCCTAATTTAGGTGGAAAGCGAAACTTGGTGGTCAGGCGGTGTACTACAAGGGCCCACCCACACATCCCCACTGTGTGACCGTGACTAAGTGACCCTCAAGCAGCCATAATGGAAGGTCAAGATTTGCCCGTGTTCGATTCGGTGGCCGCCATCCCTAGTGCGTCGCGCCACCCTACTAACCACGCCCGGCTTACCACCCAGGAACTAGATATCATGCTGACCTCTTCATAACTTTCTAATAAGTTGTTGGATGAAACCGTCGAAGGTCTGGGTGAGAGTTTTGGTAGTGTGGATGACTCTGAAGACGAAAATAACCCGATCATAGGCTTTCACCCCAAGCATAATTTGCGTGGGGTGGATGTTGTGGTTGATATTGGACAGACCCTTGAGCAAATTGGAGACGTTCCTGACGAAGAACATACTGGTGTGGGTGTTGGTAAGTACAATTTATATTTTATAATTGCTTGAAAATGTGATTGCAAGCATTTTATCACCTTACGAGCGGCTGGTGGAGTATATTTCACTGTGCCGCCCAGCGGGTTTTTTTTACCCTAAATGGGGTTGTTCCGTGCTCTTTTTCATGCATAAACAAGACCCAGAGCGTAATACAAGTATGTATCCTGAAAGTGCGTAAATTGAGCTTTCCAATGACACCCGAACCATCCTTTTACGATCACTGGTTGTCTTTCAACGATCGTAAAACACGAGTGAAAAACCCTAAAATACGGTAATTTCCTTATATAATTCCCTGTGTGGCGAGCGGTCTGAGGTAATATATGCTCCTAATCACCGCTCCGCTCTCTCTCAGAGCACATTACGTCCTCAAAATTGCACTCTACAAGAAATTTCCTTTGCATTTTATAGCGTATTATTTGCAGGCGTTCGGTAAATTTACGGTAATACAAACAACGAAAGATTGAATATTTGTGCTTGGCATTATATGATTGTGGAGAACAGATGTAGACCTACCGTATATATTATGTTTTCATATATATGATACATGTGTAACATTTTTATATTATCACGACTCTCTCTCTCTCTCTCTCTCTGTCTCACTCTCTTTGTTTGTACTCTTTTGTACTCTCTTTGTCTGATGTAGGCCAGGGCACGCCCCTAACTAATCTCTTCCCTCCCAGGGGAAATCACACCTAGGACATCCCCTCTCTCTCTGTCTGTCTCTTCATCTCTGGGTCTACCTATACTGCATGTGACATTGAAATTGCTTGAGAGGTTGATTGCAAGCATTTTATAGCGTATTATTTGCAGGCGTTCGGTAAATTTCTCACGATAACCAGTGTGTATGGTACATTTCTCACGATAATACAAGAAAACGAAGCTTGGCGAAGATTGTGGTCTACAATATACCTTTTTATAATTGCATGTGACCTTGTAATTGCTTGAAAGTTTGATTGCAAGCATTTTATAGCGTATTATTTGCAGGCGTTCGGTAAATTTCTCACGATAACCAGGGTGTATGGTACATTTCTCACGATAATACAAGCAACAACGAAGCTTGGCGTAGATTGTGGTCTACAATATACCTTTTTATAATTGCATGTGACCTTGTAATTGCTTGAAAGTTTGATTGCAAGCATTTTATAGCGTATTATTTTCAGGCATTCAATAAATTTGATAAATATATCAAAATAAGTCCTGTGGGACTATGAAATAGCTATTATTGGACAAGGAAAATATTGTGTTCATCCCTCCACTGGAACATCAACAACAATGTCAACAACGTATCGCCGTCGGCAATCGTAAGATTCAGAGTCGTAAAGATTCCAGGACGAGCTCAATAGAAAATGAATGAATGAAATGAATGAGTGTGCAGTACTGCCAATACGTATAGCGACTTCCGCTAGATCTAGAGACCTTTACTTCGATCTAGCAGCAATGACTTACACTAGCGGTTTTGTTTTGAAATTTCAGAACAATTTCGAAGTGATATTATATGGATTTTGCAAATTCATATTTCTAGTGGTATTTATCATGTCTTACATCTAACAATATATGCTAGCGGATTTAACTTCAATTGGTAACCCTCCCGCTCGAGTCGGCTCCAAGAAAATCGATAATGGTGGCACTTTAGTAAACAGGTGATAAACAAACCCGCATGCGGATCGGTTTGGTGTATCGGTATTATGTTAAGTTGGCTACCTACTATTGTTTATACGATATAGTAAGTAATGATAAGTAAATTATTATATATTATATATAAAACAAAAACAAAATTCCTGCAAAGCAAGCGAAACAGAGAGAGAGAGAGAATGCAGAAACTGAACTGAAGAAAGAGTGAAAAAGATATAATAATACATAAATATTACAAGCAAATAAATGAAATAGAGGGATTAGTTAGAGAAAATAATAATGAGAAATAAATAATACGGATGAGGAAGAGGGAAAGCGAGCGAGCCACAGAGAGAGAGAGAGAGAGAGAGAGAGACAGGAGGAGTGGGAGAGATTAGAGAAAATAGAGAGATTGCAAGCATTTTATAGCGTATTATTTGCAGGCGTTCAGTAAATTTCTTATGGTAATACAAACATTGAAAGATTGAATATTTGTGCTTGGCATTATATGATTGTGCGGAACAGATGTAGGCCTACCGTATATATTATTTTTTCATATACAGGTATATATGATACATAATTATGTAACATTGTTATATTATCACGACACTCTCTCTCTCTCCTGTCTCTTCCTCTCTGGGTTTACCTATTGCCTACATTTATAATTGCATGTGACCTTGAAATTGCTTGAGAGTTTGATTGCAAGCATTTTATAGCGTATTATTTGCAGGCGTTCAGTAAATTTCTTACGGTAATACAAACAACCAAACAACGAAAGATTGAATATTTGTGCTGCACATCCCTCATACGAAATACCATTCCCACCGTATAGAGAGAATACAGAAACTGAACTGAAGACAGAGTGAAAAAGATATAATAATACAGAAATATTACATGCAAATAAATGAAATAGAGGGATTAGTTAGAGAAAATAATAATGATAAATACATAATACGGATGAGGAAGAGAGAAAGGGAGAGAGAAAGAAAGAAAGAGAGAGAGAGAGCGAGAGAGCGAGAGAGCGAGAGAGAGAGAGAGAGAGAGAGAATACAGAAATAAGGAGAAATAAGAGAAAAATAAGACCGATTACCGAAGGAATAGTAGACGCGCGAGAGGCCGAAGTCAGGCCAAAGCGAACGCAACCGAACGCGCCCGGGAAATAGACCAAAAAGTACCTCCTCTTCCTCACCTCTTCCCACCCTCCACACTCATTCATAACATCCATTCATAGACTTATATGGGGAGACAAAGAGTTGCTCTTTCCAAAAATGATCGTTTCGTTCGCATTGGAGCCATAGTAACGGCACTAGGGCGAGTGAAATTGAGCGAATATTTCGGGATTATGCCCGCTGAGCGGTACAGTGTAAAATACCTTACCACCCGCTAAATAAGGGTTAAAGGCTTAAATTGGCATAAGAGTAATTAAAAGAATATGCAATAGTAAATGGCAAACATTAAAAGGAAGTACTCCGCAAATGCAACGGCAATAGCCTACTCGGATTGTGCTCGTGGGCCACTAATCACTAAAGTAGCCAAGCTTGCAACACATGAAATCAATAGTGCATAAACAATATCATACATAAGGAAAGCTTCAATACTATTCTGTATCTACTAATCGAGTAAAGTCTAGCTGGGGTACTGTAGGCAAAAAGGTAGCAGTGACTGAGCAAAAACGGCTCGTAGCCTAGCGAAGTCCTCACGATTGTTTAAAGTATTACGTTAAAACTAACAAGTGCACTTTGAGAAATCCAGATCCCTTGTATCTGGTTTTCTCCCGGCTCCTTGACAAAGTAAAACAAACTGTTAATAAAATACAGGGTGGTTAGGCTCTTGCCCTCACGCACTGTAAATTATAAACTCGACACAGTCCGCCGCGAAGACAACCTAGGCTTCACTGAACCGAAACGAGTATGCAGGTTTATCGCTTAACCACTACATCAAACAACAACTCGTAACACAGAAAAGCCTTACCCCAGTCTAGCATTACCTAGACCAGCAGAAAACAGCAATAATAATAATAACACACAGGGAAATGCATATACAAGTGCAACAAACATAAATCAATCCTATTCTAAGTCAACCCCTCCAAAATAGGCTATCTAATAGGCAAGTATCTCGTGAGAACTCAAGCGATAATACGTTGGCCGACTAGCTCTGCACCAACGGGACCATGGAAGTTAACAGGGCAGGGAAAAGAGGAAATAAGAATGTAAGGTAGTAGAGAAAGTTCCCATCAGTCAGAAGAATATAAATAGTTAGCAAGGGAAATGAGAAGTCGCTCTGCCTAATGAGTTCTGATGAAAAAATGGCTAGACTTCCCTTTTATACCCGGCCCTCTAGTGAGCCCAACGTGAACTACTAAGGACCGCCCACTGACAACCATTATGTAATTTCTCTCTCCTCTGGGATACACAAAGGCTCCCCCTAGCACTGAGGGAGGGAGGAGTGCTAGTGAGTTAGGCCTACCTCCTGCCTGGCGTACCCACTGACACATAACTGTGGCGGTTTCTCTTCCCATCATTGCAAATAAGTTTTACACACAATACTTATAACTAATGATATAAAATAGAACTCGTTGACTCAGATGAAAACTAAATACATATTCATAATACTTATAGTACAACGGCTCACACGAACTAAGTTAGGAAACTCTACATAGACTACAGCCAAAGTTCCTGCCCTGACGATCCTAGCGAGAGTGGGGCATGACTAGGCGTTCTGTACAGCATGCTCACACGTGGACATGCGTCACACCTCCCCCAAGATTTTACTCGCTCAACCCTGAGCTAAAATCTGACAAACACAGAACCCCATCAAGCCCCTCACACCCAGCGACCGTATGGCACTAAAACAAAGCCGAGTTTATCACCAAAACACATCTTATTAAAAAAAAAAATCACATTTTATAACTCTAACCAACAATAGCAAAAAGACACAATATCATGCTCCCAGAGCGAGCTTACAGCAGCTCAGCCGTTTGATAGTTCGTGGACTACTCAAACTCTATAGGCTATGACAAACTTATACGATTACCTATATCAAAAGAAAGAGTTTTTATATGATTTTTATATTTTAATATGTTTTTCCCGGCTGCACTATAAGGGCAGCCTATTTTCCTCCACTCAAACCCACACACCTGTGATAGCCTACGACTGATCATCCACCCTTGATAAACAATCCGCGATCACATTGTCACATCCAGCAATATGACGGATGTCCAGGTTATACTCCTGCAACATCAAAGACCACCTGGTCAGTCTCATATTGCGATTGTGAAATTGATTCAGGAATCTCAAAGGGTGATGATCAGTGTAGATAACGATGACTGGGCCATAGGCTGGAACATACACCTCGAAGTGCCTGAGCGACCGCACAATCGCCAGTAATTCCTTTTCTATTGTAGAATAGTTCTTTTGTGCAGCATTGAACTTCTTAGAAAAGAAACTTACTGGGTGTTCCACACCTTCATTGTCTGTCTGTAGCAAGACGGCACCAGCCCCTACACCACTAGCATCTGTTGCCAGCTGAAAAGGCCTGTTAAAGTCTGGGGCCCTGAGTATCGGGTGAGTACATAGCAAATGTTTCACCAAAGTGAAAGCCTTTTCACACTCAGGTGCCCACAAAAACTTTTTGTCTTTAGATAACAAATCTGTGAGAGGTGCCAACACCGTTGAGTAACCTTTTATGAAGCGTCTGTAGTAGCCTATCGTACCCAAGAATCTCATAATCTGCTTCTTGGTTGTTGGGTGCGGAAATTTATTGATAGCCTGTACCTTGTTCTGAGGAGGGCACACCTGTCCCCTTCCCACTACAAACCCAAGGTACTGCACAGTGGCTTTTACGAAGTCACACTTTGCCAAATTTACTACCAGACTTGCTTCACTAAGTTTCCAGAACAAGGTCTCAAGGTGCTCACAATGGCTCTCAATGTCATCATAAATGATTACATCGTCCAAATATACGGTGCAATTTGGAATGTCCTTTACAATTTCATTCATCAGGTTCTGAAACGTTGCTGGTGCATTCTTAAGTCCGTAAGGCATAACATTGCACCGGTAGGTACTCCCGTCCACAACAAAACCACATACCTCTTTAGCACGCTCGGACAAAGGTACTTGCCAGTAACCTTTTACTAAATCTACTTTAGACAAAAAACGAGCATTACCAATTTTGTCAACACTATCATCAACCCGAGGAAGAGGATATGGGTTAGTTGGAGTCAAACCGTTTAACCTACGGAAATCAATACAAAAGCGTACCTTGCCATCTGGCTTAGGTTGCAGTGTTACGGGGGAAGTCCACTTAACTGTGCCTTTCTCTATCAACCCTCTACCGAGCATATACTCCAACTCATCCCTCAGAGCTGGTAGTTTTATGGGGGGCACACGGTACGGGATTGACTTAAAGGATATATGGTCCCCCACGTCAACATCATGCATAGCCTGAGTAGTGAGGCCTGGGTGTTCAGCAAATACAGTGGGGTATGAACCGAACAACTGACGGATAGCATCAAACTGCGGCTCAGGCAAATGAGCTATAGCCTCGTCAGCCCTTAGGCTCGAGTTCCCCGCCCACTGATCCGCTGAAACATGTTGATCCCAGCTATCCTCCTCTGAAGCTTGATTGTCCCCCTCTCCTTCTCCACCACGGCCGCAACAAGCCAACACAGGGACAGTGAGAGGCTCAGAGGGGCGCCTCACCTACTCTTTAATAAGGTTCACGTGACATAACTGGTTCTTTTTCCTCCTGTCTGGAGTGGCAACAAGGTAATCTAAGTCTGAAATTTTTTCTACAATTTTATAAGGTCCAGTGTACTTCGCAGAGAGGGGGTTACCAACCAAAGGCAACAAAATTAATACCTCTTGTCCTACAGTGAACTTCCGGAGCCTCACTTTGCGATCATACCTGTCCTTCATCAAAGCTTGTGATTCTGTCAAATTTCTACTTGCCATCTCAAGACTCTTAAGCATGCGCTCACAGCTTTCAAGCACATACTTTAATAATGGACAAGGCTGCACAGTCCCCTCCCAAATTTCTTTCAGCATGTTAAGGGGGCCCCTGACACGGTGTCCAAAAATCAGCTCGTTTGGACTAAATCCCAGGCTCTCACCAGGTACCTCCCGAGCAGCAAACAGCACATAAGGCAATCCAAGATCCCAATCCATACCGTTGTCAGCACAATAACACCTGAGCATGCTTTTAAGTGTAGCATGCCACCGCTCAAGCACCCCTTGACTCTCAGGGTGATACGCTGACGATACTACTGCTCGTATCCCATGCTGTTGCATTGTTTGCTTGAACATGTTGGAGGTGAAATTAGATCCCTGATCAGACTGAATCTCCTCCGGGTACCCGTACCTTGAGAAGTACCACAACAAGTTACTGACTACCGTCTTAGCCATTCCATTTTTCATAGGTTATGCATCGGGGTATCTAGTGGCAACATCCATTATGGTTAACAACAATTTATTTCCAGCCTTAGTGGGAGGGAGTGGACCAACCATGTCAACAATAATTTTACTAAAGGGTGGCCCAATCACAGGAATAGGGTGTAACGGAGCCTTAGGAATAACTTAGTTCGGTTTCCCGACACGTTGACAAATATCACATGAGTTTATCCATAACTGCACATGAGACTTCATCCCCGGCCACCAAAACAATTTCCCCAAAGCCGCCACCGTTTTCTTAGCACCCAAATGTCCTGATAATGGAGAATCATGAGCCAACCTAAGCAAACTTTCCCTGCAGCCCTCTGGCACGACCAGCTGGTCAACTGTACCTGATCCGCCCTCCCAGTTCCTTTTAGGATCTTGATATCGGTGGTATAAAATTCCATTAAAGAAAAAAAAATCCCCTGCCTTTGCATCCCTATCTTCTTCTAACTCCACAGCCCCATTGGTACACTGCAAAACCTCTGGATCTTCTAATTGCAACTTTCGAATGTCTGTGGGAGCCAACATGTCTAACTGCTTGGTCAACAACTCATGCCCTCCCCCAACATCCAACTTAGACATCCGATTTTCTCGCTGCAGGTAACGGTGCTGTCTCTGAGTCTCTGCCTCCTCCACTACTTTATCAACTGTGTTAGGCACTGGAGTTACAACAGACTCGGTCAAAGGTCCTGCTATTGGGTCTTTTGGGAGACCCACTGGTTCTAAACTCTTCAAACTTTTCCCAGCCTTCCGCTTCTCCTTAATTCCCTTCCTCCGCTGTTCTGTGGCCTGGGAAATAGGCTGTGATACCTTAAATGCTTGGGAACGAGTTACCACACATGCCATCTGTTGGTGTTGACAACTCACTACCCACTCTTGTTCCTCCCTACTCACGTCGGCCGGCCTCTCGGCAACGACTAAGGGTGGAACGTCTAAAGTAGGCACCGCAAAGTCGTTGCCGAGAAGAAGGTCGACGCCCTCCACTGGCAATTTCTCAACGATCCCAACATCTAAGTCCTTAATCACACCATCAACTTCCAGCTCCACACGAACCAACGGGTATGACCTGGTCGCATTAATACCCTGAACAACAACCACCCGTGCCGCATTAATTGGTCGCCCCGTGAAATTCTTCAAAAGTGTCTGTGAAGCTCCAGTATCACGCAAAACTTCCACCTTATGCTGGCAACCCGCCCAACTTACCCTACCGGTCCAGGGGACGAGCCTTCCTGAGTCTTATACATAGCCTGTGACCCTTCCGCTGGCAAACTACCCTGGGTAAATCCAGATGACATTTCAGCCACACCTATGCTGCGCACCAAAGACACGGCTGCAGTTGGCGGCTTACTAGGACAAGATTTTGCATAATGCGCCTTCTTTCTACAATGAAAACATTCCACTTCCCCTATCGGTCTCTTCCGATAAGGGGCGGAGTTCTGACCCTTCTGTAATGGGACGGCTGTAGTCTTTGGTTCAGTCCTGGTATCTTGGCTTTTAAACTGAGGTTTATATCTATAGTGATTGTCCTGAGCTCGAGGGTTTGGAGTATCGCGCCCCTTGGGAACTGCATCAACACGCTTTACAGATTCACATCCCCTGATTAGCGACAACCTGAGGTCAGCCATCTCGGCTGCCTCTTGAAGAGTTCTTGGGTTCTTTTCTTTAATAGTTAGTCATTTCTGCACCAGTACACTTATAAAACTGCTCGAGCAGAAACAGCTCAGTCAACTGTTCTGCCGTCTCCGCTTTCTCAGAACGTGTCCAGTTTTTAAGTGCATCTTTCAAGTCCCGGGCATGTTCAAGAAAGGTCGCCTCCCTAGTCTTTGTAACACCCCGAAACTTCAATCGATATGTTTCCGGTTGCAACTCGTATGCCCGTAGGACAGCTCTCTTCAATTCTGGGTAGTCAATGCAAGACTCTAAAGGCAGTGCATCATAAGCCTTCAGACCCTTACCCGTAAGTCTTGAGGAGACTAGAGCTGCCCACTTCTCTTCAGGCCAATTATGCTCCCTACACTTCTTCTCAAAACCATTAAAAAATTCTGTGACTTCAGTTTCACTAAATACCGGCACCAATTTGACTAAGTGGGCCAAGGACTGTTCTCTTACTTGGCCCTCACGGCCCATCCGAGTCCCTGTCGACTCTGCACGAGTCTTATCTAAATCTAATTTAGCACAATATTTCTCAGTCGTACCTAAGCTCAGCCTCATGCCTCCTAACCTCAATCTCATGCCTCCTCGTCTCATCCTCCTGCCTCCTGGTCTCATCCTCCTGCTTCCTAGTCTCATTCTCCTGCTTCCTAGCCTCAATCTTAGCAAGCTCAAGTCTAAATAACATATCTGGAGACAGGCAGGAAGAGGGAGCTGTCACTACTGAAGGAGGGGGGGCAAAAACTGGGGAACCACCACGTGCACCACCCGAGGGCACTCCAATCTGCCAATTCTCATCCCTCTGTGGGAGAGTGCTAACCTCCGGTAACTGAGTGGACGGCACTGTGGGAGTCGAGTGAGAGGGGATCTGGGGAGGAACCCCCCCAAACGCCCTCTCCTCCGAAACCCCATGTCGCCCACGCAACACCCAGGAAATCAGCTCCCCCTAGGACATCCCTGCTACATTGGAAATGCCCAAAACCTTGGCTATCAGGTGCAAGCCACAAACATCCACCCCAGTCAGCCTCTCCTCCGTCACGTGGTACCGCTTACTCACAAAAACTCTAGCATCCTCCTCACTGGTTACTAACGGCACACCTTCAAATGACATCTCTCGCTCATCATCAGTGCTAATGCACGACATACTGAAGTCCACAAAAAATTCTCGAGACAAAAGTGTTAAACTTCCTATGCAAGCACTAATTACTAAATTAACTGGAGTCTCTTAAATGCTTTACTAATTGCCATACAAAACAAATATTCTTCAATATGCATGCTAAAATACAAACAAACACATTTTGTACAACTCTGCAAAAATTTATACTGTTCACAAAATCCTAAGCAAGGTCGCCATTTGTTACGAACTGGCACTCGGGTACACAAGGGCTCTCAATCAGGACTCTAATACGGCTCGCTGCCACAACGGAAACACACGATCCCAACCCCTGAGTACTGCCAGCCGAACAAAAAACACCAATACCCTCCAGAGTTCAATCTGCTATAATGGGGTATACAAGAACTCTGTACTAGTGTTCAACAACAGACTAATACAGAGACAGGAATTATCTAGTCTGGTCAACAATCAAACCATGAAGTAAAAAAACAACACCAAAGAATAGTGTTGGCCGAAGCCGAAGTAATCCACCCTTGACTATGAACTTAAGAAGTCCACCACCCTCTACTTCGGATCGGCACTATTACGTTACGTTAATTAATAGTCCTTAACCCAGTGAGACCCAGCGTCGCACGTGATGCGTCGGCAGTGTTTGATCACCAACTCCCAGCGACGCATCACGTGCGTCCGACATATAAAAATCACTTACGTGGCTCGTAAGGTAGGAAATGATGGGAGAATAGGAGGGGGAGGTACCGTAGTGTGTGTGGGAGCCGGGCCGGTAGGTGTGAGCGGGCCAAGACAGCCGCGCGGCTGGTGGTGGTGGGCTTAGTGGGGATACTTTACACCCTTAGTACACCGCCACTTTGAACCTTCATTACTCCGGTCGTATGGGAGCTAGAGGCTTGAGATTTATGTGACACACTCCTTAGGATGTATGCCGTACAATGCCATACTCAGTTTTCACCCTAGTGCTCCCGGGCGGGTGGTCATGCGGGGGAGACGAACTTTCGACCCCCCCCCCCCCCGCCCCCCAAATGACCGAGGTGATTTTTTTTTTCATTTCTCACCATTCTCTTCCATTTTTGCTCAACACATTTTTATGAGGCTCCCCCCCCCCCCAAACAAAAATATCCGAGGTGATTTTTTTTTATTTATTTTTTTTTTCATTTCTCATCCTTGTCTTCCATTTTAGCAAAAAAAAAAAAAAGAAGTGAAAATGGCTTGGGACTGGGGTGAACAAAATATTATAACTAGCCGGGGCTCAACGGGTTAAGCATCGAGCAAGGAATCTTCTGAAAAAAGTTAGATGCTTCTCGGATGCTCGTAAGAAGTACGTATCGGATTTTGAACAGTAATTCAATAAGCAAAAACACTGGCAATTAAATACTATTAAAGGCTTAAATTGGCATAAGAATAATTAAAAGAATATGCAATAGTAAATGGCAAACATTAAAAGGAAGTACTCCGCAAATGCAACGGCAATAGCCTACTCGGATTGTGCTCGTGGGCCACTAATCACTAAAGTAGCCAAGCTTGCATCACATGAAATCAATAGTGCATAAACAATATCATGCATAAGGAAAGCTTCAATACTATTCTGTATCTACTAATCGAGTAAAGTCTAGCTGGGGTACTGCAGGCAAAAAGGTAGCAGTGACTGAGCAAAAACGGCTCGTAGCCTAGCGAAGTCCTCACGATTGTTTAAAGTATTACGTTAAAACTAACCAGTGCACTTTGAGAAATCCAGATCCCTTGTATCTGGTTTTCTCCCGGCTCCTTGACAAAGTAAAAACAAACTGTTAATAAAATACAGGGTGGTTAGGCTCTTGCCCTCACGCACTGTAAATTATAAACTCAACACAGTCGGCCGCGAAGATAACCTAGGCTTCACTGAACCGAAACGAGTATGCAGGTTTATCGCTTAACCACTGCATCAAACAACAACTCGTAACACAGAAAAGCCTTACCCCAGTCTAGCATTACCTAGACCAGCAGAAAACAGGAATAATAATAATAAGACACAGGGAAATGCATATACAAGTGCAACAAACTTAAATCAATCCTATTCTAAGTCAACCCTTCCAAAATAGGCTATCTAATAGGCAAGTATCTCGTGAGAACTCAAGCGATAATACGTTGGCTGACTAGCTCTGCACCAGCGGGACCATGGAAGTTAAACAGGGCAGGGAAAAGAGGAAATAAGAATGTAAGGTAGTAGAGAAAGTTCCCATCAGTCCGAAGAATATAAATAGTTAGCAAGGGAAATGAGAAGTCGCTCTGCCTAATGAGTTCTGATGAAAAAATGGCTAGACTTCCCTTTTATACCCGGCCCTCTAGTGAGCCCAACGTGAACTACTAAGGACCGCCCACTGACAACCATTACGTAATTTCTTTCTCTCCTCTGGGATACACAAAGGCTCCCCCTAGCACTGAGGGAGGGAGGAGTGCTAGTGAGTTAGGCCTACCTCCTGCCTGGCGTACCCACTGACACCTAACTGGCTGTTTCTCTTCCCATCATTACAAATAAGTTTTACACACAATACTTATAACTAATGATATAAAATAGAACTCGTTGACTCAGATGAAAACAAAATACATATACATAATACTTATAGTACAACGGCTCACACGAACTAAGTTAGGAAACTCTACATAGACTACAGCCAAAGTTCCTGCCCTGACGATCCTAGCGAGAGTGGGGCATGACTAGGCGTTCTGTACAGCATGCTCACACGTGGACATGCGTCACATGGTGAATTTGGACAAGTGTGAATTCGTCCAGGCACAAGTGCAGTACCTCGGTTACATCGTGGGGCAGGGTAGAGTTGATCCCCCGAAAGCCAAAGTTGAGGCGATAAGAGCTTTTGAGGTGCCCAAGAATAAGAGGGGAGTGCAACGCTTTCTCGGTATGATAGGGTACTATCGCCGTTTCATACAAAATTATTCAACTGTACTGGCCCCCCTCACTGATCTCTTCAAGAAGGAGGTAACAGTTTGTTGGACTGATAAATGTGAGCTAGCATTCAGGGATGTGAAAGCACTCCTTTGCTGTCATCCAATATTGCGTGCACCAGACTTCTCCAAGCCTTTCAAGTTAGCTGTTGATGCGAGCAACGTCGGCGCTGGGGCTGTATTGCTTCAAGACTCATAGGATGGTGTTGAACATCCGGTCTCATATTTTTCTAAGAACAACGCAATTATTCTGTGATTGAGAAGGAGTTGCTGTCTTTGATTTTGGCTCTGGAACATTTTTCAGTGCATTTTCCTTCCTTCGGTCCCAATATCGTTATTTATTCTGATCATCACACTTTACAATTTCTCAGTCGGTTTAGGAACAAGAATCAGCTATTGACTCGGTGGAGCCTTATGCTACAGGAATGTTCCCTTACAATTAAGCATATCAAGGGAGTGGATAATGTCCTAGCGGATTGCCTGTCACGGGGTCATGGGGTGTGATCGTGACGGCCGCGTGCGCCAGCCATTGCGCAAGTCAAGGGCCGAGCAGGGTACTAGCCTACAATAGGATGCATTGATTTCTTGTGGGGCCGACTGGGATGTGTTGGGGTGGTGATGAGATGAATGGTATAATTTTAAGTTAGTTGTAAGCACATTAGTAAACTTTACAAACAAAATATATATAGTATCAAAAATCAAAAAAACTAAAACTACATGCTTATTATGTGTTTATTGGCTATAGTGAGGTTGGGTGATGTTGCAAAATTTTCATTGCCTTGAAAATGTCCCCCCCACGGTGAGGGTGTGACTATGTTCCTTCATCGTAAGCTTTATATAGTTTATAAATAGTCTATAGCCTATAAATTACTATGTTGCATTGGTCATAATATTATATTCACATGGTGAATATATCATACGTCTCGCGGTAATTATATAGTTTATAAATAGTCTATATAGCCTATAAATTACTATGTTGCATTGGTCATAATATTATATTCACAGGGTGAATATATCATACGTCTCGCGGTAATTTCAATAGTGCGTGAAGCAGTGGTCAACCCTGCTTCATATCCGTATATTATCGTCTGTCCCAGTATATTATCGCCTGCTTCATATTATTATTATTTCGTTCAATGACGTGTCACTTTGCGTTTCCATTCTCAGTGGCTGTCGTCTGCAGATGTTTCAATTGTTTAATAGTTTATTAATTGGGGACTATTAATAATACATTAACACAATGCATATATATATATGTTATAAATTGCATACATTTTGTATTTAGTTATTTAATCCTACGTGGTCCTCCTTACATTGTACATTACGTTACATTGGTTACATTGTACAAAAAGGAACCATCGTCCAAGCTGGTTCAGGTAGAGCCATCTGGTGGTGTCAGTGAATACCCGCTGAACACCAGGCAGTCCGCCTTTAACATTCGAGGGAACAAGACCTCCCTCTCGCAATTCTCTCATATTGGCATTTGTTTATACTTCTTTATTTATTGGCGTTTACTTCTTTGTTTATTCATTTTGTATATCTACGTAACTCAGACGGATTCTAAGGACGTGTGTGTGTCTTGCGTTTGTCCCTCCTATTGTACCTGCAGAGTTATATACGTTTTCCTATATAGTTGTTCTTCCTGTCTGTGTTTCTTGAGCCGCAACCATAGCTTTGTTATGGTAGCCAGTATACTTTGGTATTGGTGGAGGGATACGAAAATATTCTTCGCTGGCATAACTGTGTTTATTTATTTCCTGCAGTGGCGTGTGTTGATTACCAGCCGATAGTTATTTATATCTTTTATGTGCATATATTCAGTTGGGGGTCCAGACTATTGGGGCGCCTGGTTCGAAGTAGAGGGTGGAGGACTTCATTAGTCTTTCTGTTACAGGGAGGATTACTTCGGCCCAGGCCAACCAATGGTCTGGACAGCTTAAGTGGGTGGTGGTTGATTGGAGTTTTATTTTGACCAGTGTTTGATTCATTAAGTTTGCATTAATTATTGGCATGTATTTAACGTAATTGCATTAACGTGACTTAAATCAGAGCTTTCTCTTCTTTGTGCAGCTTAGAAAGGATCCTCCTCAGTATTGCCATTCGGTACTGAGTTTTGTTGATAGTTGTGGCACAAGATATCTTTTCACCACAACTAGGGGTTCCAGTTTCTGCATTGTGTGTATACCGGAACCAGTTGGGGGATTGTCTGCACCTTTGGTCCCCAGAGAGCCTGGACGTTGCGAATGAGCTCTGTTCTGTTGCGATAGCTACGGAGGTGCTGAGTATTTACTTGTCTGTTTTAGTCCATGGACTAGAAGCCTCTACTGTCAGTCGTAACAATATGCACTCCGATATCCACCTGAATCTCCACTTGACCAGCGATATAGGTTCAATCCTTCAAAACTTTCATACAGGTTTTTTTAACCACCTACTTTTATATGGTTTGATCTATAATGGCAGGATTATAATATCTGTCAAGTATGTGCCATGTCCAACATCCCCTTCTGTAGTTCTTTTAATACTTATATTTATGCGAAAGCAATTAATTACTATAGCAAAAAAATAAAAAAAATATAAAAAAAGGAAACTAATGGAAAAGGTTAATGCTCTTGCTCTCTCTTCAGCAAATTACTTGAATTGAATTAATTGAAACTTTTTATTTAGCTAGTAGAACATACACATGATAATCATAATACAAAATTAACATTACATTGGCTGAGCCTTGTGAGAGGTATCTCTCTTAAAGGCACGTCAAGCTTAAACTCGAAAGCTTTTACAGTAATAATATGAAAAAGTAAATAATTTCAAAATTGTACACACTAAAAGACAAATACCCGGGTCAAAATTAGATTTACTAATCAAATAGATATAACAAAGTTTTTGTTTCTTCATAATTTTTATGTCGTTATAGTTCTTCTAGATACTCTACAGTTAAGGTTATTAAACAACTTGTGCACTTTAGTATCTGTATGCTAGCGAAAAAATGAAAATATTTCCATAGAGAAAATATATAATCCAAGCGACCCCGAGATATTAGTCCAGACCACATGCGTATGTCAATACATGGACCCATGTTACATGGAGGGATAGACAGACTAATGAGGAAGTAAGAAGGTGTGGTATAGAGGTAGATGTGCTGGAAAGTGTGAAAAGGAACAACTTGAGATGGTTCGGCCATATGGAATGTATGGAAAGCGAGAGAATGACTAAGAGGGTGTACGAGAGCGAGGTGGAGGGACAGAGGGGGAGAGGTAGACCGAATATGAGGTGGAAGGATGGAGTGAGGAACTACATGAACGAAGGTGGTGCTGGTTGGGGGGAGGGGCGTCGACTGACTGGGGACAGAGGTGCATGGGGGCGGTTCGTTCGTGGCCACCACTTCGGGGATCACGGCGTCAGGGTGTTAGATAGATATGTGTAATTATTCTGTCTCTATTAGAAATTTAAAATATGGAAAACTAAAGTTATTATATACACGCATTTACACTTGCACCAAGATATCAACCTATACTCACTCATATACACACATATACTGGACGTACGTCCACACGCTGTACGTACGTCCACACGCTGTACGTACGTCCACACGCTGTACGTACGTCCACACGCTGTACGTACGTCCACACGCTGTACGTACGTCCACACGCTGTACGTACGTCCACACGCTGTACGTACGTCCACACGCTGTACGTAAATACGCACTTACACATACGAATACATAATACCAACTTGTACACGCACATGCACTTACATATACGCATGCACCCAGATGTACATACGTATTTAAATATATACCCAAGGACTGCACACATACAAATACATATATAAAAATGAAATTTTAATATTTGTACAGTAGATGTCTTTTTAGTGCAACTTTGAAGCCAGACACTGTGTTTATATTTTGCAATGCTTGTGGTAGATTCCAAATCTTAACGCCATGGTAATTGATAGATGTTTGGGATTGGCTAGTCGTTCTTAATGAAATTTCAAGTTGGTTGACATTTCTTAACTCGTATCTTTGATTAATTCGATATCGAAATAATCCCTCATTGCTAATAAGGTTTAATTATTTAAATACAAATAAAGAACTGCAATATATATTTATGTCCTGGAACTTCAAGAGTTCTAGCTTTTTGAAGAGTTCATTGGTATGGGCGTATTTTGACTGGTATGTAATTGTTCTAATAACTCTTTTTGTGAGCTACATCTAATGATTTTAGTTTAGTTTTCCCAGACTGCCCCCAAACACTGTGGCAATATGAGAAGAATGGATACATCAGTGAATAATATAACTGTTTCATTGTGTCATTATTAAAACAATGTCGTGTTAAGTAGAGTATGCCACACTGTTTGTTGATCTTATCCCTCACATTTCGAACATGGAAGCTCCATGACAACCGTTCATCCACCTCTATCCCAAGAAACTTCAAGCTCTCCTTTTTTTCCAGGATTATGTTCCCTAGTTTGATTGGTTCAAGGTTTTGCATGATAGACTTATTTCTTTGGAAAATTATTTATTTGGTTTTATCAATATTGAGTGTTAGCTTATTTGCAGTTATCCAATCGCGAACATTTTGTAAATTAGTATTGACTATCAATTAATGAACGTAGATCCCTGTTACTAACATAAAGAGTGCCGTCATCTGCAAACAGTAAAAACTTATGCTACTTGAATTAATGAAATCATTTATATATAAAATAAACAGTAATGGGCCTAATATGGATCCTTGCGAGACACCAACAGAAATAAGTTGTTGTGATGATTTACTTTCTTTGTATTCCACATATTGTTTGAGATTTTCCAGATATGATTTAAACCAATCGTTTGTGATACCACGAATACCATAGTATTTGAGCTTTTCCAATAGGATACGATGATCAATAGTATCAACAGCTTTGGAAAGATCCAGAAATAAGCCAACTGTAAATTCTCGTTTGTCAAATGATGCAAGCTTATCGTTTTTAAATTTAGTCAGAGCTGATTCTGTCGATCGTCCCCTTCTAAAGCCATACTGACTATCAGAGATTATCTGGTTTGATTCACAATAATCTAATATTCGGTTATACATTATTGTTTCTAATATTTTACTCATAACCGGTAAAATAGAAATTGAACGATGGTTTTTAAGCAGAGTTTTGTCTCCAGATTTAAAAATAGGCATTATTTTAGCTATTTTGAGTTCGTCAGGGAAAATTCCCGAGTGAAATGATTTGTTGCAAAGATGCAAAATGACTGGGGACAAAACTGGGACCACCGCTCTAAATATTTTCATGGGAATACCATCACAGCCCGGAGAAGAGTCCCGCATTTGTTGGATAGCATTTATCAATTCGTTGTTTGTAACAGGTGATGTTGTAAATACTGTTTGTTGTCTATTTGGCAAGTATGTGGTGAAGTTAATATTGGAATTTGGTATATTTTCTGCTAGATTTTTCCCAACATTAATAAAAGCTGAATTGAAATGATTCGCAATTTGTTCTGGATTGTTCAATTTCATGTTTTCTACAAATTGTTCACTTATTTTGTTTTGCTTTTGCCTGTTAAGAACCAAGTTAATAACACCCCATACCTTTTTACTGTTACCAGCACTTTCTTGGAGTTTAGAATTATAATAATTTGTTCGCGCTGTTCTTATTACTTGTGTTACATGATTACGTAGTCTGCGGAACTCCTCTCCAAATGGGACTGGTTTAATCGCATATTTCCTGGCCATCTTTTCTTCTCTTTGATTATGATTTTAATTTCTGGTGTAATGTAAGGTTTATTAAAGTGTTTAATATATTTATTTTTCGTTATTAGAGGAAAGTGTTTATTAAAGCAAGGGATTCACATGAAATTACTGTAGATTACATTTGGGTTATTAGAAGAATAGACTAGTTCCCAAGTTACATTCTCCAATGCTATTCTGAAATTATTTATATTATCGATACTATAGTCTCTATAAGTTAAAGTTACTGTTCTCTTCTCATTGACAAGGTGTGTGGATATCAGATTTGAAAACAGAAAAAATAGGAAAGTGGTCAGTAATTATATTATATATAATTCCACTGAAGACATTCCTGGTATATTGGTTAGACCAAATGTGATCGATAACGGTTGCCGATGAATGCGTTACTCGGGTAGGCTTATTAATGGTGTTGAAATACATGTGTGAGTGAAATGAAGATACAAGATCAGCAACAGCATTGTCGTCTTTGTGTCTTAATAAATTAAGATTAAAATCCCCGGTGATGTAACAAGTCTTTCCTTCATCGCTGACAATCGAAATAATATGATTAAATTTATCTAGAAAATTATTGAAATTGGTGTGAAGTCAACTGTATATTACTACCACTACAACCTTTCCACATATTTCAACTCCCAAAGATTCCAAACTATTATGCTGCATAGTTAAGTCGTATCTTATTTTATAATCGTATTGGCGATTAAGAAAAAGTGACACTCCACCACTGTTTTTTGTAAAGCTGATATTAAGCATAACATAGTTTGGAAGATTATACAAATGTTCAATTTCTTTGATCAGTTTGGTTTCACAAAGTCCAATAACATCAAAATCATGTTGGAGTAGGTTCAAACAGAGTTCCCTAAATTCTTCAAAATGTTGGAACACTATTAATATTATAACAAAGCAATGAAAAGGTTTTATCCGGGATATCGTTAAAAATGTCTTGTTGCCCAGGAAAAATGTAGTTACAAGATGGATTTTTATAGTCGAGGGAATTTAAAAGAAAATTATCAGGATCAACATCATTACTAAAAACATCCACATCAAGAGGGAAGGGGTTGAAGTTCAAGGTATCCAATACATTTAAAGGAATGTTATGCAAGTTAAGTGAAGAGTTGTCATTTATAAGCAACAAAAGTTCATCATTATTAAGTCCTATGAAAGGAAGTGCACAACAAAAATCCATCCTGCAATCACAATTGAGTAAGTTAAATTAGTAAGGATAATAATTTTTATTGATAAGTATATCTATCAGGTTGTTTTCTTGTGCGTTGGTATTTGTCAGGGGATGAGGTACGGTGTTGGCCTCCAGTTGCCCCGGACTCAGTATCCACGGGTAAACGCTGAGGTTGAGTCCAGGATCCCGTGTCACTCTGGGAAGAGGCACCTGCTACCACTTGTTGAAGAGATGGTGTGGAGGTGGGAGAGCCACGGCGGGGTGGCTGTGGAGGTGGGGGTGTGATGAGTGAGTGGAGAAGAAATGGTACGGATCCTGGGGGTGGGTAGGAGGGTGTTGGTGACCTGGAAGGGTTGAGGAGTGTTTGAGCTGGTGGGTCAACGGTTTTGAGGTGGTGGGGTGGTGGAAGTCCTAAGATGAGTAGGGGAAGCTGTGGTTGTCTGGTGGGGTGATGTTGGTTGATGGTATCTGGTACCAGGGCCACCCCTCCGCTGCTCCCTCACGACCAGTGTTCTATAGTTGAAATAGGCAATTTTTCCACTGTGTCTTGCCTCCCTGAGAGCACCAAGCTGCCTGCGCCGAACCTCCAGCGTTGATGGGCACAGGTCCTCTTTAACGAAAACATTTGTCCCCTTCAGCATCCTTCGGCCACGGTACACAGCCTCGCGGTCAGGGAAGCATTTGAACTTGGCCACAATATCTCTGGGTCTATCCTCTGCACTTCTTCCAACTCGATGAACTCGCTCAAATGAGACCGCAGGAATCTTCATCTTGTCACTGAGCAGTTTTGCGACTTTCACCTGACACTGCTCCCAGTTTTCTCCGGTACTTTCTGGTATACCGGAGAATTTCAAATTATTTCGTCTGCTTTGGTCATCTAGGTAGTGAAGGCGGGTTTTATTCTCCTGCAATTGGGTCTTGAGGTGTTCGTTTTCTTCTTTAAGCTGTTGAATCGTGTTGAAGCCAGATAAAGAATCATCCAATCTAGACTGGGTAAATTCCAGGCTGGTAATTACATCATTAATTTTCCTGTCTACATCTTTTACTGCATCAGAAAATTGACGTTGAAACCGGTCAAAGGAGTCGTTGAAATGTTTTCTCTGCTCATCAAGCAGTCAAAATTTCTTCACGTTCCATCCTCGAAGTTGTGAGTGATAATTTGTGGGACTGGATACCTGACGTCGTACCCCTACTGCGCATGCGCAGATCTGGGAAAATTTCGGCGTAGGGGGTTGACGATTTCTTGCCAATTTATAACCTCAAATAATAACAAAGTCCATGTGCACAACGTTTAGTTCATCTCATTAAACAATTCAGAGTACCTTGTTATATCTGCAGGTAATGTTCGAGGGAGATGAAGCACTTATTTCACTCTAAAAATAGGGAATATCACAGGAGCTGCGCGATCGTGTTATGGTGGTGATGGTTGAACATTTTATCAGCAAGTTGCTAAATAAAAAAGTAAATTAACACTGTCATCACCGCAATACAAGTAACACAAGAGTGCCCCAGTACCGCAACAAAGTAAAATAATAACTATATTATCATTAAACCATTATACCAGCCAATTAACCAACACACCATATATTGTATATATATATATTTGTTTGCATTATTTTAACAAATTTGCACTACAGTATTTACATATATACATTAGTTTTCCTATTATTGATATACATTATTCATCACAATTACATGAATCAGATACTACAAATCATACGTATCGCGGCGCGCTACCTCTCTCACACACATAAACATAACTATACACTCAGACACACCCCCATTCATCAACAATGATCCACACAGTGTATGAATTTGAAATATATGGTTAATATTGTGACGCCTACCAGCGTTGGCAGAATCGCCTCCCGTTAGCCACTAGCGCTCGCCAGGGCAGTGAAATGGGCTACAGTTATCAGAGAATGTTGTTCTTTCTTTCATAGTACTTGCATTGTTACAGACAGTCCAGTGGTGGTCTTTATTTTCGTCTGTGACAATGGGAAGTATTTTATATCATGAGTAGAACATAAGATGCATTGTAGTGAAGGAGAGAGAGAGGGAGAGGGAGGGAGAGGGAGGGGATAGTGAGTGTTGCTTCCCGCCTCCCTCCCGGAGGAGTTTTTCCCCGCGCGCGTGGGCTTTCTCTCGCCTCTGATTGGCGGGTGGTTCTTGGCGCGTCATAGAGGCCTGGTGATGTATCGGCCTGTGATTGGCCGACCACCATGCCTTTGTGGGATCCTGAGGGTCCCGAGGAGCTACCTTCCTCAGGACAGGCTTGGCGTGCATGCTTCTAACATCCCTTTGCATACTCTCTCCCGATCACCCTCTTTACCACTATCTCTCTCTGACCTTCTTCTTTTCCATTGCTCCTCACCTTTATTCAATTCCTTATCCCCTTGGGTTCTGCATACGGTTTCCATAGCCGGCCCATTGTTTTGCATGCGCCGTCCTCGGAGATATTTACATGTATTTAGAATAGGTTTGAGGGTTCTTATAGTTAGTAAAGGTTAAGAACTCGGTGTGTGTCTCCATTATTGATTTAGTGCTCTGCTGGGTTATTTAATGCTAGACTGGGATAAGGCTTATGTTGTCGTTGTCAGCGATGTGTGTACGGTTTGCTTATACCTACACGACTTCGACGGTTGCCTAGGTTGTCCTTTTGGTTGTGCCTTTTGCGAGTGCAGCATCGTGTTGTAAGAGGGCATTTGCCTACTACCTTAGAACACAGTGCTGCCTCTTTGCTTGACTTTAGAGGGATCGCCAGGGTAGAACCAGATACTTGAGATCTGGGTCTACCAAGAGAGCATCCCCGTCACTAACGTAACTTTAATCATACCGCCTTAAGGACCACGCTAGGCTATGAGCCAGTCTTGCTCAGCCACAGTTTCCTAACCTTGATATCCCAGCTAGATTTTATTCGCCTAGCAGACCCTAGTTAGGACATGAGCTCTTTATGATATGTATGCATTATTATTCACGGCATTTATTAGTCTAGGTTGTTGTCGAGTTGCACAACCATAGCAGACTGTTTCGTTGATGAGGAAGTATTTCTTTTAACACCTTAAGAGCGGCCTCCAGCGGGGTGTTTTTAGCCAAAATAGGGCTGTTTACGTGATCATTTTCATGCCTAAATAAGACCCAGAACGTAAAACCAGTATCTATCCCTGAAAGGGCATAAACAGAGCTTTCGAATGACACCATAACGATCCTTTTATGATGGCTAGTTTTCTTGCAATAACCGTGCAACGCGAGTGTAAAAAGCATGTAATTAGGCACTTTCCCCATACAATTCCTTATATAGCGAGTGAGAGAGGTAGGAGGGAGGTGAGATTCGTGTCAGTAGGTTCACCGCGGTGGTCTGGAGCAGTCATACGCTCGCTACTCTCCTGCCCCCACTTGTCTCTCTCTCTCAGCAACATTACGTGCTGAAATTGCCACTCGAGTTATGTCGAGCGCCGCCACATAGTCCAGCTTTATTTAACTCGACTTATGTGGTGAGCCGCTAATTAAGGGTTAATGTAGAGCATTACTGCCGTTGCGCATTTATAGTATTCCCGTGTCAGTTAACATTATATGTCCTATCTTTTAGTGTATTCAGTCTACACGTATGGTGTCCTGCCTCCTGCCTTTATAAAATTTAAGATACGAGCATCTTATGAGCATCAGACTTTCTTCAGAAGTTTCCATGTCTATGCTGTAGGACTAGACTTCACTTTCTTTGAGATAGGAGTGAAGAGATTATTGTTGTTTAGAGTAACTGTATTGAAGCATCTTTTTATTGTATTAAATCTTGCAGTGATTTAATTGATATTTCCATAGCTTCCCTTTTGTGCATTTTAACGTAACTTGCATCTTGTTTGTTATCAGGCTATACCAGTGTGGGTTTTAGCCTGATGTAGAGTACATTTATGCCCAGTTAAGGATACCCCGTTATCGCAGATTAACTTTGGAGGGTATAGGTGTTTTTGTTAGCCGGCATATAAGTTCAGGGGTTTGGATCTAGCGTACCGTTGTTGCATAGTGCCCTATTACTAGTCCAATCATTAAGTGCCCTTGTTTTATTCGTAGCCCCGGTCGTAACAATATAGGTTGCCAACTGCATACATATTGCAAACTCTCTCTCTCTGGATGTCGGAGGTTCGAGTCCGACTAGTAGTATATACTGTATAGGCATATATATATATATATATATATACACAGTATATATATATGTACTGTATATATAGTTAAATATATATATATATAATATATATGAGATATAGGTTTGTTCTTGGGGAACCGCACATTGTAGAGGAAAAGGAGAACAGCATCTTTATTAACAAACGTTTCTACATATCCTATGTCATCCTAAGTGAATCTAAGATGAGAAAATTAAAATATTATAGCTAAATCAGGACAATAAATCAGTCCAAAAGAGTTTAAACCACAGCAAACTCAAAACAAAATACAAAAAACACAAAACCCGGGAAAGTCTGGGAAATCAAAAATGGGGGAGACTAAACACAAAATATATTAATTACTAGGGAGGGACTCTAAAACCTCAAGATATTGGAAGATCTACAGAAAAAATAAGTTAATTGACCATATGCAGTCAATTAACTTGTTTTTGCTGTAGACCTTCAAATATCTTGGGGTTTTAGAGTCCCTCCCTAGTAATCAACTCTTCTAAAGATGTACTTTCTACCCTCTCTGGGCTTAACACTAATAAGGCGTACGGTCCGGATGGTGTTCCTCCTGTTCTCAAAAACAGTGCTTCCGTGCTGACTCCCTGCTGACTCCCTGCCTAGGCAAACTCTTTCGTCTCTGTCTATCCTCTAACGTCTTCCCTTCATGCTGGAAGTTTGCTCACATTCAACCTGTCCCAAAGAAGGGCGACTGCTCTCAACCCTCCAACTATCGTCCAATTGCTCTTGTCTTTCTAAAGTTTTTGAAACTATTCTTGCTTCCAAATTTCTTAAGCATTTCTCTTCTCATTATCTGCTCTCAGATCGCCAGTATGGCTTCCTTAATGGTCGCTCTACTGGTGATCTTCTTTCATATCTTACTAACTCTTGGTCATCCTCCTTTCGGGACTTCGGTGAGACTTTTTCTATTGCACTAGACATATCGAAAGCCTTCGATAGAGTCTGGCATAAACCTTTAATTTCCAAACTACCCTCCTTCGGTTTCTATCCCTCCATCTGTGCCTTTGTCTCTAATTTCCTTTCCGGCCGTTCCATAGCCGCGGTTGTGGACGGCCATTGTTCACTTCCTCACCCTATAAACTCCGGTGTTCCTCAGGGCTCAGTCCTATCTCCTATTCTCTTTCTAATTTTTATAAATGATCTCCTTAACTGTATCTTAATTCCCATCCATTCATACGCAGACGACTCAACCTTACACTACTCCATTAGTTTTTCAGAACGCCCCAGCCAGCAATCCCTCAACGACAAACTTAATGAAGCCATAGAACTCTTAAATTCTGATCTAAATACTATTTCCAATTGGGGCAGAGAAAACCTTGTTAACTTTAATGCTTCCAAAACCCAATTTCTCCATCTATCTACCCGTCAAGATCTCCCAGCGGACTATCCCTTATTCTTCAACAATACAAAAATCAACCCTTCATCTTCTCTCAATATTCTTGGTGTCTCTTTTTCTTCTGCTCTCATTTGGAAGGACCATATTACCAGTCTTGCTAAGGCAGCCTCCCAGAAGCTGGGTGTGCTCAACCGCCTTAGGGGGTTCTTTTACCCTGCGCAGCTTCTTGCTCTGTACAGGGGCATAGTGCGCCCTTGTATTGAGTATTGTTCACATGTGTGGGGAGGTTCCTCTCACACCGCTCTCCTAGACAAAGTTGTAAAGGATGGCCTTTCGTATCATTAACTCCCGTCCACTCACCAACTCTCTGCAATCTCTCTCTCTCTGCCGCAATGTTGCATCTCTCTCGCTATTCTATCGCTACTATAATAATCAGTGTTCCTCAGAGCTATCCCAGTGCATACCACCTCCTTTACGTAGTGCACGTGGTACCCGTCTTGCAACTCAATCCCACTCCTACTCTGTGCAACTCTCCAACCCAAGAGTGAAACGTTACTCTCAAACTTTCTTCTACTCAACAGCTGAGCTCTGGAACTCTCTCCCAGAATCAGTCTTTCCCTCCTCCTATGACTTAAATTGCGTCAAACTCAGTGTGTCCAGGCATTTTGGCTCGAACTTCCCTTGATTTTGGCCCTGTCACTCTTTCAACTATGGGGGAGGCATTCGCTATAGGCAGTTATGCCTTTTGCCTCCCTCAATCACATAGAAAAACAAAAAAAACAGAGTTTGGTATCCCCCCCCCCCCCCTATAGTGGGTACCACACAAAAAAAGTCTGTCGTCGGCGTTGTTGTCGTTGTTGTCTGTCTGTCTCGGAACTCCTCCTAGACTGTTGGGCGGATTTTCACCAAATTTCACACAAACATTTGTTGCGTGAATGCGAACGTCAGTCAAAAAAAAAATTGAATTTATGCAATTGTTATGATTTTAGGTCCAACATATAGTTTTACCCCCCCCCCCCCCCCCCCAGCAATGATGGCGTTCTGGGGGCGAAAACATCTCGCTATGCATTTGCTAGGTTTAGGTAGTTTAGTTGGCATTAGAAGTGATGGTAGTAGTAGTGGGATTGATGGTGATAGTAGTGATGATGGTGATAATAGTAGTATGATGGTTGTAGTTGTATTGATGATGTTGACAGTAGTGATGATGATGACGGTAGTAGATATGATGGTGACAGTACTAGTAGTAGTGATGATGGTCATAATAGTAGTGATGATGGTGACAAGTAATGATAGTTGTAGTGATAATAATTACAGTAGTGATGATGGAAGTGACGGTGTGAGTATTAGTGATGATGGTGAAAGTAGTAGTGATGATGGTGAAAGTTGTAGTGATGATGACAATAGTTGTGATGATCATAGTAATGGTTATGATGGTAATACTTGTGACAGTAGTAATGATGATGGTTATAGTAGTAGTGATGATGGTTATAGTAGTAGTGATGTTAACAGTAGTAATGATGAGTGCAAGATGGTGGTGATGATCGTATTAATGCTGGTTGATAGTTGTAGTATCAATGCTAGTAGTGATTAAGATGGTAGTGACAATGGTGACAGTAGTAGTGATGATGGTGAGAGTAGTAGTGATGATTGTAATTGAAGTAGTGATGATGATCATAGTAATGGTGATGATGACGGTAGTCGTGGTGGTTGTAGTTATGAAGGAAGTAGTAGTGATGGTATTAATAGTGATGATGGTAACCCATCGCAGAGTTGGGTATGCCGTTTTGATTTTGGGCAAAACGGCACGTCTAGTTTATTAATATATTTTCTTTTTAGTCTCCCCATTTTTAATTTCTCAGACTTTCCCGGGTTTTGTGTTTTTTGTATTTTGTTCTGTGTTTGCTGTGTTTTAAACTCTTTTGGACTGACTTATTGTCCTGATTTAGCTATAATATTTTAATTTTCTCATTTTAGATTCACTGAAGATGACATAGGATATGTCGAAACGTTTGTTAACCTCTGAAGTGCGCATGGGGGTAATTGGAAACGTCCCCCTGTGCTGACGTATTTGAGGTGTTTCCGTCACTAAAATATTCATTGTGCCATTAATAGCATTAATACTTATCCATATGTGCCTATTATGGGTTGATTATAAAGGTATTAACCTGAAACTACAATAAAACGAGTGAAAACAGCGTTTGGATGGTCAAAATCGGAGATATAGCCCGCGAGTTGTATAATGTATGGGTGAGGCAAACTGCTTTCCCGCCAATTTCCCCCAAGGCCACTGAGACACAGTCAATCGATACTCTCTCTCTCTTGCACTCGCTTGCCATCAGTGATGACAACACCCTGCTTGCAACTCGCTAATGTTAGCACAAAAATATACCTCAGAATAAGGGAATAACAGGGAAAATAGGTGATCAACTGAAGGAGAGGAGGAAAGTGGGGAAGGAGGGGAGGTAGAGGACTGAGATTTTGCATGGCCCAGGGGCCAAAAAAAAAAATAAAATAAAAAAATAAAAATACAAAAAATATGTTTTTTTCGATGTCAAAAGTTGATTTTTTTTTCTCACTCACTCATAAGAGTCTCCCCGCAGTCCGCCGGGGGAACTCTTAAGAGTCTCCCCGCAGTTCCCGGGTTAATAAAGATGCTGTTGTTTGCTACCCTGGTTCTCCTTTTCCTCTCTCTCTATATATATATATATATATATATATATATATATATATATATACACAAAAGTTAATAGTTACTCTCAGTACTTCATATCAATATTGCATAGTTAGGTTTAACAAAACATCATAGCATATTCATATCATATTGGTTGATTATATTCTTAATCAACTCTGCGTAAGCAGAGTTGATTAAGTAAATATGGCAAAACCATATTTATGACTTAAAATCATAACTATTGCATAAATTCAAAAATCTTTTTTTACTGACGTTTGCATTCACAACAAATGTTTGTGAAATTTGGCGAAAATCAGTCAGAGAGGGAGAGGTGCACCGAGGGAGAGGTGGAAGGATGGAGTGAGGAAGTATATGAATGAAGGTGGTGCTGGTTGGGAGGAGGGGCGTTGACTGACTGGGGACAGAGGTGCATGGGGGCGGTTCGTTGGTGGCCACCCCTTCGGTGATCACGGCATAAGGCAATAGATAGATAGATAGATAGATAGAAAAGTTCTTTGAACATATGAATGTTGATAAGTGGAAGTTTTACATTGTGGAGGAGACAGAGTGATTTCATGGTAATTTGCAGCTGTCCTAGTTCTGCGGGGAAAGATGGAGAGAGGTAGTACAATTGAAGCAGGTTCCTCAGAACATTTACCGTTAAAATACCTGTAGAGTACTGAAAGGGATGCAAAATCTCTTTATAGGAATTATGTGTTATTACAGGGTTATTGATTAATATAATTGCTATATTTGAAAGTTGTCCAATTGTCTCAATGCAACCACTCCACATCCATTCCACAAGTGAACAGTATTAATTATGAGAACGACAATGAGTTTTATATATAATGGCTAACTACTCGTCAGTGAAGAATTCTCGAACTCTGTGAGTCTGTATATAAGTCCATTTTCTTAGAGGCATTTTTAGCAATGGATCTAACATGAGGTGTCCAGCTCAGGCTGGCATTCAATGTTACGCCAAGGATATCAATACTAGAGGAGATGGACATATTTACATCATTAAAAAGTATGTGAGAATCGGAAAGATTATGTCTGTCAGAAAACTTTATATAATGTACTTGTTTCTTTGTGCATTATATGAAACTAGATTTTTGTCCCCATTCATTAATTTTAGATATGTCATGGTTCAGAGACATTCAAGTGTTTAACTTGGTTTATATATTATCAGGCGGCGTGCATGAACTGCAGCACTGATATAAGTATGTTAAGGAGTGTAGAGTCATCTTCATAGGAATGTATTAAGGTATGAGTGATATCTAGGAGATCTTTGCTATGAATAAGGATATTATATATACTGTATAAATTATATATATATATATACCGGTATATATAATTTATATTACTGTATATACTATATATATATATATATATATACATATATATATACTGTATATAACTATATATATATATGATGGATAGGGTGGAGGAGAAAAACACAGGGAAAAGCTATGAATCCTTTATTCTCTTACGTTTCGGGTTATGTTGTGTACACATCTTCAGAGACACTCTATGAAGATGGGTACACAACATAACCCGAAACGTTAGAGAATAAAGGATTCATAACTCTTCCCTGTGTTTTTCTTCTGCACCCTATCCATCTTTCTGTCCGTATGGAACATTCACATATATATATATATATATATATATATATATATATATATATATATATATATATATATATATATATACCGGTATATATATACTGTATATATTATATATATATATATATATATATATATATATTCTTTTTAAAGATGGCAAAACCAGTGTATTTCCCAAACTTTTCTAACCGAACTTAGTCTAAAGTAGTCCATACCAATGTAAATACAACAAATCAATGTACATCTGCACTAGAACGTCCGACCTGGAGTGCATGCATGTAGGACCTAAATCAGATGAGAATCTGTGATGTCATATGTATGATCCGTCTCATTTAGTTATGATTATACAAGGATGCTGCCTCCCTTCCAGCCCCTTCCTTGTCCCACTCTATAGTCACGTTATGTTTACACTGACCCTCTCGTTTCTCCTGCTGGACCCCACCTGTCAGGTGTTTTAAGTCTCCAATATCCTTGCTATCACTGAAACGCTTTGCAGTCTGATTGAAGCGTCCACAATTAAAGCAAAATTTATCTGTACCACACCACAGTGAAGCTCTTCCTCGTAAATAACGAGTAAATATTAAGGCATTACTATTATAAAAAAACTAATAAAGATATATAGTGTTTTGACCTACATTGAGTTGCCAAATATTATTATTATTATTATTGATATAAATCTTGGCGCCGAACAAGCTAACATATTTGCTGAAAACTAAAATCGTAAGAACAACATGTGTAAAATTAGATATCAAAGTAAAAATCATTGCAATCATAAAAACTGAAAGAGGCCAGCCTTTTTCAAAAATAAAAACACATAATCTCCAGGGGAACCAGCTTCCCCTCCAAGCACCGAAGAGAGACCGTAAGTACCATCTGCCTTCCGGTGCCGCAAAAGCAACCTCTGGCATAATTCGCGCAAACTGGGACACTCAACCAGCAAGTGCCTGACAGTAAGAGGAACTATACAGTCATCGCAGAATGGCTGTACACCTCCAAACATAAGGAACTCGAGCGTTAGTCTGGTATGTCCAATACGGAGACGAGCCGAAGCAGTTTCCAATATGCGAGGAATGGTAGGGCAAGTTCTTGGCGAGACTAATTTGTTAACTTCCCTGAGCTTATTAAAAGTAACACAATCCCACCGTGCCTGCCAACAAGCACGAACAGCAAACATGAGAGGAGTACGCAGATCAGAAGCAGGCTGAGGGTAATTTACATTCGAAGGTCGCAAAGCTGCAGCTTTTGCCAAAGCATCCACCCTTTCATTACCTTTGACACCAACATGTACAGGGACCCAACAAAAATCCACTCTTTTCCCTCAACGATGAATGAGAAACAGCCACTCTAAAATCGCTAAAACTATAGGATGGGAAGAATTAAAAGATTCAAGAGCCATGAGAGCCCCTTGAGAATCACTAAAAATAGTAAAATTATTGTTTCGGTGAGCAAACCCCAATTTCAGAGCAAAATGATAGCAGACAATTCCGCAGTAAAAACCGAGGAAGCTAAAGGAAGACTACCTCCACGGCTGAAGTCAGGAAACACAACACCGGATGCAGATTTAGAGCCATCAGTATACACAGGCACAGAACTATTGTGAGTAGAAGAATGTTCCAAAAACAAATGAAGAAGAGACTGAGGAGTGACCGAATCCTTTGAGCCTGTAAAAAACCTGCAGAATGATGGTTCAGGCCGTACCCAGGGGGCAATCCTTGGAATTAGCACGGGACTCGCAGGAACCGTCGACAGATTAAGCTCCTTCATAACTTCACGAACTCCATAGCCAAAAGGACGAGGCATTCGAGGATGTTGACCATAATATGAACAAAAAAATTGACCCGAGACACGGGTACAAACAAGGGAGTCTGGAAGGCAACGAATCCGAAACCAACAACTTACAACCACAGATTGACACAGTAAATCTAAGGGAGGTACACCAGCCTCCACCAGCAAGCTGGGAATCGGAGACGACCGAAAAGCTCCAGTTGCAAGACGGAGACCAGCATGATGAACAGCATCTAGAGTCTTAACCCTGGAGTCCGTGGCAGAGGAGTAGACCTCACAGCCATATGACAGTTTGGATGTGACAAATGCCTGAAACAAATGCAGTAGTGTTCTGCGATCAGCACCCCAAGAGGTGTGTGACAGAACCCTTAACAGATTCAAAGCCTTCATACACGATGCCTTCAGAATTGTCAAGTGCGGAACCCAAGTCAAACGGCAATCAAACGTGAGACCCAAGTACTTTGTCTCTGCCACACAACCAAGTCTCCTGCCACAGAGCATTAGATCAGGGTCTGGGTGAACCCCTCGTATTCTGCAAAAGTGCATAGCCACAGTCTTTGATGGGGAAAACCGAAAGCCTGTGCAGTCAGCCCATGCAGAAATCCTGTCCAACGCAAGTTGCATAAGTCACTCAATAGCAGACATGCGGGAACCAGAAAACCAGATAGCCAAGTCATCCACATATAGGGACGAGGATACCCCAGCAGGCACAGCGTCTAGAATGCTATTGACGGCCGCCTCAAACAAAAATTCACTTTAGACACAACCCTGAGCGACACCTTCCTCCTGGCACAGTGGCGCAGAGAGGGAAGAACCCACACGGACCCGAAACACACGAGCAGTCAAGAAGTCTCTAAGCATCACCGGCAGGCGACCACGTAATCCAAAAGCATGAAGTTGCCGTATAATTCCATGTCGCCAGGCTGTGTCATAAGCCTTCTAGAGGTAAAAAAACACAGCCACAGGATGTTGCTTAGAGGCAAAAGCTTCACAGATTGAGGATTCAAGTCGGATAAGGTTGTCAGAAGTACACCGTAGTTGCGGAAGCCACTCTGAGAAGGAGAGAGATGGCCGCCCTTCTCCAGACACCACTCAATTCTGACATTGATAATTTTTTCAAACAATTTGCATACACACGACGTTAAACAAATTGGGCGGTAATTAGAAACATTGCTATGATCCTTTCCAGGCTTAGGAATAGGAAGGACAATGCCCAGCTGGCAGGTAGAGTACCCTCACCCCAAATCCTATTAAACAAGTCTAATAAAAACACCAAGGAGGCATTCGGGAGATGACGAAGCATGGCATAAGGGATGTCGTCAGGACCAGGAGCAGTGTCACCACACTCCGAGAGGGCCGCACGCAGCTCACGAATACTGAAGTCAACATTATAAGTTTCTCTTCCATGAGACCGGAAATTAAGAACCTGTCTCTCCTGGCTACGTCAGGCTCTTGCACAAGGTTTGGCATCATCCCTCAGGGAGACCTTGCAAAAATTAGTAGCTAGGGCAGAGGCTACTTCACCAGGTACAGACACCAGATTACCTTGGATCCTCAACACAGGTGGAGAGGAGGGAGAAAACTTTCCAGATATCTTGTGTATTCTCTTCCACACCATAGGCAAAGGAGTGGAAGAAGTAATCGTAGAAATATAGGACATCCACGAGTTTCGGCGAGCATCTTTCAGAACCCATCGATAGCGAGCACGCGTTTTACGAAATTCAACTTTAAGAAAGAGAACCTCTCGGTTTGCATAGTATCGACGAGATGCAGCTTTATAAACCCCCTGAGCAAAAGAGCAGGCAGCAGCCCACCATGGCACAGGTCTCCGGGAATATACACCCGAAGACCGTGGAATGGAACGAAGCCCCGCTTTAATCATAGTTGTAGTAAAATAATTGCCAAATATGATCAAAATTTGGCTAGCCTACAAAAATTGCTAACTAGTGACTACATACAACATTCTTTACTAATCTAAACTTTTTATTTACACTAATTCAGTCAGCTGAATGCACATAAAAACACTGTTTCAAACGCCTGACTAATATTTTTTTTTTCTCCGCCAGACGATTTAAAGAATTAGCTATACTCTAATTTAAATACGTGTTATGTGCATTTTGGACAGACATGAATTATAATACTGTGTACACATCCACACACCCAAACACCATCAGATACACTCTTCCCGACCCATATTATGTTCTCAAATACCAACAACAACAACAACAACAACAACCCACTCCTATACCTCATATGAACACCCTCACCCTTCCAAAAAAAAATCTCACCCCTTCAACTCTAGTTTGGCCAGTCTGACTAATTGGTCCCTAGGCTGGTTACAAATATCAAAGCCCGCTGGATGTGTGTGTTTGTGGTTAAAAGGTGAACTATTGTGTGTATATAATGTACTTGTGGTAGTTTGTAAATACAGTACATGTGTGGGTACAAAGGAGTACAAAGGAAATCAAGCAACAACATGTCTAGTGACCCTTCTAGGCTGCTTGTCCTCCAAGGATCCTCACTGAGGATCAAGTGTCCAAACAGTGGTTTAGAGTTGGTAAGGGAACATTGGAAAGGGAACTACTGCCCTGGAACTAATGTCCGTGGCAGGATTAGGAAGTTAGTAGGGGACAGATGGGTTAGTAACTGAGGGGGGGATAAAATAAAGTTATTAACCCGGAAACTGCAGGGAGACTCTTAAGAGTTCCCCCGACGGACTGCGGGAAGACTCTTAAGAGTCCGAGAAAAGAAAAAAATCAACTTTAAACATCAATTTTTTTTTTGGGGGGGCCCCTGGGCCATACAAAATATCACTCCTCTACCTCCCCTCCTTCCCCACTTTCCTCCCCTCCTTCAGTTATCACCTATTTTCCCTGTTATTCCCTTATTCTGAGGTATATTTTTGTGCTAACATTAGCGAGTTGCAAGCAGGGCATTGTCATCGGTGTTAGCAAGCGAGTGCAAAAGAGAGAGAGAGAATATCGATCGACTGTGTCTCAGTGGCCTTGGGGGAAATTGGCGGGAAAGCAGGTTGCCTCACCCATACATTATATAACTCGCGGCCTATATCTCCGATTTTGACCATCCAAACGCTGTTTTCACTCGTTTTATTGTTTCAGTTAATACCTTTATAATCAACCCATAATAGGCGCGTATGGATAAGTATTAATGCTTTTTATGGTAAAATGAATATTTTAGTGATGGAAACAGCTCAAATACGTCGGCATAGGGGGACGTTTCTAATTACCCCCATGCGCACTTGTTAGGTTAATTTACAAACCCAGTCAGTCGCGGGTTTGATGCGAGATATTTGTCTAGCGGAGTTTAAATGAATCAACGGTGCTGCAGTCTATAACGTCTCGGGGAACCCCATTCCACAAGTTGACAACTCGATTGAAGAAGAAATTCTTAGATTCGTGCGAGTTAAAAGATTTACCAATAATTTTGCAACCGTTTCCCCGCGTGTAATTAGATTGGTCGATAGTGAAGTACTTACTACAGTTCATATTGTTGATGCCTTTGATGATTTTGAACACTTGAATTAAGCCACCTCTTAATCTGCGCTGGGTTAAAGGAAATCGATTTAATTCTCTAAGACTCTCTTCGTATGGTTTGTTCTTTAGGCTAGGTATCATTTTGGTAACTCTACGTTGAACTCGTTCTAGCTTGTTTATATCTTTTTGGTAATAAGGGCACCAGGATTGAACGCAGTATTCCAGAAGAGGGCGGACTAAGGAATCGTAAAGGGTTAGGATAACTTCTTTGGATTTATGTTCAAATGACCTGCCTATAAAGCCAATTATTTTGTTTGCCTTCTTAACAACTTCTGAACATTGTTGACTCGGTTTTAGGTTACTCGATATTGTTACTCCCAGATCGGTTTCTCTGTTTACATTCTTAAGCTGAGTGCCATTCATCGAATAGTTTGCTTTCTCATTTAGGTATCCGATATGTAGTACTTTACATTTATCCGCATTGAAACTCATTTGCCAAATTTGTGCCCAACATGACAATTTATCTAGATTGTGTTGCATATCGTCAACTTGTTCTTTTGAGAGTACGCTATTTGCAATTTTTGTATCGTCAGCAAATTTTGAGATTGTACAGGCGAGACCCTCATCTATGTCGTTGATGTAAATTAGAAAGAGAATTGGTCCTAGTACCGATCCCTGGGGTACCCCGCGGGTGTGTGGGAGAGGGATGGGAGGGGTATATTCTAGTGGGTAAATGTGCTTTATTGTGAAAATATTGATTCGTCGGCTGCAGCTCGCAGTTCCTGCATCATCATTTTAGTTAAGGTCTTTTAAAGTTCCGATTATCTTAAATGCATAATCTGAATTCCAGTTCCAGACTACCAAGTCGTAAATATGTGAACAATGTCAAATACCGACAACAACAGCATCATTACGTTTTCTGCGAAAAACGTACTTATTCAATTCGTGTGTGGGTATCTTCTCACGCTTTACAGTCCTAAATGAAAGAATATCCGAGGAGAACACACAACCTCTGCTCAGCATGCAGGAAGGTATCGTACTGGCCAATTTTCTTAAGAATATATGTATTATTTTTCAAAACGAGATAAAAAGTATAGTTACAATTGTTAAGGTGCAATGCAACATTGTTGTGGTTACTTGACATGCAATGACCCCCTTCCGCTACTGAAAGGAAGATAAATGCAAATTAATAACATTTCAAAGACAATGTACAGTTCAGTATTGGGCAAGTAATATTTTCATCCTAATGATAACCCTTTAGGGTAGTGCATACATCAGGTTAGGTCCTCATGTTCAGGGCAGACTAACGAATTGGTGTTAAATATTGTATACTGCACATAAACCCAGCAAACAGGCTGAATAACTGATAACTCCTTGTTTGCATTGAATGTTCGTATTAATTCATCCAGGACACAGACACTGGTTCAGGTGTTATGTGTGGGATTCATAAACTAAGCTGGTAATTAATGTTCACCTGTGAGGATAATGCTTCATCCCAACAGCTAATTAATGCACCAAGCTACCCGAGCAGGCCGATTTATGTGCTTTCTGAGCTTCTGTAAACATCAAGTATAAACTCAGATATACTGTATAGTAATCATACTCGTATATATTTTTAGTGAAACCTGTCATTCCCACTTTTTAACGAATGTATGCAACATACTTATTTCAAATTTATGATATTCTCCGTAATCCATGCATGTCTTAAAAGGCGACTAAAAGGGATTGGTTGATGGGACTCATTAGCTTTGGCAAGTAATCTTGGTCTAGGGGAATGAAAACCCCGAACAACAAACCTCTTCATGGATTCCACCGAGCATGGGGGAGAGCCAACTGGTTTGCGGTAGGGCCTGCGACCCAATCCCGCAAAAACCAAAGCTGCCAACACACACAATTCAGGAAAAGTGACCAGGAATCATGGTAGACACTACTGAGCGGGTGCCCATGACCCAGGCTGGCGGAATCGGTCCTACTAATCCTGCCAGTCAATCACGAGTACAGGGCAAAGCCTTCGGTAGTCCTGCAATATGAATGGTAGTGGATCACACAGACAAATTCCTGACGTGCGGGGTGATCGTGGCAGCGCAAACGAGTCACGATCCCACAGATCTTCTCCTGGAGCTTAACCTTCGCAGGGGTTTTCAGGGTGGTACCTGGAACATATTGACCCTTTCGGACATTGACCGACTACCTCCTTTATCTCGGGAGCTACGGCAGTGGAGGTGAACTTAGTGGTCCTCTATGAGGAGAGTAACCTGGTAACGATGGGATCAGTTTTAATGATTGCACATACTACTGGTCTGCCTATAGCAATGGTGCTCGCCAGAGAATGGTGGCTGTTGCGATCTATTTCACCCTGGTTCCCACAATTGTGGGGGTTACACCTGCTGACGAGCATATACTGCTGGTGAGGATGAAACACTTTATGAGCTTCATTTCTCTTGTTGCAGTGTATGCTCTTACAGAGATGAGTAATTTAGAAGATAACAAATGTTATATACCACAAGCTCGACTCTATTATTAAACAGTGCCACCCTTGGGGAATTCAGTGCAATTACTGGAAATGATAGGGGTGGCTATATGGGTGGCTATATGGGTTATATGGCGGTCCTCAAGGTTCTGCCATCAGGATGTCAACAACTCTCTCTTCTTGAACTTCGCAAGACCCAGAAAGTTGAGGATTGTGGGGTTGTAGTTTCAGAGACCAGATCTAAACCACTGGACATAGTACTCAAATGCTGGTGATATGGCCAAGGAGATCAATCACACACTCGCAAGCACTCGTTGGAAGACCCTCCAGAACTGCAGCGTCTTTAGGAATGCCAAGTTATTTACTGCTATGGTGTTGCTACACTCAAGCTACAACTCGAAACCAGCATAATCTCGAAACATTATCCCCTAGGGATTCATCCGAGAGGCTCAAGGATGAGGAGAGTGCTAGGGAGTATGCAGTGGCAGTCTCAAACCGGTTTGAAGTGGTTGGCTCCCTAGAGTATCCTGTAAAATTGTGGGAGCATTTTAAACGTGGAGCCCTATCAGCCGCTGATGAATGCATCAAAGTCTAACCGAGGTCATGCATAAACTCTGCTCTAAGCCTGAGGTCATGAAGAAACTCTGCTCTAAGCCTACCCACCAGATTAGTTGAGTTTGGATGGTGGACAGTCAACTTGTATGCAGTGATGATGAGTGCAAAACCTGCTGGACTGAGTACTTTGAGCAGTTGTAGATGGTCAGGGCTGCCAACAAACAGCTTAATCCAGTAGATGTCCAACCACTAGTGCCTGATTGGCATAATAAGACCATCCCTCCCTTGCCAAGGTAATGGAGGCTGTGGCTAAGCTGAAAGGTGGGAACTTGGAAGGCTTCTGGTATTTGTGGCATTCCTGGAGAACTGCTGAAAGCTGGGGGTGAGTTCCATGGTCCATGGGTTACATGCTGTCCTGACTGCTATATGGCAGACAGGTACCATTCCTCTTGACTTGAAAAGGGGCCTGGTCACCCCAATTTGGAAAGGGAAAGGGGACCAAGAGGACTGCAATAATTACGTGACATTTCACTGCTCAGTGTGCCAGGCAAGGTCTTCACCCATATTCTATTGATGCAAATCTGAGTCCACTTGCTAAAGGAGTAGAGAAAAAGATATCCACAATTGACCGGATTGTGTCGTTCCGCGTTCAATTCGAACACCAACTTTAAATTGCAGTTTAAAATGATCTCAAGAAAGCATTTGACTCGGTGCACCGAGAGACTATGGCTATGTGGGATTCCCGCAGTGATTATTGACCTGGTGTCGGGATTTTATTCAGGAACAGAGAGTGCCGTCATGTGTGGAGAGGAAGCATCCTCTTTCTTCCCTGGGAATTCAGGTGTGTGACAGGGGTGTGGTCTAGCACCTACACTTTTCAACACTTGTATGGACTGGGTATTGGGATGGACAGCTGGGCAGAGTCCCTGCAGAGCACACACCTGTAGCCCCGCCAATGGGGAGCCGACTTGCGCGTGGTGGCGGGGTTTGAAGCGTGGCTGGTGGGCTCGCCTATTTGGGTAGCTTACCTACCTTTTTAGGGTTCAGGTTTCATTAGCCTCGTGGACCAAGTGCTCTCCCTTCATCACTGGTAAGAGTGGGACCTTCCAGTTATGTTGTACTTCTCTGCCCTGTTTTCCTGTTGATGGCTTGGCTTATTTTGGAGCTCTGTTTTGGCTATTCTTTGGTTTTGTTGGAGGGAGTTTGTGGGTGGCTCCTACTTGCTCCTGTAGAACTGGGGTCACTTTTTATTGCACCTTTACGCCAAGCTGGGGGCTAGGTGCTGTGCCGAACCTGAAGGACGGAGGCACCTTCAAGACCCCTTTTTCCCCTGGCGTATATTCTGGCTGTATTCCTGGGGCTGTATATTTATTCCTCTAAGTGTAAGTCTGTGGTGGATATGGGACCAGTTGGAATGAAGAATAGTGCTCGTATTATGGCGACAACAAGGCCTTCGCTGGTTGACGACATTGGCGATCTTAGGACTCCATCTCGTGATCTTCCACCTTCTCTTATGGTGACACTGGAGCCTTTCCAGGCTGCCGGTAGACACAGGCCCCCATCCAGTTGGTCTCATTGTCATCGTCCCTCCAGAGCTTATGAGTCTATAATGGAACCTTGTGTGCTTTAAAGATACCAAGATCGTGTCATATGTACGTGTCTCCGGACTGGAGTTTCCTTTGTATTTATGCTCACAAAGTAAAAACCTGCTGCTTTTAAGCGTAATTAAGCATAATGTTCCTTCTGTACACAGTCCTGGGGCTCCTGCTCCTTATTGTCAAGACATGTCTTTGAGTAATGTCTCTGCCAAACATGACCCTGGTCTTCCCTGTGGCCAGTCACTGCCTCTGCCTGGGGCTGTATGAATGGCTCTGTGGCTACTAGTGTATATACTTCCACAAGTGCTGGAGTAGAGATGGAGGTTGGGAATACCAAACTCAAGCGGGTGAGGAGTGAGAAATCTTAGGAGGAGACCCCTCCTTCCAAGGTTCAAACTTCCGTGTCAAAGGAGAGTTCTGGTGGAGCCCCTCAGTTGGCAACGTATGTCAATGTAGCATCGACGTTGATGGGTGAATTTAATGGACTTTCTGGGGTTCCTGTTCCTACCCCATGCATGAATGTTGCCGAGACTAAGAATTCAGACTACCAGATTCCTCCCTTTGACCCATACCTCATATCCAGCCTTTGGTTGAATCGCCTGGGAAGTGCTCATGTGGCCCTTTCATGCCTGCTTGCCCCTCCCTGGCGGCTGCGGACACAGTGAGTGGTCCTACGAGGAAGGTCTATGTGCCTCGGTCACTTCCTACTACTAAGGCGGACGTGTCTACGGGCAGTGTTCCTTCCAAACATCGGTTGGTAAGACCGAGCCCCACCCCTGGGAAGAAGGGCTTTAAGACCCTTGACAGTGAGGTTGCTACATAGATTTGTGTGCTCTTCCTCTTCGGTTATATTTGTATATATAATAAGTAACATTTTATGGCTAATTAAGTAACAATTTGTCTTCAGTGGAATTGTCTGGGTATAATGGCAAACTGGGAGGAACTGCAATTACTTCTCTCAGATCTGAATCCACTGTGTGTCTGTCTTCAGGAGACAATAGTGGGGGGTCAGCTGTTACCTTTACCTAGGGGGTATACAGTCTTCCATTCCGTTCCTCCCCTGGGTAGTAGTCATAGCGGTGGGTGTGCTATTTTATGTCAATCTGATATGTCATTCTCTCCCTTTGTTGTACAGGCTCCCCTTTAGGTTCTAGCAGTACATATGCCCCTTGAAAAGTGTTTTTCCATCTGTTGTCTGTACCTTCCACTTTCAGTTCCAGCAGTATGTGCTGATTTAGAGACCATTATCCAGCAACTTCCAACTCCTTTTGCTCTCCTTGGTGATCTTAATGGCTGCCATCCTATGGGGGGTGATTCACTTTCCAATCCTCGGAGTGAGGTGCTGGCCTCCTTAGTTGGTGATCTGGATCTGATTGTCCTAAATAACGGGAGGCCCACCCACTTCCATATTCAGACTGGCACATTTTCTGTTCTTGACCTCACTATTACTTCCCCTGACTGTGCCCTTGATTTTTCTTAGGAAGTTTTGAATGATCTACATGATAATGACCAATATCCTGTATTGGTCCAGTCCTCTTGTTTTGTTCCCACTACCCGCATTCCTCGCTTGTGTCTAACTAGGGGTGACTGGCCTCTTTTTGGGCAACTCTGTGAGTTTTGCTTAACTGTTCATGATTTCCCAGCTATTGATGATGCATCACAACATTCTATTATGACTCTGTTTCGGACGGGCCTTCACACCATTTCACGGTCTTTGGGTGTTTTATTCCTGGAGACCTGTTCCATGGTGGAATGCAGAATGTTCTTTTGCTCAGTGGGTTTATAAAGCCGCTGCTTGTCAATACCATGCAAACCATGAGGCTTTTTTTCCTGGAGGTTCAATTTCCCAAAGCGCGTGCTCGCTACAGGTGGGTTATGAAAGGTGCTCGCCGAAGCTCATGGAAGTCATACGTTTCCATGTTCACTTCTTCCACTCCTTTGCCAATGGTGTGGAAAATAATTCTTAGAATATCAGGAAAGTTTTCACCCTCCTCTTCACCAGTATGGAGGATTCAATGTAATCTGGTGTCTGCGCCTGGTCATGTAGCCTCTGCCCTAGTTAGGGGAGACTCCAGTTTTTTTTTTTGGCTCTGGTCAAAATTTCAAGTTTTTTGTTCTCTCTGTAAACTGCTTCTTTCAACATATGAGAATAGCATAGGAAGGAACAAAAACACATATTGCATCCATAACCCCCAGGGGCGGGGGTTCGCCTACGACCCCCCTAAAACCGAAAAAAATTCAGTCAATACAAAAAAAAAAAAAAAAATTGTGTCTGTAGTCTAAAGGGCTTCTGTAAGCAATAGAAATGATCATATGAGGGCATAAACACCCTTATTACATCCCTAAGGTACCCTTTTGGGGTTCCCAATATCAAGGAATTCGACCAAAATCGAATAAATAATATTCTAAACCTTGGTTCAAAACTAACTTTTAAATAAGTTAGCCATCAAAGGTCATTTTCTATAGGTAGCGCTCCCCATAGAAAACATTTATGTAGGAGGGGTAACAAAACTAGACCACCAAAATTAATTTACACTTCTCTGAAAGTTACAAATTAAATTGCTAGTAATTACTTTTTGGCCCTAACGAGTCTATTAACTGGATTTGGTATTGCCCAAATGCATTCCCCATCTAACCACAGCAAATTGGCATATAAAAGAACATTTTCTCGTCGTTTTTTCGGCGATTTCCCGTAAATTTAGGAGATATGACCCTTTGAAAGTCACATTTCAGCTCTACCCCAAACTAATGGTATAAAATATTTTTTTTCACCACCTTCTATTATTTATAGGGGAGAAAGCTGACGCTACTTTGTAGGGGATGCTGGTAGGATACACCATGCCAAAATTGGGGGAAATTTGGAAAAACTTCAGTGAGTTAATACTTTTTTGTGAAATTCTGCGCTCGCGCGCGCACGTACATAGAGAGCTGATTTTCTCATCGAGTCAACGTTACACCATGACGGTACATGTGGCAAAAGGCCAGCAATGAGACTATTATAGAAGCTGAGATAAAAATCATCCTGGAGTCTCCCCTAATCAGTTTTGCAAAGTCTCCCAAAGGGATCCTTCCAAGCAAGTGCTCGAAGTAGCCAGGAAATACAAGGACTTACAATGTTTACTTCAGTCTTCGTGAGCTGCGTACTGCCCTCTCGGAGTATGGTGACACTGCTGTGGTGACACTATGCAAATGGGATGTCGGCAGGGCCAGTCCCGCCGACATCCCATTTGCTATGATTCGTCATCTCCCAATGCCTATTTAGTGTTTTTATTAGACTTGTTTAATAGGATTCTGGGAGAGGGTACTCTGCCTGCAGGATGGAAGTTGGGCATTATCCTTCCTATTCCCAAGCCTGGAAAAGGATCATTGCAATGTTTCTAATTACCGCCCAATTTGTTTAACGTCGTGTGTGTGCGAATTGTTTGAAATAATGGTCGATGTCAGAATTGTGGGGTTTCTGGAGAAAGGTGGCCATCTCTCTCCATCACAGAGTGGCTTCCGCAAACTACGGTGTACTTCACACAACCTTAGAAGACTTGAATCCTCGATCTGTGAAGCTTTTGCCTCTAAGCAACATCTTGTGGCTGTGTTTTTTTTACCTCGAGAAGGCTTATGACACAGCCTGGCGCCATGGCATTTTGCGGCAGCTTCCTGCCTTTCGGTTACGTATTCGCCTACCAGTGTTGCTTGGAGACTTTTTGACTGATCGTGTGTTCAGGGTCCGTGTGGATTCTTTCTTCTCTGCGCCACTGTGCGAGGAGGAAGGTGTCCCACAGGGTAGTGTCCTAAGTGTTTTCTAGTTTGCAGTGGCCATCAATGGTATTCTAGACACTGTGCCTGCTGGGGTTTACTCATCCCTGTATGTGGATGATTTGGCTATCTGGTTTTCTGGTTCACTCATGTCTGCTATTGAGAGGTGCATGCAACTTTCTTAGGACAGGGTGTCTGTCTGGGCTGATTCCAAGGGCTCTCGGTATTCCCCATCAAAGATTGTGGCTATGCAGTTTTGCAGAATAAGGGGGGTCCACCCAGACCCTGATCTAATGCTTCGTGGCAGGAGACTCAATTGTGTGGCAGAGACAAAACTCTTGTGTCTAACGTTTGACTTGGATTCCGCACTTGACAAATCTGATGGCATCATGTATGAAGGTTTTGACTCTGTTGAGGGCTTTGTCGCGGAGGTATGCACTCTAGAAATCGCCTCCAATATGTAATTACTTCTCCTTCGGTACTCATCGAAACTGCCCACCAAGTTTCGTGAACATCAGTTCGTAACTTTTTGAGCCGTCTATAATGGCGGGGGTATGCACTCTACCAATCACCTCCACAATTAAATTATTTCTTTCTTGGTGCATATCCTATCTGGCCTCCAACTTTCGTCACAATCTGTTCATAGCTTTTTGATAGTACTCTCCCCAAAATATAACCATTTTAACTTTCCGTCACTCCTCTAAAGGTGGGTCTGTGGTTGGGCGCCATGTTGGATTTAATTATTTATTGAAAGTATATGTATGTACAATATATATGTAGATTATTAATCACATAGAAATATCCCATTAAACATCACTCCTCTAGAAGGGAGACAGTAGCGAGGCGCCCTGGGCAAAAGTTGGAGAATGGGTTCCGTTATGGTCAAGGAATAGATCAGAGTACAGTCTACAGTATGCATGTGCATGAAATTGGCAAAGCAAAAATCCCTAAAACAGCCTATTATATTTTCCATCAACTCTTGTAGAAGGGGCCCTATAGTTAACCACCAAGAGAAAAGTATTTTATTAAAAGTGCTTTCTTACAGCCTGAACAATAAGCAAGAGTTTATGCAAATGGTGTTCAATGAATTATGCCTTTGCATTTTCCAAACTGGTGGCCATTTCATTTGTCACCACTACTGCAGAAGGCGCCGATTAGCGGGGCACCCAGAACGAAATTTAAGAAAAGGGCTCCGTTACGGCCTAGAACATATATTTAAGTATAAGTGTATGTAAGCTCATTAGATTTGGTTCAGTATTAACCGAGAAATCGCAAATTTTGATAAGTGTCGCACTACTGCAGAAGGTGGCTATTTGGGGGGTGCCAAGGGCGAAACTTAAACAAAGGGCTCTGTTACGGCCTAGAAGGTAGACAATATTTATGTATATGTAAGGTCAAAAAATTTGGTTCAGTAATAACCGAGAAAAAAACATTTTGTTATGGAATTGAACGTCAGTATGCAGGGTGGGAAGCAAAGACCCTATCAACTCGGCCAGCCGGACGGCTGCTAAGCAACAGTAGGATTATGAATTATGGGTACCATCACAAATAGTGGAGATTGAAGACACAATCTAGGCTAGTGCAAACACTATATAATACCAACACATTTATAACCAGAAGCAGCACATTTACAGAGAGTTAAGCCAATTGTTTATGAGTGCACAAAGGACATCAATATTGAATATTGCAGAACGACCAATTAGTTTTTACCCTTCCTTCCCATGTGAGTGGCCTTATGTTATAAGTTATAATGTGCACATCAAAATAGAACATAGCAATGTGATATTTGCTGAGGACCAACATCATTATTCAGATTCCAAAAATACTAAATACTCTTTATATTTCCATAATCTACCTGTATATGCTCAAAGAAATTATATACAGTTCTTAAATATGTATCCGGTAAAACTGGTAAATATACTATATACTGCAGGACGATTTCCTCATAAAACTCTTCCTTTAACGAAGATGCATCTTTCCATTAGAATTTACGCGAGCGTTATTTATTCTCATAAGAAAAACTCATTCCTCGAACGTAATTGTAGATAAACAACTCCTCCCCGGTACCAATGAATGTTTACACAATATTTACTCTTTCTCAAATATTTGTTCAATCTCTCTCTCTCTCTCAGATGCAGCTTTATTTATGAAACCCATCATAGGTGCGTTTACAAATGACGGTAATATTAATTAGTGTCAAGTCAGTGGAGCCCCTCAGATTGATTAGCAAAGTAAAAGTAAAAGGTGAGAGTGCTTTGCCAAGGCGATCACCTCCGCTTAGCGCAGAATAACTACTCCAGAATTAACCTTAATTTATCTTTACCAACTATCCTACAGATGACCATCCATTTGAGTTGGCTGGGTGCTCACGGTCCAGGCTTGAATCGAACTAGGGCCAACAGATCTCTATCTATCTATTGCCGGATGCCGGACGAGGGTGGCCATACACAGAATTCCCCCAAGCGGACCTATTCCCTGTGAGAGGGACAACCCGAGCCAGTTTAGTGAAGGACTTACAGGATTGACCACTCAATTTAGGATCCGTCCGACTCAGAGGCCCTCTGTGTATCTTGTTAGCACTATTTTTCTACAGTGGTGTTCGGCTAATCCATCCACTAACCTGCCTTACCCTTAGGTAAGCAGTACGGATTTGTATCAGGTTTACTCCCCTAGACAGGTTGCCAAACAAGGCTGACGAGTCCCATCCACCCCGATTTGTATAAGGTTGTCTCCCCTAAATGAGTTGCCGAGCAAGGCTAACGAGTCCCATCCACCCGGAATAGATACCTAGTCGGAAATACTAACCACTAGATATCAGAACCATCAGAATAAGAAAATATATAAAATTATGTTCTTGTATTTAAGAAATTGTATGATTTGAAGTTTAATTCATTAACAAACACTCATTTTCATAGTCTGTTTTATATATGGATAAGCAACACCCAAGCCACATGGCCGTATTCCTAAAAATGCTTGTTTTTCTGGTCAACATTATACCACAACGTAGGTTCAAAAAATATATACATATTCTAATGGTAATAGAGAGTCTTTAAAAGACGTATTGATTCAGTGATCTAGTAGAGGGGCACTAGAGGGGTTTTGACACACTATCTTCTTTGACACACTACCTATCTGTCCACCAAAAAAATAATGAAAATCCATCAATACATTTTGGTGATACCTGACTGGTATAGTCCTAAATTTTCTTATGGATCTTGGTTCCAGAATATGATCCAGATCGCCACCTAGATTGAATCACTTCTTCCTTGGTGCATTTCGTATCCGACCACTACATTTTGTGAAAATCAGTTTTTAACTAAATGAAGTGTTGTTTACAGACAAACACACAAAGAGAGACGAACACATACGGTAAAAATATACAGAGACTATCCTTTTCACTTTATAAAACTAAATTTGTAAAAAAACAACCTAGTCTTACATAATGTACACCCAGATACCTGTCTCTAACCCACTCATAAGAATTCGTGACCCTTTATGTTTTTTGTTTATGCAATTATAACTATCTGTATTGATTTTTGGATATAAATTGCTTTTCAACAAATAGTAGGCCTATATATTGTTTTGCAGTTGAAGTACAGAACATTTGACTCATACATTCGTTTGCAAAGAGATACTTTTATAATCATAAATAGGTAAAGTCCACGAATATTCATGAGTGGGCTAGAGCCTATGGTATCCAGTTGTATTATCGCGATAAGAATGGATGACTCCCTTTTGGACACATTTTCCCGATCCTGGTAGACACTGAAACGCTCCCTGCCACTCGGAGTCCGAAACTTCTACTGTATTAGTTATGCTAAACAATAGGGTTTCCTGACAATTTCACCTCTGACAAAATTAACCTACTTCTACCCTCTAAATTTAATTATGTTGTAGAAGTAATAAAACTAATCTAGATTTTAATAAATTAAAATGTAAAACTTGCAAACAAAGTCAAACCAAAACTGGGACAAAGACAATATAAAGTCAAAACAACAGATGAAAATCGCTATGTGGAAACAACGCTTACTAAAATAAAATTTATGAAATGAAAGAATACAATCCACCACATAGGGTGTACATTACTACATGAGCAAGTTAATCTGGTTCCCAAGCAAACTAATTGCACACATAACAGCGCACTATCGTCACGTTCAGGGAATTAGTCAATTTGGGAAGTCCGGGACGTTCTGGCAAATATTACTAAACTCTGCATGAATAAAAGAAACTACAATTAGAGTTAAAATGTGATATTAAAATCAAATTTGCAACTTGACAAGGCATTAACAATAGTACAAAATAAAAATATTAATAAGATATATATAATATTACAAAACAATACATATATAGCACTCACTAACGATAGTGCTATCGGGTAGGTACCTGTAAGCATAGCATGCCTCAAGTGACCCCTATCAATATCTACCCTACAAATAACCTACATTTATCGTACAAATAAACTAAGGAAATCGCAAAAGCAAGCAATTGATACTATCGACAATGAATAGATATAATATAAAGACAAATAATTACAAAATATGAAATAGTAACAACAGATTTAAACAAAGAGTACTCTTTTAACAAGAATAATTAATTTAAAAAAAATCATCAATATTAATAATAGAAAAGGATAAACAATAAATACAAACACACAAAGTAAGCAGAGGTTATACAAGAAACTTCACGTTAAAAATGCTTGATTAAAATTATTTATGTCAAATTTTAGAATACAGTCACAGTAATTGACCATAAAAAGATTAAATTTATGTAACAATTTACTTGCCTCATAACCTCTGTCTACTAAGAGTCTATAGTAACCTAGCTCTAGCCCAAAAGTCATCTACTTTAGTGCAAATTTTACAAAATCTTATTAACTGGGAATAAAAACAATTATAAATTATCTTACTATCGATATTACTACTAGGGAAAGGAAAGTTTATTACGTTAAAATTAAAATCATCAACTTTGTGATATACTTTAAGTATGCACTGTTCATTAACAATCTCTATATTTATATCAAGAACATTTCAACTTAATCATTTACGCTACAATGTGTGGGGGGAATAGAATTAGGATAAATACGTTTTGCAACTTGATTGAAATTTAACAAATTGCAAATGAGAATATCATCAATATATCTACTATTATTACTTAACAGTTTTGCAAGTGCTAATTTGACTGGGATTTTATTTTTCTTGCTACTGTCGACGAAATCTTTTATATATTTAAATTCTAAAGCAAGCAAGAATAAATCTGCAATTAAAGGGCTAGCATTTCCACCCATAGGAATTCCTAGTATTTGTTTGAAAGTGTAAGGCCCGAATCTAACATAAGTATGGAAAAGGAGGAATTTAAGGGCATCTTTAAGTTTAGTTCTATCAAAATATACTGAACTAGTGGGAGTAGAGCTAAGTGATGCATTATTAAAATATGTATAAACATTTATGAAATAAGTAAATTTTGTTTTAAATTTCTTTATAGAATATTGAAAATATTATATTTCTTGAGCAATATCTATTATGTTGACACTCCCAGGGCCTGGGAGAGAGAGGGAGTCTCTGATTTATCCCCTCTTTCTCTCAATAATTGTCACAAAATGAGAGGAAGTGTACTGGATATCTTCTGTTTTCATTGCCACCCGTGCTCATCTTCCGTTCTTTCATGGGAGTCATATATTTTAAAGTGTAATTTACCCGCCTGTCAATAAACATTACAAGCTACTCTCATATATTTACACTTTTTCATAAACTTTATTGGAGATAGCTTTGTGTTACAGCCAGAATGCCGTCTGGCATATGCATATACTGTAATGTAAAACAAAAACAAATGTTATATATTTAGTTACGTGATTTATTGGCACTCATGATATGAATATTTCTTTTTATGATACGTTTTTCTCCCAGTATTATTGGCTTAAAAAGTAATACAGGCATTATCGTGGATTCACGATAGTCAGTGTTATAACAATCGTTTGCTATGTACCATACCCTAAATCCAGTATGTTCAGTATGTATGTTTAACCCATCGGCGCGCAACATATGTCGAGTTAAAGAAAACTTGTCCATATGCGGGCCTCGACAGATGTCGAGTGCAATTTTGAGCACGTAATGTGCTCTGAGAGAGAGAGCTGAGCGGTGCGAGCGGTGCTCGCCACCACCTCCGTGGGTCGACTAAAATTTATTACACCCTCCTCCACCCTCTCTCAATCGCTACACAGGGAATTATGTAAGGAAATTACCTTATTTTAGGGTTTTTGCACTCGTGTTGCACAATCGTTGCAAGAGAACCAGTGGTCGTAGAAGGATGGTTCAGGTGTCATTGGAAAGCTCTGTTTACGCCCTTTCAGGGATAGATAGTTGTATTACACTCCGAGTCTTGTTTATGCATGAAAAAGAGCACGGAAACAACCCCATTTAGGGTATTCACCCGCATGGCGCGGGTAATAGAAGTTACCGACCCACCCGCTCGTAATGTGTTAATAGGTTAAATAAGGCCTATTATAAGAAAGTATAGTATTTACGAGTCTTTAGGAATGTTTATATGAATTATCATATAAGCCATGCCGTAATATAATAAAAGCGGTGCGATATTTACCGCTAGATATCCGCTACAAACTTAGCAGTATCCGCTAGATTCGTAGCATAAGACGATGACGTCTCGGATGGTGGCGCACCGCGCCAGAGCTCCTTAACTCCTTGCGACATATATGACGCGATCGCGTCATATGGACTTATCTCCATGCCTCTCCAATAAGTTTATGACGCGATTTTGCGTCATATGAGTTCAGTAAGTCCGATAAGTTAGCTTACGATAAAACCGTTGGTGGCAACCTCAGCCTCCTCCGATAATTCTAACGGCCGCAGTGTTGTTGTGAGTGTAGTGCGAGGCAGTGGCAATGATCCCGGGGCTCCCACCTCCTCGGACTTATTGGAACATAAAATGTCTGAAGGAGTTAATCTACCATCAAGACAACATCTCCACTCCTTAGTTTGCCGCGACCCTGGTTCCGGTTTCATCCAGCTCTCCTCATCTAACTTAACTTAACTTCATCCACCTGACAGACCGACTGACAAGCTAAGCCATATTACCATGATTTAAATTTCTTCAGCTTTATATTACCTTTATTTGTTAAGGTGCACCCTCGTGGTCACCTTCGAAGTAAACGTCCAATGGTATTCGAAGAGTAGCCATTTGCCTACCATCCATCAGCACCTCCATCAGCATTTCTGCTTCACCTAACTGCAACTTTTCTATGGTGATTTAATGGTGAGTTACACTCCCGGTATTATTATTCATTTATATTTTATATGAGCGGACCTTTTCAGTCTAAGTAGCCTAGAGTAAACTTATCTTCTTTAAATCCGCCAAAGGCATTAAGAGACTCTCCGCATTGTAATCCTAAATCTAGAGAGCGATAGACTACGAATTTCATCTGCTTTCTTTTGGCTTAGTCTCAGTATTATATGGTTTCCTCTCGTGTAACGAGATAAATATATTGCAATAATTCTGTTTTGGTACTATTTTCAAAAGTACAGATTACATTGTGATATAGAGGTATGTAATAATGCCTTAATTGTTGCCACACAGTATACTTTCTGAGAGAAGTGTACTGGGAATCGTGTATGCGTTTCTGTGTGTTACATTAACATACAAGTATTTTGGAATAAAAATGCCTACGTTTCTTGTACTAAGTCTACATTATACAAGGCTGTCTCTCGAGTAGCCTTATTCCAACAACCCATCAAACACAAAAGAAGAATAGCAGGCTGATTTCAGCAGCTTAAATATTTTGCATTCAAATCTCAACAATTATGTACACACCCTGGAGTTATTACATTAAATACAACTAATCAAATATGGCAATTAATACACATATATTAAGAATATCCATAAACCGAACAGAAATGGTAGACATGCAATCGAAATTTCGTTGATAAAAAGCACTTCACAATCGAATTTTGCTGTAATTTCGGGTTTACTGTACTAAATAATTATATGCAAAAATACAGAATTAACCATAGATCGCTGTATGGCCACGATAATGCTGACAAACATTTGATCAACGCTACTCAATTACTAAATTAAATATTTTGCCGTTCGTAGTTCTTGCCGACTTAATTATATTAGTTTGTCAGTTAAAATAGGACTTTAGAGGCTATCAACCCATGAGGATCATTAAGCCCACCTTAAAGTCAGGAAGAACGTAAGACTGGAGTCCCCGAGACCCCTCAAGTTTATATCCCCAAGTATACTGGGAATATAAACCGGAAGGTTCTCCTGCTCGAACCCCAAACGTCTTCTAACTTGAGAAGAACTAAAACCTGCATTGCAAAACGCTTTCCAACATTTACTAGGACCTTTCGTAATCTTCCATAAATTGTATTCTATAAAGTGTAAGGGGAATTTTGATGAAACATTTAAACTCTTGAGGAAATATGTCAAAGAGACGTACAGTACCCCACAGCTGACGATCGGGCTCTTGAGCAGACCATTTTCGAGCAACTCAATCTTTTCTCTCCTTTGGGCTCCTCCAACCATAAACTTATCTCAGTCACCTGTCCTATCTCTTCAGTACGGCCACCCGATCCTCCCAGCAGGCGGGGCTTGTGGCACTTTGGCGCTGCCGACTGGGAGGCTCTCCGGCAGTACTTCTTTGATTTCCCATGGAATGACTTATCCTTCCGTGGCCGAGGACCCTCGGAGAGTGCTGAACGCATTACCGATGTAATCCTCTCGAGCATGGAAGTGTACATTCTATTTTCTTTCTCTCAGACTAATGCAAATCAAATCTTGGTTTACTCACGCTTGTTCTACTGCTGTCCACAACAAGGAGGAAGCATTCAAACGGTACCGATGCCTTAAAACTCAAGAATCTCATTCTTACTATGTTTTTGCCCGGAATCAAGCCAAATCTGTTCTTCGACTTGCTAAGCACTCTTTCATCAATAATAAATGCACTGAACTATCCAACTTTAGCTCTTCCCAAGCTTTCTGGCATCTAGCCAAAAACCTCTCCAACCATTTTTGTTCCGTGTCTTTCCCTCCCCTTTTCCACTCTGATGGCACAACCATCACTTCTTCCTCTGACAAAGCTGAACTCTGAACTCAAACTTTTGCTAGAAACTCCACCTTAGATGATTCCGGTGCTATTCCTTCCTCTCTCCTACTTATGCCTAATATCCTAATCTCTTCTAAAGATGTACTTTCTACCCTCTCTGGGCTTAATACTAAGAAGGCGTACGGTCTGGATGGTGTTCCTCCTGTTGTACTAAAAAACTGTGCTTCCGTGCCGACTCCCCGCCTAGGCAAACTCTTTCGTCTCTGTCTCTCCTCTAACGTCTTCCCTTCTTGCTGGAAGTTTGCTCTCATTCAACCTGTCCCAAAGAAGGGTGACCGCTCTCAACCCTCCAGCTATTGTCCAATTGGTCTCATCTCTTGTATCTCTAAAGTTTTTTAATCTATTCGTGCTTCCAAATTTCTTAAGCATTTCTCTTCTCATAATCTGCTCTCAGATCGCCAGTATGGCTTCCTTAAGGGTCGCTCTACTGGTAATCTGCTTTCACATCTTACCAACTCATGGTCATCCTTCTTTCGGGACTTCGGCTCGACTTTTTCTGTTGCACTAGACAAATCGAAGGCCTTCGATAGAGTCTGGCAGAAATCTTTAATTTCTAACCTACCCTCCTTCGGTTTCTATCCCTCCATCTGTGCCTTTGTCTCTAATTTCCTTTCCAGCCGTTCCATAGCTGCGGTTGTGGACGGCCATCGCTCACTTCCTTATCCTATCAACTCTGGTGTTTCTCAGGGTTCTGTCCTATCTCCTATTCTCTTTCTAATGTTCATAAATTATCTTCTCAACTGTACATCCAGTCCCATCCATTCATATGCAGACGACTCTACCTTACACGTATACTACTCAATAGGTTTTCCAGAACGTCCCAGCCAGCAGTCCCTCGAAAACAAATTTAATGAAGCCATAGAACACTTATCTTCTGATCTAGCTACTATTTCCAATGGGGGTAGAGAAAACCTTGTTGCATTTAATGCTTTCAAGACCTAATTTATCCATCTTAATACCCGTCCGGAACCTCCAGAGGACTATCCTTATTCTTCAACAATACAAGAATCAATCCTTCTTCTTCTCTCAATATTATCGGTGTCTCTTTTTCTTCTGCTCTCACTTGGAAGGACCATATTACCAGTCTTGCTAAGGCAGCCTCCCAGAAGCTGGGTGTGCTCAACTGCCTCAAGGGGTTCTTTACCCCTGCACGGCTTCTTGCTCTATACAGGCGCACAGTGGGAAGGATCCTCTCACACCGCACTCCTAGACAAAGTAGAAAGGAGTGCCTTTCGTATCATTAACTCCCGTCCACTCACCAACTCTTTGCAATCTCTCTCACTTTGCCGCAATGTTGCATCTCTCTCGTTATTCTATCGCTTCTACAATAATCAGTGTTCCTTGGAGCTTTCCCAGTGTATACCACCTCCTCTACATAGGGTACGTAGTACTCGTCTTGCAACACAATCCCACCCATACCCTGTGCAACTCTCCAACCCAAGAGTGAAACGCTATTCTCAGACTTTCTTCTATTCAACTGTTGAGCTCTGGAACTCTCTCCCAGCAGCAGTGTTTTCCTCTTCCTATTACTTAAATTGCTTCAAGCTCCGTGTGTCCAGGCATTTTAGCTCGAATGTCCCTTGATTTTGGCACTGTCATTCTTTCAACTCTGGGGGAAGCACTTGCTACAGGCAGATCTGCCTTTTGTCTCCCTAATTCACATAGAAAAACAAAAATGCTCCCCTCATCAATCAGTTAACACTTTGCCATTCCTGACCCCACCTATACAGACAAAGATATAATTATCATCCACAAACTCTTGCTCACCTAGGAAACATCTACATACCCACCAAACCCCAAACCCGAACATAGCTGGAGAAACAGAAACAATTACCTACACAAACTTTATTACCCCCTAAGTCTCCCTCACAACCAACCTACCCTTCCTACCCCAGGCCCCTCCAAAATGCAAACATTCGCACCCCCCCCCCCCTCGAAAGCCCCCATGTCCACTATCAATTTTGTAACCATGCGCCACACCCCATCACCATAGAGCCCTTTGAAATCTCAGTCTGCTCTCAATATTGAGCAATGCATAATTATATTCTGAGAACAGATGTTCCACCCCGCCCACCTCCACGTAACTCTCAGATTTATTGGGGTTGATTCAAAAGGAGATCCCGCGGTCACCCCTTATCTGGCAGGTACTACCCACAACGAGTTGCACACACCTACTCAGAGGAGGGTTCTGCAGAACCCCAAGGCACAGTTGCCTTGGAGGACATCTACCAAGAAGTGGAGGAATTGCACATAACCGATCCAGATTCTGAACCGAAAGGAAAGGATATTAGACTGACCCCCGCCACCACTTCCATTTGTGGGGGTAGCCAGCAACCTTCATTAACCCTTAATTGGCGGCGCGCAACTTATGTCGTGTGAAATTAATATGGACTATGTGGCGGTACACAACTTATGTCGAGCGCCATTTTCAGCACGTAATGTTGCTGAGAGAGATAGCCGAGCGGTGGGACGAGCGTAGGAACGCTATCACCGGTCCCCACGACCACCGTGGACATACTGAACTGTATTCTACTTTCCCCCCTCCTTTCTCACTCGCTACACAGGGAATTATGTAAGGAAATTACCTTATTTCAGGGTTTTTGCACTCGTGTTGCACGATCGTTGCAAGAGAAGCAATGGTCGTACAAGGATGGTTCGGGTGTCATTGGAAAGCTCTGTTTACGCTCTTTCAGCGATAGATACTTGTTTTACGCTCTGGGTCTTATTTAGGCATGAAAATGATCACTTAAACAACCCTATTTAGGGTAAAATCCCCCGCTGGGCGCTACGGTCAAATAGACCACCTAGCCCGCTAAATAAGGGTTAACCACCAATCTATGACACCTGGGCCAAATTTCTTGTAGACACAGGAGCTGCCCGATCCTGCATCATCACAAGCTATTTCTCCAAAAATCTACATCTTTTTGGACCTCTACATGCTTCCACCAACAAACTAATAGGTGCCAGAAATTACCCATTGTCCATGCACAGTAACACTATCCCAATAAAAGTCACCACCCATGATGGCAAAAGCACTCGCCAGTTTCATTGAACTCACGTCCCCCTGTCAGACGTACGATGACTATTAAGGGGGTGGGTGGGGGGAGAGAAGGAACGGGTCCCAAGTGTCATTTCTATCTCCTTAGATATCGTGAAATATAGAGATGTTCTGTCGGATCCAAATGCCTCCTCCCTCCTCCTCTGGTTCAAATGACATCGTGCGCACCAGATCCGAAGAGTTGATGGAGAAATATCGCAAGATGATCCAGCACTACAAAAACTAGTCAAGGAATATCATCATCTCAGGCATTCTCCCCAAGATCGACGCACCTGACAAATTCTACGACAAGGCCTTCAGCATAAATCGCCGACTAAAATATTTGTGTCTGAAGAAAGAAGTTTAATTCATCAACCGTTGGGATAATTTCTATAACCAGCCTACTCTGTTCCGCAAGGATGGCACTCCTCTAAACCCTGTGGGTTCAGCACGCATGGGTCATCTCCTACACGAAGCACTCCGCTGCCATGGATCAAAAAACGCCATCCGAGATGAAGCAGCAGTGACATAAATCATCCAACGCCAAGCAAAAAACTGAGGCAACCGAGGACCACCAGCGATAAGGACCGAAGACAGCGAGGACCGAGGACAGCCATGAACATACATGTAGATCCGACAAGAACCAACAGTATTATTAAAGAGCGTTCCGGGAGTTCTAAAATAACAAATTTAAAGGTTTGCTATGCAAACGCTCATAGCATACGCAATAAATTTTCAGATTTAGAGGAGCTAGTGTTTACAGAAAATTATGATGTGATTGGCATAACAGAATCTTGGCTCAATACAGAAGATAGACTTTTTAGCAGAGTATTCACTTCCCGGTTATGTAATGTTTGAGAAAAGCCGAATAAATCGAAATGGCGTTTTACTTTATATCAAAGAAAGTCTTAACCCTACCCTCTTGTCAAAACCTCAAATTGTGAACGTCGACACATCTTTTGTGCTAATAAAGAATAATAAAGGTACAAAAATAATACTTGCGTTAATATACAGACCTCCAGCTCAATCAGTGCAAACTGACCGAGAAATTTACGAACAAATTGCAGATGTAAGTAACTCGCAAGATACCGTAATTTTTGGCGACTTTAATTTACCTGTGACCAAGTGGGGCGATACTCTTACTTCACACTCCGGACATGACTTGTATACGAACTTGCAAGAGAGTTCGCTTTATCAATTTGTTCGAACACCGACCCGTGGTAATAACGTTCTTGACATTGTACTTGCAACAAAAGAAGAATTAATAGAGAATTTGAATGTTGGTGATGAATTCAGTAACAGAGACCATCGTACGATAACTTTCACTTTAAACTTTACTAGTAACGAACCAAATAGTAGCATCGAAAAAGTCCCTAATTTCAAGAAAGCAAACTTTCATAAACTTAGAGCTATGTTTAAAGAAACTGACTGGAGCTTTTTAATTAACAATAACGACAAATACATCTTGGAAGTTATTCAAAACCACTTACCTAAAAGCAGTGCAAGACTGCATACCATCGAAAATACGGCGTCCAGGCCATAATAATAAGCCCATATGGTGGAATAAAGATATTTCAAACTGCTTGTTTGCTAAAAAATTTGCTAATGATAGATTAAAATCCTCACAAAATGACGAAGAACGGGTGAAATTTGTAGAGCTACGACGCAAAGCCAAAAAGTTAATTAAGCAAAGTAAAAAGACCCTAGAGTTACATATTGCAAATCAAAGTAAAACAAACCCGAAAGAATTCTATAGTTATATCGGAAAGAAAAAAGTAGTTACTTCAACTGTTGGACCGTTAGTCGATGAAAATGGAGACTACACCAAAGACGAAGTACAAATGAGTAATGCCCTCAATACCTTCTTTGCATCAGTTTTTACAACCGAAGACCTCAGTGATATCCCTACACCATCGCCGATTCAGATTGATAATTCAGATGTTCTAAGCAATATCACCGTTATAGAGAGAGAAGTATTGAATTGTTTAGATAAACTCAAGGTAAATAAAATGCCTGGACCTGATACAATCTCGCCTAGAGTTCTAAAGGAAGCTAAGGATGAGCTCTCCAAACCACTGACATTACTATTCAATAAATCCTTGCAGTCTGGAACTATGCCTGATCAGTGGAAGATAGCCAACGTAACACCGATATTTAAAAAAGGCAGCAAATCCCTACCCAGTAACTATTGTCCAATTAGCTTAACCTCAGTTATATGTAAAATGCTAGAAACAGTCATAAGAGACAGACTCGTAAATCACTTAGAGGAAAATAACATACTTAAAGATACTCAACACGGCTTTCGTAAAAAAAAAATCTGGTTAACAAACCTCTTAGACTTCTTCCACGATATCCTCAACCTCTACGATGAGAGTAAAGCTGTAGATATTATATACCTTGACTTTCAAAAGGCCTTTGACAAAGTTCCCCCACAAACGTTTACTTCTAAAAGTAAAAGCGCATGGAATACAAGACGGTGTGTTGAAATGGATAGAAAATTGGCTAAGCGACAGAAAGCAAAGAGTAGTCATAAACGGTATGGCATCTAAATGGACCAATGTAAGTAGCGGGGTACCCCAGGGATCGGTACTAGGACCAATTCTCTTTCTAATTTACATCAAAGACATAGATGAGAGTCTCACCTGTACAATCTCAAAATTTGCTGACGATACAAAAATTGCAAATAGCGTACTCTCAAAAGAACAAGTTGACGATATGCAACATAATCTAGATAAATTGTCACATTAGGCCCAAATTTGGCAAATGAGTTTCAATGCGGATAAATGTAAAGTACTACATATCGGATACCTAAATGAGAAGGCAAACTATTCGATGAATGGCACTCAGCTTTAGAATGTAAACCGAGAAACCGATCTGGGAGTAACAATATCGAGTAACCTAAAACCGAGTCAACAATGTTCAGAAGTTAAGAAGGCAAACAAAATAATTGGCTTTATAGGCAGGTCATTTGAGCATAAATCCAAAGATGTTATCCTAACCCTTTACAATTCCTTAGTCCGCCCTCTTCTGGAATACTGCGTTCAATGCTGGTGCCCTTATTACCAAAAAGACAAACAAGCTAGAACGAGTTCAACGTAGAGTTACCAAAATGATACCTAGCCTAAAGAACAAACCATACGAAGAGCGTCTTAGAAAATTAAATCTATTTCCTTTAACCCAGCGCAGATTAAGAGGTGACTTAATTCAAGTGTTCAAAATCATCAAAGGCATCGACAATATGAACTGTAGTAAGTACTTCACTATCGACCAATCTAATCGGGGAAACTGTTGTAAAATTATTGGTAAATCTTTTAACTCACACGAATCAAAGAATTTCTTCTTCAATCGAGTTGTCAACTTGTGGAATTGGCTTCCTCGAGACGTTATAGACTGCAGCACCGTTGATTCATTGAAACTCTGCCTAGACAAATATCTCCCATCAAACCCGTGACTGACTGCGTTTGTAAATGAATAACTTTATTTTATCCTCCCCTCAGTTACTAACCCATCTGTCCCCTACTAACTTCCTAGTCCTGCCACGGACATTAGTTCCAGGGCAGTAGTTCCCTTTCCAATGTTCCCTTACCCACTCTAAACCACTGGACACTTGATCCTCAGTGTTTTGGAGGACAAGCAACCTAGAAGGGTCACTAGACCTGGTGTTGCTTGATTTCCTTTGTACTCCTTTGTACTCCTTTACTTCATTCGTTCTTCCTTTCTTTTCCTACACTTTCCTCTTCAATACTAGTTTATTAATTCCTTGATTGTTTCCTTCTGGCTCTCCGTGCTCGCCCCCCTTCCTTATTTATGCATTTCTATTTCACTGGGAAGCATTATATTAATTATTCTTGTTTCTCCTCACAGCGCCAATCTTTCAACTCCAATTCGTGTTTTTGTTTCTGGTAACTCCAACCTAGTCTTCCTTCCTCTCTTATTTTCCTAATCCTCACCATCCACTATTTTGTTCCCTCCTCCTCCTCCTGTCTTCTCCACTTTCCTATGCCTCCTCTTTCTCTCTAATTATCCCTCCTACTCTTCCAACCTCTCCTCTTATCTCCATCTTCCTCCTCCTTAGATCTCTCTCCTGCTATGTATGTTTTTCCCTCCTGTCTGATCACTATCAATCTTACTATTATTCTTACTCTCATGGATAACGTGTTAATTTCGTATAATGTAATATATTTAATTGTTTGTGTTGTATTTTTTCTGTATTCGATCAATGTTTACTATATTCATCCGCATGTAGAACGTTACTACATTGTAAATACTTAGTTACATAATTTATCTTCTTACGTACAATAACGGTACCCTTGCTCATTAGGATATTATCACACCCAAACACTATTGACTAAAGAGTCAATGTTCAAAGCAAATATTTTGTATATGAAGTACAAGATATAACATTTAATCATTATTAAAGCATCATATGTTTGTGTATAATCAAATGCAAACTACCAAGATAAATATCGAGAAAGTGACCCTTATATCGAGCAATAATTGAAAGATTAATAATTCAGTCTGTATCTTCAGTCATAGCTTTACTATTTCCGTGTATTGAAGTGGAGTACAAAGGAGTAAAAAGGAAATCAAGCAACAACAGGTCTAGTGACTCTTCTAGACTGCCTGTCCTCCAAAACACTGAGGATCAAGTGTCCAAACAGTGGTTTAGAGGGGGTAAGGGAACATTGGAAAGGGAACTACTGCCCTGGAACTAATGTCCGTGGCAGGATTAGGAAGTTAGTAGGGGACAGATGGGTTAGTAACTGAGGGGAGGATAAAATAAAGTTATTCATTTACAAACGCAGTCAGTCGCGGGTTTGATGCGAGATATTTGTCTAAGCGGAGTTTAAATGAATCAACGGTGCTGCAGTCTATAACGTTTCGGGGAAGCCCATTCCACAAGTTGACAACTCGATTGAAGAAGAAATTCTTAGATTCGTGTGAGTTAACCCGTCCAGCACCAGCGACACGTCTGGCGCGTCGGCAATGTATGTAACGCACAGCCCCAGCGATGCGTCTGACGAGTCCCCCTAATTGCTCCGACCGTAACCTCAGGTGTAGCCACTCGAGAGGGCTCAGATTTGTATGGGAACTGTGTACGTATCCCATGCAACCGTGCTGATGGTTGAAAACTCTCAAAGTCCACGTGCGTGCGCGTGAGCGCGCAATAACCTGGTTTTTGGGGGAAATTGCCTTAAATTTTTTACTCTTGTAAAATCCGTTTTCGGGGGCTCTGTAGGACCATTTTTTGAGCTTTTTGATCGGTTTTTCGTGGCTTTTCCTTCATTCCTAACCCATTCGCTATTGTTTCTGGAATAAAAAAAAAAATCAAAACCGGCCGGGTTCTGGGTGTACATTTATTAATAATCAGCCGGGGCTGGACGGGTTAAAAGATTTACCAATAATTTTGCATCCGTTTCCCCGCGTGTAATTAGATTGGTCGATAGTGAAGTACTTACTACAGTTCATATTGTCGATGCCTTTGATGATTTTGAACACTTGAATTAAGTCACCTCTTAATCTGCGCTGGGTTAAAGGAAATCGATTTAATTCTCTAAGACTCTCTTCGTATGGTTTGTTCTTTAGGCTAGGTATCATTTTGGTAACTCTACGTTGAACTCGTTCTAGCTTGTTTATATCTTTTTGGTAATAAGGGCACCAGGATTGAACGCAGTATTCCAGAAGAGGGCGGACTAAGAAATTGTAAAGGGTTAGGATAACTTATTTGGATTTATGATCAAATGACCTGCCTATAAAGCCAATTATTTTGTTTGCCTTCTTAACATTGTTGACTCGGTTTTGGGTTACTCGATATTGTTACTCCCAGATCTGTTTCTCTGTTTACATTCTTAAGCTGAGTGCCATTCATCGAATAGTTTGCTTTCTCATTTAGGTATCCGATATATAGTACTTTACATTTATCCGCATTGAAACTCATTTGGGCCCAACATGACAATTTATCTAGATTGTGTTGCATATCGTCAACTTGTTCTTTTGAGAGTACGCTATTTGCAATTTTTGTATCGTCAGCAAATTTTGAGATTGTACAGGTGAGACCCTCATCTATGCCGTTGATGTAAATTAGAAAGATAATTGGTCCTAGTACCGATCCCTGGGGTACCCCGCTACTTACATTGGTCCATTTAGATGCCTTACCGTTTATGACTACTCTTTGCTTTCTGTCGCTGAGCCAATTTTCTATCCATTTCAACACACCGTCTTGTATTCCATGCGCTTTTAGTTTTAGCAGTAAACGTTTGTGGGGAACTTTGTCAAAGGCCTTTTGAAAATCAAGGTATATAATATCTACAGCTTTACTCTCATCATAGAGGTTGAGGATATCGTGGAAGAAGTCTAAGAGGTTTGTTAAACAGGAACGTTTTTTACGAAAGCCTTGTTGAGTATCTTTAAGTTATTTGCCCCTAAGTGATTTACGAGTCTGTCTCTTATGACCGTTTCTAGCATTTTACATACAAATGAGGTTATGCTAATCGGACGATAGTTACTGGGTAGGGATTTGCTGCCTTTTTTTAATATCGGTGTTACGTTGGCTAGCTTCCACTGATCTGTCATAGTCCCAGACTGCAAGGATTCATTGAATAGCAATGTCAGTGGTTTGGAGAGCTCATCCTTAGCTTCCTTTAGAACTCTAGACGAGATTGTATCCGGTCCAGGCGTTTTATTTACCTTGAGTTTATCTAAACAATTCAATTCTTCTCTCTCTGTAACGGTGATATTGCTTAGAACATCTGAATTATCAATCGGAATCGGCGATAGTGTAGAGGGATATCACTGAGGTCTTCGGTTGTAAAAACTAATGCAAAGAAGGTATTGAGGGCATTACTCATTTGTACTTCGTCTTTGGTGTATTCTCCATTTTCATCGACTAACGGTCCAAGAGTTGAAGTAACTACTTTTTTCTTTCTGATATAAGTATAGAATTCTTTCGGGTTTGTTTTACTTTGATTCACAATATGTAACTCCAGGGTCTTTTTACTTTGCTTAATTAACTTTTTGGCTTTGCGTCGTAGCTCTACAAATTTCACCCGTTCTTCGTCATTTTGTGAGGATTTTAATCTATCATTAGCAAATTGTTTAGCAAGCAGACCGTCTGAAATATCTTTATGCCACCATTTGGGCTTATCATTATGGCCTGGACGCCGTATTTTCGATGGTATGCAGTCTTGCACTGCCTTAAGGTAAGTGGTTGTGAAACACTCCCAAGATGTATTTATGTCGTTATTGTTAGTCAGAAAGCTCCAGTCAGTTTCTTAAAGCTTTTTATTTAAGTTTATGAAAATTTGCTTTCTTGAAATTAGGGACTTTCTCAATGCTGCTATTTGATTTGTTACTAGTAAACTTTAAAGTGAAAGTTATCGTACGATGGTCGCTGTTACTGAATTCATCACCACCATTCAAATTCTCTATTAATTCTTCTTTTGTTGCGAGTACAAGGTCTAGCACATTATTACCATGGGTCGGAGATTGTACAAATTGAAAAAGTGAACTCTCTTGTAAGTTAGCATAGAGGTCGTGTCCAGAGTGTGAAGTAAGAATATCGCCCCATTTAGTCACGGGTAAGTTGAAATCGCCAAGAATTACGGTGTCTTGTATGTTAGTTATTTCTGCAATTTGTTCATAAATTTCACTGTCAGTTTGCACTGATTGAGCTGGGGGTCTGTATAATAAAGCTAGTGTTATTTTAGTTCCTCGTTTATTATTTAATAGTACGTAAGATATGTCTATATTCGCAATTTGAGGTTTTGACATTAAGACGGGATTAAGACTTTCCTTTATAAAAAACAGAACAACTCCATTTCTATTTATCCGACTTTTTTCAAACATTGTATAACCAGGAAGCGTATATTCGGCTAAAAAGTCTCTGTATTCCGTATTTAACCAAGATTCTGTAATGCCGATTATATCATAATGTTCTGTAAACACGATTTCCTCTAGATCTGAAAATTTATTGCGTATGCTACGAGCATATACATAAAACACCTTAAGAGTATTAGAGTTGGATGTTACTGATTGTGCATTGTCTGAATTTTCAGTTCGTATTTAACTTACACTACCCCCGGATACACCCGGTTGACCCCGTTTTTTGAACGGAAATCCTTGACTGCATCGTTCAGCAGACGACCAAGACGTGCAGCTCCTACTTCATTGAGATGTACACCATCTCCTGAAAACAAAGATTTATCATAGTAAAGATGATCCCACGTGTCTACAAAGCCGATGTCCTCCTCCCTGCAGAGTTTGGCTAGTCGGCGATTTGTACTGGTAGCTAAGTTGTAGAATCGGTTTTCTACATCAATCCGGGGAACAATTCCTGAAATAAAGATTCTATTAGATTTTTCCTTGAAGGACCTGATCAGCCGCTGGTACTTTCAAAGTAGTTCCTCTGACCGCGTCCGTTGGACATTGTTAGATCCAACGTGGATGATGTACGTAGTACTTGCGGGGGCGAGCCTGGAAACCACCTCCACAGCCGCAACAATGTCGTCCACGCCGCCACCTGGGATACAGAATCGCTTTCTGGTCCTGGGTGCCCTGGCGCAGAACTCGGTTAATTGGTCACGGACCATGGAGTCGCCCACAAGCTGAACTTCTTCCGTTTCCTCTTCCTCGTCAATAGCAAGAATTTTGAAGCGGTTTTGGCATGTTGTTGGGATGACCTTCCTGGTACTGGTACTGGGATGCACATTGTTTCTCACTAACTGAAAGTTGTCCTTGGGGGGGAGTGAGAGTAGAGTCATTATTATTTTCTGCAACATCTAAGGTAGCTGCTGGTGTAGGTACCGGTACCGGTACTGTATGCACTGGAATGGCGGTTGACATCGTAGTGGTTTCTTGGGCCGAGGGCACTCCTACGTTGAGTGTGGCAAATTCTTGAAGGGATTCAAGCTTCGTAGTCAGGGCATCGATCTTGCAGTGAGCTGCATTCAATTCATCCGCAATCTTCTCTCGGAGCTGGCAAAATCTACAAATTTGGACATCATTATCAACAAACATGGTAGGGCCAAATTTACCGGAACAACTCGTTCAGGTTCGTTGCGGCGCCATGACGATATGATCACAATATGCCTGAAAATCACACAAATTTATGTTAGCAATGTGATACAATTAATTCCTGAAAATTACACAAAATTTTGTTAGCAATATTATTTTTATTAATCTCACCACCACACCCCCAATGAAATTAATTAAAGTATATATGATCCACCGGGATTCGAACCCGGGTTATCACACACATATTTTTGCCACCTTAACCATTACACCACCAGGACGGTTAAAGGTTTATGCACACGCCTACGACTATGATAAAATTAATATGCCTGTAAATCACAAAAAAAATGTTGGCAATAGAACACAATTTATGGCTGAAAATAAAACTAAAATTGATGTTAGCAGTATGACACAGTTAAAGCCTGAAAATCACAAATGGATTAGAAATTTGTTACAAAATTTACTGGAAAAAAACAAAAAGTGGGAGAGGGTTAATGTAGCCTAGTGAGAAAACTGGAAAACAGTATACAGTACAGTAACATCAAGTATTTGTTAGCAATATGGTACAATGAATGCCTGTAAATCACAACAAGAATATGTTAATCACAACAAAATATTATGCCTGTAAATCACAAAAAATATGTTAGCAATAGGACACAATTTATGCCTGAAAATAAAAAAACAATTGATGTTAGCAGTATGACACAGTTAACGCCTGAAAATTGCAAATGGACTAGTAATTTGTTACAAAATTTACTGGAAAAAAAGTGGGAGAGGGTTAATTTAGCCTAGTGAGAAAACTGGAAAGCAGTATACAGTACAGTAACAAAAAATATTGGTTAGCAATATGGTACAATTAATGCCTGTAAATCACAAACAGAATATGTTAATCACAAAAAGAATATGTTAGCAATAGAACACAATTTTATGCCTGAAAATAAAAATAAAATTATGCTAGCAGTATGACACAGTTAGGCTAAAGCCTGTATATTAGTTTATACAGTGGTCGACACAATAATAATAATAATGGAGTTAGTAATATTCCTGGCAAGAGTGTGAGAGGCCTATTAATATGGTGACAAGTATCTGAAATGCGAGTAATAAATAGGCTATCAAAAAGTATTACAGTAACTAAATTATTCTAACCCAATATTAAAACTATCTTGACAAATGTTAGTGTGTGCGATTTATATAGATAACCAAGATAAAAAGTTCAACCAAGTACAGTATTGGCTAGACTTTGATATATAAAATACAAGAAGAGGGTTTGTTTATGCGTACACAGGTGGCGCTGGTATCGGCGGCGTCTCTAACTTGACAAATAGAATTTTTAAAAACAAACGTTTATCAGTCAAAACTACAGTACAATGTCATGCAAGATAACTACTGGGTGGTTTGCTAAGCACTTAACTACAGTGAGGGCTAAAATATCTACAATAAGTGCTAGAACTTTATAATATGAAACAAGCAAGTAGTTTGTTTACTTTAGAGCGTCGGTCGTCACTAACCGGTACAAATGTAAACAAAAGCAGTCTCGATAAACAAACTTTTATCAGTCAAAAACACAGCAAAATTACATGCAAAGCAACTACAGGGCAGTTAAGCTAGAGCTTAGCTACAGCTCATGCAAACAAATAAGGGGATGAGTGATGGAGTACTCAAGTTATGGTCAAATTTCGAGCAGCGAGAGCGAAGTGCTGTTGGCGGGTTGGCGCGTCGGGCTCGAGTGGTGGGGAGAGTGAAGTGGGGTAGATACAGATGCAGTTTAAATTAAGAAATGCAAGACAAGCGGTTTTAGATAAAAAGACTACGGTATGAATAATACGTCAAGCAAGATAATGATAATTAACTCTCTCACATCCGGACGCGATTTTTGAGCCAATTAGGGATACTTTAAAGCCTTTGTTACCGTCAGGGGTATCTATAAACCTTTAGTTTGTTTACTTCAACCTCTGCAGTTGTCTTTGAGTTAGCTGTGGGCAGAAAACTAATTTTGGAGAGGTAATTATAACAGTGAGAGTAATCTATTTCTTATTGCTAATCTGTCAACCTCTGCGTCCTATGGTCGTGAGAGGGTTAAGGAACATTCGACATCACCGTATCTGTTGGCTACCAGATATTTCCTTCGTTAACAACAGGTGAGACTTAATCCTCAGAAATTATTATGTTCCTTCCAACAACCAACCTATAAGATGAAACACTTTATCAACTTTAAAAGGACATCTAGAAATCAAAGCGTTGCAAAATATTTAAATTACATTTTTGATGATCACAGATCCTTTCTAAGCTGATACCCAAAGGAAAATGTAGAAATGTATCATCTCATAGAATAATAAACTATAATGTTAATATCATAGGTATGGTGGTAGTTGTGGTGGTGGCCATTGCCGAAATCAGGGTGATTAATATTATAGTGATGATATTGCTAAACCACTATTATTATTATTATTATTATTATTAGGTGTTCGAGCCCTGCGGGGAACCCCTATTGTAATCATTAAATCTTCTTATTCTTCCCAATTAATTTTCCATGCCTGTTTTTATGCGTTAACTCCAGAACATCTTTTAGGATCGGGATCATACTTTTACACAAGGTGCGTTTTTGTATTGGGCAACTTTTGATATGCTAAACATCCGAAATGGCGGCCAAACAGGTCCGTGGCAGCCGATTTCCCGAAAAATTTGAAACCTAAAAACCGTCTCTCCCACTCATAGGAAATGATTGGGCTTTGGCATATGAACTCCACTACTAAAGCTCCGCAAATGTTATGGAAAAGGTTTTGCTTTGCACGTGGGTTTTTTCGACAATCTTGAAAAAAACTCTAAATACACTTAAAAATCCACATCTTGAAAATTACGCGGATGATCAAAGCCATGTTTGCGTAGGTGGGTGAGGCTTGCAATTCCGAACGTTTTGGTACCAAAAGAATAGAAATTTGTGGAATAGTTTGGCCGCAGCATTGAAAACTGTCTATTCTTAAATTACTTTAAAACCGTATTCGGTACCACACAACGTTTTCAGTCTTCAGTGTATAGGCTACCCCGCATCCCTTAGTTTTGCTTAATAACAAATTGGACTAATTGTTCAGATCCATGTATTTTTTTTAAATTTAACTCTCTAAATAGTTTGAGTCCCTACGAATTCCACCAATTATTTAACCAACCTTCCTATACATAGCTACCCTACCATATAATAATGATAATTCAGATTTATTTTTGGTGAATAGCAGAGTATTGGCTAAGGTTTTTAACAATTCCTTCCTTTACCAAATGCTTAGTTTAACCCTTGTCTAGCGGGGCCCGACTTAAGTCTGTGCCGAAAAACTTGGACTATGTGGCTGGGCCCGACTTAAGTCTGTGCGTTATTTCCCGCCCTAATTTAACCCTCTCGCATCCTGACGCGATTTTTGAGCCTATTAGGGATACTTTAAATCCTTTGGTACCGTCAGGGGTATCTATAAACCTTTAGTTTGTTTACTTCAACCTCTGCAGTTGTCTTTGAGTTAGCTGTGGGCAGAAAACTAATTTTGGAGAGGTAATTATAACTGTGAGAGTAATCAATTTCTTATTGCTAATCTGGCAACCTCTGCGTCCTATGGTCGTGAGAGGGTTAAGTGGAAAGGAAAACCTGGTGGTCAGGTGGTGTACTACTAGGTCCCTCCTACTCATCCCCACCGCGTGACCAGGAGTCAGTGACGCTCAAGCAGCCGTGATGGAAAGACAAAATTTGCCCGTGTCCGATTCGGCGGCCTCCCTCCCTAGTGGGTCGCGCCAGCCAAGTCGTGAGGCCCCGCTCACCGCCGAGGAATTAGATCGGATGATGAACTCTTCAGAAGTGTCTAACAGGTTGTTGGATGAAACCTTGGAAGGGCTTGGTGGTAGTGAGGAGGACGAAGACGATGAAGATATGCCGATCATAGGTTTTCACCGCCGACATAATTTGCGGGCCGCAAATGTTGAGGGCCAGGAGGAAGAGTGCGATCAGCATGTTGAAGACGTTGGTGAACAAATGTATGAAGATGCTGACGAGGAGCTTGGCGAACATACTGGTGTGGGTGTTGGTAAGTACAATGCACATTTATAATTGCTTGCGAGATTGATTGCAATCATTTTATAGGCGTATATTTCATGGTGTACGTTAGATTTCTTACGGTAACACAAGCAACGAAGCTTGGCAAAGATTGTGGTGTGGGTCTTCTTATACATTTATATTTGCATGTGACTTTGAAATTGCTTGCGAGTTTGATGGCAATCATTTTATAGGCGTATATTTCATGGTGTACGGTAGATTTCTTACGGTAACACAAGCAACGAAGCTTGGCGAAGATTGTGGTGTGGGTCTTCTTATACATTTATATTTGCATGTGACTTTGAAATTGCTTGCGAGTTTGATTGCAATCATTTTATAGGCGTATATTTCAGGGTGTACGGTAGATTTCTTACGGTCATACAAGCAGCGAAGATTGTGGTGTGGGCCTTCTTCTGCATTTATATTTGCATGTGACCTTGAAATTGCTTGTGGCTTTGATTATAAGTATTTTATAGGCGTATATTTCAGGCGTACGGTAGATTTCTTACGGTCATACAAGCAGCGAAGATTGTGGTGTGGGTCTTCTTATACATTTATATTTGCATGTGACCTTGAAATTGCTTGTGACTTTGATTACAAGCATTTTATATGCGTATATTTCAGGCGTACGGTAGATTTCTTACGGTAATACAAGCAACGAAAGATTGAAGATTTGTGATTGGCATTATATGATTGTGGGGACCATATGTATATATTATTTTATCATATATGATATATATGTGAAATTGTTATATTATCACGACACTCTCTCTCTCTCTCTCTCATATGTACAGGGCACTCCCTACTCTAATCTTGTGTTCCTCCCTCGGGCTAATACCACCAAACAGATGTCCTTGTCTTATTCCACCTCTTCTCTCTCTCTCTCTCTCTCTCTCTCTCTCTCTCTCTCTCTCTCTCTCTCTCTCTCTCGTATCAGTTTGTTTTCCCCTTCACCATTTCCTTCTCTCTCTCTCTCTTTCAAATAAATCATGTCTTAGTTATAAAGTTGGAGTCTGCGAAATACCATTCCCACATTTTTCATAGGCAACAGTGCCAGACCGGCAAAACGCACCAGGTCATTGACCCCACAGCCAGCCCACCCATCCAGGCAGCGAGCTGTGTCAGAGCCTCCAGAGATGCCGCTCGCCAACATCTCGGGGGTAGAGCCGATGCCAATTACCCCCGCCCATGCACTAGCTGGTCCAGCGACCTCTACACCAGCTGCAGATGCTCCTCCCCCCGTGTTGTCCACGCCACCCGAGATGGCGTGGACGAGGAGGACCAGGCGCCGGCTGAATTTGGATGAAAGCGATGCCGGCCCAGGCTCTCCCGATTCGCCTTAAGCCAGGATATCCCCGGTGCCGGAAAGCGACTCTGATGGCGGGCAGCCACAGCCACAGCAGGGACAGCCACAGCAGGGACAGCCACAGCCACAGCAGGGACAGCCACAGCAGGGACCGGCACAGCAGGGACCGCCACAGCAAGGTGCCCGGGGAAGGGCCCGAGGAGGTGCCAGAGGAGATGCCAGAGGAGATGCCCGAGGATGTGCACAAGGGGCCGGGATGGGCAACAGGCCGGGTGACGAGCCACCTGTCTTTAAATGGGAGGACTGCCAGCCTCGGGATATGCCTCGTGTTCCACCCATATTTGACAAGACAACGAATGGCATCCAGCCTGCCTTTCCCTGCTCAGAAAATGATGCCCCTTATGACTATTTCCGGGCATTCTTTGACGACCAATTGCTCGGGGACATTGTCACGGAGACAAACCGGTATGGACGCCAGCACACCGAAGAAATGAGCTCGCCCCACATGCGGAGTTGGTCACCCATTGGCATCGCTGATCTCCTCGTGTTTTTGGCCCTCACCATGCTCATGCCCCAACATGAAGAAGCACAACATGTTGGATTATTGGGTCATGCATGACGTCATATCAATGCCAGTGTTCAATACCTTCATGCCAAGGGACCAGTATAGGCAAATTCTGAAGTGCTTGCATTTTGTGGATAATACTGCGCCACACGGAGCTGACAAGATCTGGAAAATACGGCCATTCCTGACCTCCCTACTGAACAGGTATCGCCGGTTTTTCAAACCTTTCGAGAATGTCGTGATCGATGAGTCCTTGATCCTTTTCCGTGGACGTCTCTCTTTCCGCCAGTACATTCGTCAAAAGTCAAATTCTTTGTACTGTGTGACTGCGAGACAGGGTACGTGCTGGACCTTATCATATACACCGCTACTGATGTGGACATTCCGAACGACCCTCTGGGTCTTTCAGGGTCGGTTGTGAAGACACTGATGGAGCCGTATCTAGATGCCAACCGTATCCTGTTCACGGACAACTTCTACACCTCTCCTCTCCTTGCCAGGTATCTCCTTACAAGGAGAACGGGAAGCTGTGGAACCGTTAGGTCAAACAGGAAACACTGGCCCAAGTTTGCTAAGACACAGAAAGGAGACATCATCCGGAAGAAGAGCAGCAGTGAGAACATACTGGCTATTTGTTGGCACGACACAAAGCCTGTCAATCTCCTCTCCACCTACCACAAGTCCGCATTGCGGGAAGAGGAGATACCAGCAGGACCCTGTCACAGGCAACAGGACTCTAGTTGTTGTCTCCAAACCTGACGCTGTTCTGGAGTATAATGTGAACATGCGGTTGGTGGACAAGAGTGATATGCAAATCACTGCTGTTGACTGCCTTAGGAAGACCTGTAAATGGTACACGAAGGTCGTACTCCATCTTCTTGATGTCACTATCCTGAACGCATACAACCTGTGGATGACGCGGACAGGAAAGAGGAGCTCTCTAAGGCTGTTCGCCAAGGAAGTCATGGAGGCCATCCTCCGTAAGCACGGAACCACACGTGCGGCACCAGTTCCGAGGGCGATCGTCGATTTGCCCAGCCGCCTTGAGTGCCGGGACTACCTCGCGACCCACAGGCTTGTGCATGTAACCCGCACAGCTGCACAAGTTGAAGCTGGCCGGCAGGCCGGAAAGCAGGTGTGCCACATCTGCAGTCACGCGACAAGGAGACCCCGAAGAAGGAGGGAAGTCGCGTCCATGTGTAGTCAGTGTGATGTGGGACTCTGTGCTATTCCTTGCTACAATGACTACCACTCACTGGAACACTTCTAGACCTCCTCCCTTCTTGCCAATCAATAATAACTTCATTCATTCATCTATTTCATAGTACCTCAGGAATTAATGTCATTCAATCATTCCTTCAATCATTCATTCATCTATTTCAAAGTACCTCAGGAATTTATGTCATTCAATCATTCATATGGTGGAATAAGCACTCTACCCAAACACAAGTGCATTCATCATCATCAGCAACATCACCCATTACATCCATAAGTTTCGAATCTCATACATCCATCTGGTTCTTGGTCCACCTCATACATCCATGTCCTTCATTCATACATACATTTATACACTCGCTATAGGTAGTTCTGCCTTTTGCCTACCTCAATTACATAACTGCCTTTTACCTACCTCAATTACATAACTGACTTTTGCCTACCTCAATCACATAAAAAAAATGTGGATTACACCTCCTGGGAACACCACAAAACAAAAATGAGTCATCAACACTACCCCTTTGGGTGATTTGGAAACGTGTTGAAATAATATTCCATATAAACAAAAAATATTTCCTGCAAATAAGGCGAGCAAGAGAGAGAGAGAGAGAGAATACAGAAATAAGGAGAATAAGAGCGAATAATACAGATACCGAAGGAATAGAGGGATAAGAGAACATAATAAAGAGAATACGGGTGTGAGAGAGAGAGAGCGAGAGAGAGAGAGAGAGCACGAGAGGGAGAGCGAGAGAGAGATAATACAAAAACTGAAGTGAAGGAAGAGGGAAAAATATATAATAACACAGAAATATTACAAGCAAATGAAGAGAATGCAGGGATAAGAGAAAATAATGAAGAGAAACACAGAGAGAGAGAGAGAGAGTGCGTGAGAGAGAGAGAGAGAGAGAGAGAGAGAGAGAGAGAGAGAGAGAGAGAGAGAGAGAGAGAGAGAGAGGGGAGAGAGCAAAGAGAGAGAGAGAAGAGAGAGAGAGAGAAGAGAGAGAAGAGAAGAGAGAAGAGAGAAGAGAGAGAGGATGATAGAGAGAGAGAGAGATAGAAGAGAGAGAGTAGAGAGAGATAGAAGAGAGAGAGAGGAGAAGAGAGATAGAGATAGTAGAAAAAAGATGAGAGAGGAGTAGAGAGAGGAAAGAGAGGTTTAGAGGTTAGAGAGAGGTTAGAGAGAGAGAGAGAGAGATAGAGAGAGGTTAGAGAGAGGTTAGAGAGAGGTTAGAGAGAGGTTAGAGAGAGGTTAGAGAGAGGTTAGAGAGAGGTTAGAGAGAGGTTAGAGAGAGGTTAGAGAGAGGTTAGAGAGAGGTTAGAGAGAGGTTAGAGAGAGTATAGAAATAAGGAGAATAAGAGAAAATAATACCGATAAATGAAGGAATAGACAGCCAAAGTCGACGCGCGGGAGACCGAAGTCAGGCCAAGGCGAACACATCCGAACGCGCCCAGGAAACAGACCATAAAAGTACCTCCTCTTCCTCACTCCCCCACTCCCTCCACACTTGCTCCACCGTCCTGACTAGACTTCTATAGGGAGATGAAGAGTTGCTCGTTCCAAAATTGGCCATTTCGTTTGCATCTCCGCTATATTTACAGCGCTAGGGCGAGCGAAAGTGAGCGAATATTTGTGGAATATGCTCGTTCAGCGGCTCGGTGTAAAAAACCTTACCACCCGCTCTTAGGGTGTTAATGACAATATTATAGACCTTCAAAGTGTTGAAAATTTTTGGTGTGGTGTGACTTACCTTCCCTCCTCCCTCATGCAGCAAGCAAAGTCTTCAGGGGTTCAAGAGTATTGCATTCTTCCATAATATTATATAGTCCGTTTTTACGCAATAACTCCGGAACCGCTTGTCAGATTGGGACCAAACTTTGACACTAGGTGCATTTTTGCTTTGGGCAACTTTTGATATGATTATCCAAAATGGTGGTGAGACACGCCCGTGGCAGCCTTTCACACCCAACCCATCTCGTCCCATCTAATTTTATGTTGAACTCTATTGTTCTTGATCCCACAATATCACTCTGTAGCCTATTCCACATATCTACAACTCTTGTTTCTAAACGAATAGAGGCAGATCCCTTTCACACCCAGTCTTTCTCTCTCGCTTGTTTGTTTGCACACCGGTACAAATGAGGCAGATCCCTTACACATGCAACTAAGATGAACATGGGAATCTGCAGAGAGACAAGTGGCCCACAGAAGGCAGATCCCTTTCACATCCAACCCATTTCGTCCATATGACTATCTGATTTTATCTTGAAATTCTCTACTGTTCTTGATTCCACTATAGCACTAGGTAGACTATTTCACATATCTACGACTCTGTTACTAGAGAGGCAGATCCCTTACACAGCCAATCTCTCTCTCTCTCTCTCTTATTTGCACACTGGTACAAATGAGGCAGATCCCTTACACATGCTACCAAGATGAAAATGGGAGTTTGCAGAGACAAGTGGCCCCCACAAGGCAGATCCCTTTCACACCCAACCCATCTCATAAACGTGATATGTTACACACTTACTATACACAAATGTTCTCATATACACTCGACCCTCTATTAATAGACTAAAAGGGGGATGACCAGTCCGTCCGGTGCTAGAAAAGTATTACATTATGTGACAATTCACATTATGTGATGGTGTCATGGAAGCGAGTGGGGAATACCCCATCATCTTCCTGAACGCAGGGAGCAACGACATTTGGAAATGCAGGACTGAGGAGTTGCTCACCATTTTGGAGAGGATCAAGGAGAAGGGTGGAGTTCCTGTAGTACACAGTATCCTACCAAGAAGAGGGGTAAGGAAGGAATGGTCCTCCAGGGCTATTGGTGTAAATAGCCGGCTGGAGAAGTATTGCAAGGCAAATACTATTCAATTCCTGGATAACTGGACCCTCTTATATGGTATGGATGAACTGTATGCCCACGATGGAGTACATCTCTCTCGACTAGGAGTTTCGACCTTAGCCAGCTAACTTGACAAGTCTGTTGTGGGGTTTTGTTAATAAACCATAGGTGTGTAAGTAAAATAGAATCCCAGCCACATGAAATTGATAGTAATAACGAACATTCTGATAGCGTAGATTTTCCGTCTAGGTCTAGTAGTTTAACAGGTAAAAATAAATTAGTTAAAAACAATAGAAAAATAGTTGCAAATACAAGTAATAGTTTGAGGGTTTATTATACAAATTGTAGGAGTTTATGTAACAAAATGAACGAACTTAGAGCACTGGTTAGCAAAACAAATATAGACATAATAGTGCTAACTGAAACGTGGATTAATACAGAAACCAGGCATTTTTTAGCAGGGTTTGATATACCGGGATATAGTTTGTTTAAATATGACCGAACAAGTAGGAGGTGCGGCGGAATAGCAGTGTTTGTCAGGAGTTCATTAAAAAGCTGTATTAAATCAGGTATTAGAGTAAATAATGAAAATGAAAGTGTTTGGGTAGAGGTTAACGAAGGTAGTGAGACCTTATTTATTGGAGTTATGTATAGACCGCCAAATATGAGTAGAAATGACGGAACATCATTATGGGAGGAAATTAAAATAGCATCAAGGTTTAGCAACGTGTGCATTATGGGGGATTTTAATTTCCCTAATATAGATTGGCAGCAACAAATAGGTGACTGATTCAAAGGAGTTTATTGAGGTATTATAAGATAGTTTGTTCTCTCAATTCATAGATACGCCGACTAGAGGTGATAATATTCTCGATTTAGTTTTCAGTAACAATGAACATATGATAAATAGTGTAGAAATCGGGGACCACCTAGGAAATAGTGATCACAATTCTGTGTATTTTAATATACAGTGTAAAGGTAATACCAGAGAGAATACAACATTAATACCTGACTTCAGAAAAGCCAATTATGGTGGGTTAAGAAGAGCCCTAGTAGCGGACCCTATGGTCAAAAAATTAAGTCGATCCAGGTGTCCAAATGAGTGTATCCCTTCTCAGGCACCTGTCATCTTAAGTCAGGAAGAGACGTCAAACTTGGTAGATACATACAATAATTTTATCAAGTCAGTATTCAATTCGCAAAATAAATATATCCCCAAAAGAAAATTTAGATCAACACAGAACCAACTCAAATGGATGAATAATAGACTATTAGATCTTCTAGGAAAAAAGAGAGGAATATATAGAAAAATTAAGAAAGGCGAAATTCACCTACTTGCTTACTATCAGAATCTATCACGACAGGTAAAAAAGGATATTAGGAAAGAAAAAAGAAATTATGAAATTAAGGTTGCCAATGACTCAAAAAATAATCCTAAAGCTTTTTACCAACTATATAAATCCAAGGTTAGAGATGTAATTGGTCCCCTTAAAACTTCGATAGGAGAAATGACAGAAAATTATTTAGAAATGTGCAGTACATTAAATAGTCAATTTCTTTCTATTTTCACTAATGAAAATTTGACACAGTTTCCAGAAGTCCGTAAGGTATATAGTGATAGTATAGAAAATAGGTTAAGTACGGTTACTATAAGTAGAAATTATGTGCTTAAGGAAATTGACAGACTGAAACCTCATAAATCGCCTGGTCCTGATGAGGTATATGCTAGAGTATTAAAAGAATGCAGAGATTAGTTAAGTTACCCATTAACATTTCTATTTAACAAGTCATTAGAAACAGGTATAGTTCCAGAAGCTTGGAAGCTGGCAAATGTAGTTCCGATCTTCAAAAAATGTGATAAATCAATAGCATCCAATTACCGTCCAATTAGTCTCACTTCAATCATATGAAAGCTACTAGAGTCAATTATTACTAGGAAAATGAGAAACCACTTAGAAACATTTAACTTAATAAATTCTTCTCCGCATGGATTCACTCAGGGACGGTCGTGCCTTACGAATTTGCTTAGTTTTTTCTCAGAGGTATATGAAGCAGTAGATAATGACAAGTCATATGATATATATTTAGATTTCAGTAAAGCTTTCGACAGAGAGATTGATGAGAAAGGTTGAGGCACATGGAATAGGTGGGGCGTTGTTAGGATGGATTAGGTCATGGCTAATTGGTAGGAAGCAGAGAGTCAGCATAAATGGTACCAAGTCAGAATGGGGAGCAGTCAAAAGTGGTGTCCCCCAGGGATCTGTATTAGGTCCTCCGTTGTTTATTATATACATAAATGACCTTGATTTAGGTATAACTAGTAGGATAAGTAAATTTGCAGACAATACCAAAATGGGGAGAAATATTTATTCAGATAGAGATATAGAGTGTCTGCAAAGGGATCTAGATACCTTACACGAATGGTCAGTAAATTGGCAGATGAAGTTTAAAATTGACAAATGCAAGGTATTAAAGATAGGGAAGATGCATACAAATGTTAAATATAAACTAGCTAATATTGAATTAGAAAACTCAGACTGTGAGAAGGATCTAGGTGTTTGTTAGCAATGATTTGAAGCCTAGAAAACAATGTATAAGCGTTCATAACAAGGCAAACAGGATTCTCGGGTTCATATCTAGGAGTGTGAGTAACAGAACTGCTGATGTTATCTTAAAACTTTACTTGTCATTAGTGAGACCCCATATGGATTATGCTGTTCAATTGGTCTCCTTATTACAGAATGGACATAGATTCATTGGAGAGAGTACAATGTAGAATGACCAAAATTATCCATAATATTATTTTTATTAATCTCACCACCACACCCCCAATGAAATTAATTAATAGAAATTTTCCGTATGAAGAAAGGTTGAAGAAATTAGGGTTACATTCGTTAGAGAGACGCAGAGTTAGAGGGGATATGATAGAGGTATTGAAGTGGGTTAGTGGGATTAATAAAGGGGACATGAAAAATGTACTAAAGCTCAGTGATAGCGAAAGAACTCTTACAAATGGTTTCAAATTAGATCAATTTCGTTTCAGAAAAGATATAGGCAAATATTGATCTATTCTTGATCCCATTATATCTCCACATATCTACAACTCTGTTACTAAACGAATAGAGGCAGATAGCTTACACAGCCAATATCTCCCTCTCTCGCTCTTGTTTTTTTGCACAATCTGTTCTTTCTGTAGTTTCTCCATGCCCGATAAGTTAAATGATCTTTGGATATCTGGACACAGCTTTTGTATCCAACACAAAACCCTGCTTGCAAAACCGCTCGAACCCCGGACAACGTTGCTTGCAACCTTGCCCTGCGGGGAACCCCTATTGTAATCATTAAATCTTCTTATTCTTCCAAATTATTTGTCCATGCCGGTTTTTACGCATGAACTCCAGAACCGATTTTAGGATCGGGATCAAACTTTCCCACAAGGTGCGTTTTTGTATTGGGCAACTTTTGATATGCTAAACATCCGAAATGGCGGCCAAACAGGTCCGTGGCAGCCGATTTCCCGAAAAATTTGAAACCTAAATACCGTCTCTCCCACTCATAGGAAATTATTGGGCTTTGGCATATGGACTCCACTAATAATGCTCCGCAAATGTTATGGAAAAGATTTTGCTTTGCACGTGGGGGTTTTTCCGGCAATCTTGAACAAATCTTGAAAACACTTACAAATCTACATCTTGAAAACTACGCGGATGATCAAAGCCATGTTTGCGTAGTTGGGTGAGGCTAGCAATTCCGAACGTTTTGGTACAAACAGAATAGAAATTGGTGGAATAGTTTGGCCACAGCATTGAAAACTGTATATTCATAAATTACATTAAAACCGTGTGAGGTACCCACACAACGTTTTCAGTCTTCAGTCTATAGGCTTCCCCGCATCCCCTAGTTTTGCTTAATAATAGTTATATTAATCATTCAGATCCATAAATTTTATTAAATTTAACTTTCTCAAAATAGTTAGGCCCTATGAATTCCAGCAATTATTTAACCAACCTACCTATACATACCTACCCTACCAAATAATAATGATAATTCAAATTTATTTTTGGTGAATAGCAGAGTATTGGTAAGGTTTTTTACAATTCCTCACTTTGCCAAATGCTTAGTTTAATAACAAAGTTCTAGACCTTCAAAGTTTTGAAAATTTTTGGTGTGGTGTGACTTACCTTCCCCCCTCCCTCAAACAGCAAGCAACGTCTTCAGAGGTTCAAGAGTATTGCATTCTTCCATACAAATATTATTATATAGTCCGGTTTTTACGCAATAACTCCGGAACTGCTTGTCGGATCGGGACCAAACTTTGACACAAGGTGCATTTTTGTATTGGGCAACTTTTGATATGATATCCAAAATGGTGACCGGACACACCCGTGGCAGCCTTTCACACCCAACCCATCTCGTCCTATCTAATCTTATGTTTAACTCTATTGTTCTTGATCCCACTATTAGCCTATTCCACATATCTACAACTCTGTTACTAAACAAATAGAGGCAGATCCCTTACACACCCAGTCTCTCTCTGTCGCTCGTTTGTTTGCACACTGGTACAAATGAGGCAGATCCCTTACACATGCAACTAAGATGAACATGGGAATCTGCAGAGAGACAAGTGGCCCACAAAATGCAGATTCCTTTCACATCCAACCCATTTTGTCCATATGACTATCTAATTTTATCTTCAGATTTTCTATTGTTCTTGATCCCACTATAGCACTAGGTAGTCTATTTCACATATCTACGACTCTGTTACGAGAGAAGCAGATCCCTTACACAGCCAAGCTCTCTCTCTCTTATTTGCACACTGGTACAAATGGGGCAGATCCCTTACACATGCTACCAAGATGAAAATGGGAGTCTGCAGAGAGCTGATTGGCCCACACACGGCAGATCCCTTTCACACCCAACCCATCTCGTCCTATCAAATTTTAGGTTGAAGCTCTATTGTTATTGATCCCACTACAGCACTCGGTAGCCAATTCCACATATCTACAATCTTTTACCAAGCGAATAGAGGCGGATCCATTACACAGCCAATCTCTTTCTCTCTCGCTCTTGTTTGTTTGCACACCGGTACAAATGAGGCAGATCATTTACACATGCAACCAAGATGAAAATGGGAGTCTGCAGAGAGCCAAGTGGTCCACATATGGCAGATCCCTTTCACACCCAACCCATCTCATAAATGTTACCTGTTATTTACACTACTTACTATACACCCATGTTATCATATACCTGCAACCAAAACACAATTGTAAGAAATAGGAACATAAGAAAATGGGAGTCTGTAGAGAAACCAATTGGCCCACACAAGACAGATCCTTTTCACACCCAACCTATCTCATAAAAACTCTCTCATTTATCTATGGCTTCCTTACATTTATGACACCCTAGTCTCTCTCTCTCTCTCTCACAAATGAGAACATAAGAAAAGCGGAGTCTGCAGAGAACCTATTGGCCCACACATGGCAGATCCCTTTCACACCTAACCCATCCCGAGCGCTCTCTCATATTTATCGCTATCTTCCTTACGTTTACGACATCCTATTCTCTCTTGCCATACTCTTTCCCTCACAAATGAGAACATAAAAAATAAGAAAACGGTAGTCTGCAGTGAGCCGATTGACCTACACATGGCAGATCCCATTCACACCCAACCCATCTCGTTCTAATTTCAAGTTGAAGCTCTATTGTTCTTGATCCCATTATAGCATTTGGTAGCCTATTCCACATATCTACAACTCTGTTATAAACGAATAGAGGCCGATCCCTTATACAGCCAATCTCTCCCTCTCTCGCTCTTGTTTGTTTGCACAATCTGTTCCTTCTGTAGTTTCTCCATGCCCGATAAGTTAAATGATCTTTTGATATCTGTGACACAGCTTTTGTATCCAACACAATACCCTGCTTGCAAAACTGCTCGAACCCCGGACAGCATTGCTTGCAACTTTAATTAATATTATTATTATTATAATTTGTATTATTATTATATGTGATTTGTATACATATTTGTTGTCATATGACTGTCACTGTAATTAATTTGCAAACACACACTCACATACACTAAAAAAAAAAAAGAAAAAAAAAAAAAGAAGGTCCCACCCCCTCCCATTCTTAACCCTTAATTAGCGGCGAGCAACATAAGTCGAGTTAAAAAAAGCTGGACTATGTGGCGGCGCTCGACATAACTCGAGTGGCAATTTCAGCACGTAATGTGGCTGAGAGAGAGAGACAAGTGGTGGCAGGAGACTAGCGAGCGTATGACTGCTCCAGACCACCGCGGCGAACCTACTGACACAAATCTCAGCTCCCTCCTCCCTCTCTCACTCGCTACATACTCAATTATGTACTGAAAGTACCGAATTACCTGCTTTTTGCACTCGCGTTGCACGGTTATTGCAAGAAAACTATCCATCATACAAGGATCGTTATGGTGTCATTCGAAAGCTCTGTTTATGCCCTTTCAGGGATAGGTACTTGTTTTACGTTCTGGGTCTTATTTAGGCATGAAAATGATCACGTAAACAGCCCTATTTTGGCTAAAAACACCCCGCTGTGCGGTACACATAAATAAACCGCATAGGCCGCTCGTAAGGTGTTAAGCAAGCCATTTTAGATTTACAGAAGAGTGACCATTACTTGCATTACTGCATGTCCACAAACATATCAGTAATTAAAATTTAAAACTTGCAAACTAACAAACCAAAATTGGGACAAGGACAATATAAAGTCAAACTAAATTATCAAAATCGCTATGTGGAAACAACGTTTACTAAAATGAAAATTATTAAATAAAAGAACACAATCCACCACATAGGGTGTACCTGAGCAAGTTAATCTGTTAATGTAAGCATGTTTCCTTCTATTTTATTTATTATTTTTTTTTTTTATGAAGGTGACCGTTACAATGTGGTGTACAATCTATCTTATTCTAGTTACATTATAGTGTATCTTATTGTACCAGTACCTCCCTACAATCAACCTAGTTGTTCCCCAATTCGGCACTCCGCCACGACCATTTCAAAGTCCAAGTCTCTCACTCTTGTCCTCTGTAGTGGGGAGGACCTTGTACCTCTGAGACATAGGAGTGCAGACCTGAGAAGAGAGAAAGAGAGCCGGCATCTCATCCAAGTTATGACTTGGCTTCTATATGCTGGTGCTTTTTCTCCGATATTTGTTCAGCTAATCTGGCATAGAAGGCACTTGCAGAAGGTCCCATTCCTCCCGACGATGAGAAGACCAGAGGAGTAAAGCTTCCTTGATCCCTGTTCAAAATTCTTTCTTCATAAGTGCGTTTTTTCTCACTTTCGTTTCTCAAGTATGCCGCCTTGTGTCCTCGCTCACGATATATTTGTGCTCTTGGGTTGACGATTCTAATGAAGAAAAAAGACTGTTGTCCCCTCGTTCAAAAACCTCGAGCACTTACGTCCATTCTTGCTTCATTTGAAGTATTTACAGTATTGTGGGCCAAGCGCTGTCCGTCCATTGGCAGAAGTTCCGGTTCGATTCTGACATCATGGCACACTTCGTCCAGCATTTGTGCAGTGATGTCTTGTACTTCATCATGCCGGATACAGATGAATCCTCCTTTCTTACAGGTCATACAGTGGTCCGAGTTGTTTATTTCATCACATGCACATTTCAGCGGCAGGTTCGAAACTGGCCACCCATACCTCAAGGCTACTGCATCATTGAATTCTTGTTTATTTAAGCTGAAGCCTTTTTCCTTTATTGGTAATGAAGTGAGCCAATTTGAAGCCCTGTGTCTTGTGCCATCTCAACTCTCATTTTCAGTTCTTCACTACAACCGGTCTTAATTTGTTCTAGGCTATGTTTCTGTCTCTCCTCTCTGTTCTTTGTAATTTCCTGTCTTGCATTTCGTTGTTCCTCTTCGTCCACCTCATAATTTTCATTTTGCTCCCGTATTTTTTCTGTCGGAGAAGTAGTAAGTTTAAGGGAATTTTGGTACTCATGTGGTGCCGCCTCCACTGGGTTTATGATCCCCATACCTCCGAGCCTTGTCGAAAGAGCTAATAGATCTCTTTGTTCTTGCATAATGCCTTCCATCTCTGTTAAAGCAGGTATGAAGGCTCCTCTGATTGCTTCTTCCAGCAGTTGGAGCATCTGTCCAATGTCTGGCTCTGTTCTCATAAGAAAGGTCCATCTGTGCTTAACACCATAAGTGAAGGCAGTATATGCAGCATGTGGTTCAGATTTCGCAATGTCTGCCAGGGTTTTCACATCCTTTACCCACTCCGCTACCTTTTTTCGCACATAGACTCTCTTGCATTCCTCTGTGCCTATTACTGCTCCCAAATGGCGTTCACCATCCTTTGTAATCTTCACTCCTGTCCCATCAAAAGTCTGCACCGCTTCTTCATACTTGTCTTCTTTCACTATTAGTACAGATTTACTAGCATTAGGATGGTACCCAATGACTGCGCCTACCGTTTGTACTCTCTGCCACCATTGGTTGAGATCCCTTATTCTTCCTGCACCTGTGAGGTCATCAGCATACGCCACTTGTTTCACTCGGGATGCCTCCTGTTTTATTTTCTGCTGCAGAATAGATAGTGCCAGTGCGTACACTGCCATTGCCACTGGATCTCCTTGCGTTGTTCCTTCATGTGATTTGAGAATTTTCATTTCTTCCTTCTTTGTGCTTCCAACTATATACAGGTTAGCTGGCTCCTTATAAGTGTTTTCCATGTACTTTGCGATGCTCGGGCATTTGATCTTGATGTTGTGAATAGCTGCCTCCCTATTAATGGTGTTAAAGGCATTTGTTGCATCCACTAGCAGTACCGCTTCGCAATCTTCCTCATCATACACCTTCCCCATTGCATGTATTGCTGCTTCTCCTCCGGCTTGCTGTCCTGCACATACTTGTAAGTTGCCCACTGCTCTTTGTACATCTTTTCCAAATACTGACATGATTGCTTTTCCTATAATCCTTCTAAGAACTTCCCCAACGCCTACTGGTCTAACTCCTGGATTCTTATTTAAAGGTATCAGGCGACATGCTGTCAGAGCTTCTATGTTCACGCATGGTGATGATGCAAGTTTCTTTGCCAGCATTGCTATTGCTTCACAAAGGTCACCCGTGGCTGAACCAAACTTATTTTGACTTAGGAAGATCCTTCAAGTCTTAGCATCTACACCTGATGGACCTGCTCCTCCCTGTGTTTTCAGCGCCTTTCTCCATACGAGGTCTCCAGTTATATTCTCATATATCACCGGGTCTGGAGGAACATATTCCCTGTCTAGTTTGGCCTCATCACTTGCTGGTTTTGCTTCTGGGTGTTTCTCCTTTAGCTGGTCCAAGATATTTCGATTCACTTCGTGCACCCCACTTGAGGCTTCCCCAGTGACCATTCGGACTGCTTGTGCCACTTTACCAATCCTCATGCTATTTCCCACTGATCGTGCCATATCATCTGGCTTCCTCTTTCTTCGTTGTTTTGTTTTCAGTCTTTGCTGGATTGCTCATACTTGGCTAAGAATTTTGTCTAACTCCCCATTTTTCCACCACTCCATTCTCTGTTTCAGCGCTTTAGTGTTATCATTCAGTTTTCCCTTTCGTCTTTTTATTTGAAGGAACAACTGAGGAATGAAAGAAGCTATCTTGATTGCCACGTGCGCCAATGGGACATCCTGAACATACCTTAGGATCATACGTCTGAGTTCCCCCAGCATGTCTTTTGCGGCTTCACAAATCGGTAGTTCAAACTTATTATGTTGCCATTGTATCACTTCTGTATAAATTTCATCCACTACTGTTGTGAGTCTGTCACCAGAATGTCCCATCCATTCTCCCCCATTCATGTTTACGTTACGAGGTCGTTCGTTCTGTTCACGATTTTCGATTATTTCTCTCTCATTTTCTTCGTTAACACCATTTTAATTATTTTGTTCCACACCTCTGTTGTCCTGCGAATTATTGATTCCTGCATTTTCTTCTGCGGGCTGCAGTTGTTGATTGTTATTTTCTGCATTTTCTCTAACAGGGTTTGCTTGTACATCCCCATTAACTACATTGTCTGGTTCACGGTTCATTCGTACTGCATCTCTCACTGCGTTTTGTCATTCATCCGGAATATTCCTCGACTGGGACCGAGTTAATGCCATCTTGTATTATCATCTTAATTTTCTACCTATTCCTTAATACTGAGTCTATCTATCATTACTTCCTAAGGGACGAGCCTCTGCCCGATAAAGGTGAGAATGTAAACATCCTATGAGTAGCGTTAGAAATAGAAAGAGTAAGAGAAGTTATTTAACTCGCATAGTATTATGCAAAGTTACAGGTCAGGCTATATTACAAGACAGTGACTGCAAAATAAAATAGAAACATAAAATATAATAAAAGTAGTGTTTAGAAAATAAGCACAAAGAATAAACGCGAAAAAAAGGAAAAAAAAGAGAGAGAGGGAAGAAAAAAACAGAAAAAAAAAACATTAAACACAAAATAAATGTAAAATATAAAACAAGACGATTTTTGTAGTGAGAAAGGAAACTCTAATTAAGAGAGTAAAATTATTATATAAAAAAAAAATCAAAATAGTGCTAAGGATTAAAGAAGGATGTTGTTAGAAATCTACCATTAGTTTGAGAAAAAGTCATAGTTTTCAGTATGCACACAATATATCAGCTAATTATACCTTATTTTAAATAGTATATTTAGTTACTAGTTCGTTAGAGATAACAATCACATGAAATATACCACTTCAAGTCTGAGTTCCTGACTCGGCCATAAATCATATAGAACCCTACATAATATAATCGGCCTGTTTCCTCAAAGCTAAATGACTCTATACAAAACTAAAGAAACCTTGGCAATTTGAGCTGCTTTACATTCTAAGTATGCCCAACTTTAAATGGAAACCAGCCAATTATGTCCTATGATTTAATTATTTTCAGGACAAAAATATGTACAAAATATTACATCACGTTACTCATGTAATAGTAGCATGAGGGACTTTATACCGTAGGAGGTGAGGCTTATTCATAGTGCGGCCGTGACGTCAGGTCGCGTGACAATAATAAACAAACCAAGCCTTGGCCCTATATGGTAGGGGGCTGCCGCGCACTTGTACACAAAGTGACTGGTCAAGTTTGTGTTGTACCAGGCTGTTTTAGCACACACGGACAAGACAATGTGCTTTTGTATTGATTTCAAACAATCAAAGATGTAAGGACAATATATTAAGGAAACCATAACAAGCTTCAAAGCAGTAACATAAAACAATATGATGAATAGATGATAAGACTTTATATTGAGCTCTCTCCTTTAATATGTGTGGATGTTTGGATTATTATGAACATATCTTACCCAATTTTTATTATTTTACCCAAATATATATAGACCGTATTTCATTCATAAAACTACAGATGTATACAGTACCTATCAGACGGCAACGGTCAATAAGAGTAATTTTTATTTATTATTTTGTATATAAAGCGCAAAGCTCTTTATCATCCATCGCCGTCTGGAAACAATCTAATATCTTCTTGTATAAGGACTAGGCTTAACAATTATCTGTACTGATATTTATTGTCTCATTTTACGCAATATATTTGTATACACATTTATGTTTATCGATATATTAGGGAGGTAACCGCAATTCACGGCAAAGCGTATACCATTAGCCTACACTAGATTACCGTATCCTATGCAAAGCCAACTGAAAACAAAAGATTAATAGGACACCAACAATCTATTAACCACATTAATGATGTGTATGAAATGTCTGTTATGGTGGATGGGTGAGGGTAGGGGAGATATTTCATGTGTTTTCGACCATTCCATTCTTACACAAGATATGTTTATATCAATCTATTTTACCTTCCATAATGAGAGACAATACGATTCATCACGAAGTGTAGCCTACCGGCAGATATACAGTATAACAAACTTATATATTATATACTAAATGAAGAGACAAGGAATAATCGTGTGTCTTTAGACCTCTTCATATAAATTAAAATGTAGGTTAAGGTACATATACGGTACAAGTATATCGTTTGCTTCAACAGACACATTCCATGATAAATAACACAAGGAACAAAGCACAATGTAAGGCATTGATCTTGGTACATTGGCAAAGCTGCTAGATGTGAAGTAAGTACCGGTAATAAAACGAAACGTATGAAAAGAGTTGATTAGGCTATGCCCAACATTACCGGTATCTATCAACTGAAAATATACATATTTTATAATCTATATTTTATTAATTTCACCCCAACATATGCCAATTTTGTGAATAGGTCATTTATATAATATGCTTAAGTGTCGGATAAATTGCGTGTATATATGCAGGGAAATTTAGACTAAATTAAGTAGTCTCGTTGGCAATATAAGCAAAATCCATCATAGTTTTACCATTTGAATGCAGCAAAATTATATAAATCTGAACTTGGCTCTTTTGCCAACCATTGGCGTGCAACAATATCAAACCCACCAAACCTACCTAAGAATTAACTTAACTAACGGTTTATTTGAGGAGGTTTAAGGAAAGTCCGTCGTATAAACATATGTTACTTTCCATAATATGGTGATATGGTCTATCAGAGTGAGAGCTGAGCGAGATCTGCCATACCCATAGCTTACTCTGACTGTTCCTTTTACTTATATATCTTCTAGATTTCAAGTGACGGCGTCTTTTCCGTGGATCGACCTCCCTACTGCCAACCTAAAAGTTGGCAGATGGAGAGCCAAAGCGTCACATTTTTTCCCTTGCCCCTCAACTTTCCCTTCATAATTGCTGAGGGGCACAGGGCCTTGGGTGGGGCTTTGGTTTCCCGGGCGTTTCTGCGCCCTCCTAAGCTCCCTGCCTTAGAGTGACTTTAGTCACCTGGGTTTTGTTAGTGGTAAGCAGGGAGGGTTTTGTGGGGGCGCTCTACGGCCTTGGCCTTGCTCGGGACCTTGGGGCTGTTCGGCCAGGCAGCCTGGGGAACAACAACAACAACAACAACTTTCCATAATAGGAGAATATACGATTTATCATGAAGTTTGTCGGTTGAAGCAAAACTATATACCTGGTACCGGTACCGTTTATGGACATACCTTGCCTACATTATGATCCATGTGAATTGGTCTAAAATTCTGGTGTAAAATTCATCAATTTACAGTTAGTATTTTTAAGTCTAGCCTATAATTATATAAGGTGATAGTTGGTGTAGGTTTTAACTTTTAAACTTGTTTGACATCAAATGTTGATTAAAATCCAAACTCGATCGGTTATATTTTGTCAACTCAGGTATTTCTATGGTTGCTGGATTTTTGCGGGTAGAGGGTATTACAATAAGCTAAATACATCTGAGATTTGACCATATTAATTAACTAAACCTGTATTATGCATCACTGAAATTATAAGTAGGCCTTGCCTATGTACCGGTAGATTGTATTACGTGCCTTTAACCCCTTCTGTACCGTACGGTATTCATGCGCAGTTCTGCTGTTGTAACAAGGCTTATAATCTTTATAGTATATCTAATTTAAAAAATGTAGACATTATTTGATCTCTCTCTCTCTCTCATATTATATATATATATATATATATATATATATATATATATATATATATATAATAATAAAAAAACGTATAGCGCATTTTTCAAAGACACTGTGGACCATAGAGTTTTTATGTTTTGAAAAACTGGCAAGTTGCTCATGGCAGACCTATAATCGTTAAATATATATAATAAACAAGCATAATTCAGAGACAAATGTGTTAATTAAACCATAATATTACTTCCCAACTCTATAGGAATGCAAAGGACTCTAATTCATTCGAAATAATAATTTTAAGTATATGAAGGACATAATATTTACAACACTCACCCCTGTCAGTTGTTTAACATTTGAATCATGCCTTGTAACGAAGGCTGTGAGTGGCTGAAACTGTCACCAGAGTCCTGCCTCCCGGCTGATGGCCACACCCCCAGAGTCCGTTAATCTTTGGTCTTGGCCGAGCTGACCAAAGACTACCAGACAATCTCGGGAGGCTGTCTGGTTGTGTCTGGTAATCTATGGTAATCTATGGTAATCTATGGTAATCTATGCCTCTTTGTGCCTTTGAAAAACGCGCTAATATATTACAGAAAGGAAGTGAGTAATGGAATGTTGGTGTCTTATAACAAACTTTTGTTTTCTGCTTCGCCTTCGCTCGCATAGTAATCATTCAAAAAAATACGGCAAACGGATAAATATCAACATACTACTTACTGTATGGTGTAAAATTATAGAATCGACATGTAAATAATGATAATACAGTAATTAAGTTAGCCCAGTATATAAGGAGATATAGTCGGTGTTGTTCACTCTTCATAAACCCTGCTTTTATCACAAGGCAGTAATAAGTCTTCCTTGTCGTAATTTCCCTCTATTTTACCCCAGGGACCCTCCCCCTTCAGAACACAAAGAATGTATGGCGATAACTCAATTTCCATAGTGTTCATGTTAGACACGGCATTACGAGCATATAAAGTAGACACCGATTCAATCGCATAGAGTTCAACGTGTTTATTTACTTGGGAGTAGCGGGCCAATGATGCCCCACGCCGTCTGGTGGAGAAATCGGAACTAACCCCATGTACACTATGAATAGGAGGGGAGGTTTACAGGAGGGGAAGTTTACTTAGGGGGATGTGAGGGGGGGGGGAAGGAAGGGAATGTGTTGGTAAGGATGGGGGGGGGGGGGGGAGGGGAGGGGGAGGGTTGAATACTTGTGGTCACTGTATTTCGCTCTCTATTATAGCTACTATATATACTACTCTTACACTAACACTTTTATTTTTAAGCTGCATTGCATCAAAAACTACCACTGACATTTTGTTTTCAATACAAATCCCCCCCACGGATTTAGATAAGAACCATACCTAATTACACTTATTTTTGCCTTTACACTGCCAGGTATCGTGTTATTTTAAGCGAGGAGAGGAGAGGTGGTGGTGAAGGGAAAGAGGGGGGGGGGGGAGTGTTGTGGTCAGCGCGGTTTATGGCCCCTTCTTCTTTTCCCTCAATCCGCCTTTTCGCCTCTGCTGTACATCGCCGTCACTCTCCTGCATACATCCCCCTGCTGCCGTCGTCCTCTCTGCATCAGTGCAATGCAGAATATTCCGGTCCACTTCCACTCGACACGCCTCTCCATGCACTGGTACGATGACAGAAGGGGTGTGGGAGGGGAAGGGGAAGGGACGGTGGGGGGTGGGGCACACCCTAGGGTGAGTGGTGTTGACTGGTGACAGCCGAGGGGAGGGAGGGAGGGAGGTGTGCCCGGCACCGGCTTGCCCTTAGAGTGTAGGCCTTCCTTCCTCACTGCCTGGCACAGCCCTCTTCAATTTTCAGTCTCTTCTTTCAAATGTTGTTTGATTTTGGTTAGCTAGAACTCCAGTGTTTCACCCAATATCAAATCACCGTAATTTCCCACTCACCCTGTTGTATATATCACAATTCCATCACCACCCCTTCCCTTACTAACTTGCTGTTCACCACGGAGAGAAAATTCCATACGTCCTCTCCCTTCAAAGCCTGGATAAACTCACACACACACACACACACACACACACATGTCTACATGTACACACACAGAAGATGCTTCTCCCCTCTTTACTCACTCCACCAATCACAGACATCTTCATGAATGTACCAAAATAATTGCTGAGCTACTATGCAACTCCCAAAAATGAGAGGCTTTGTACTTCCCGAAACCAGACCCAAAGATTTATAGAAAACTAAACGAATGAATAAATAATTATGTGATGCGAACAATCGTGGACATTATAACAACATACCATCATATTGTTCCAGGTTTGGACAATGCAAAATAAATAGTTTGTGAGCAAATACTTATTCGATAGACTGGTACTGAAACCGTTTGAATGTATCAAACCTAATGAGTCAGATGACAGAGGCTATATTTTCCATACACCCCTTAACCCCCGCGATGCCATGCAGCATACAAATGGTGCTGAAAAGATTAGACCATGTAACTGCATGGTCTTACTATTTGGAAATTAGTTGTCAGTCTAGTGAGAAATAGTGTAGTCACACATACTGTACACATTACTACGTTACCAGAGTGTGGAAGCATTTCTGCAAGCAGCCAGCCATTCAGGTTTAGCAAATACTGTACACACCCGGAAACCCAATGGTGATCTCGTGAATCTTGTTTTCTGCAAGGCTTTCTCTGGCTTTGATCTGGTTTCCTCACCCACTGTGTAGGAATATAATTATTACCCAAGAGTCTTTGGTCCGGGTGGCGAGGAGTGGCCCAGTAAAGGCTGAGCAAAAATGTGTGGCCAAACAAGGTGTGGTTGAGGTGGTCCTGGGGGAAGGTGGTAGTACGGAGGCTTTAAAGGAGTATGATTTTGATATGAAGGTGTAGAATGCATACAGTTGTGGCAAGATATATGTTGGAATCTTTGTTTATTACACAGACATATTCTTAAACCAGGATAATCCTGACGCATCAATGAATTGAGTAAGTAGACGAACGTCCTTATCTTTAAGGAACTGGATTATAATATTATGTATCTTTTTGTGCAATCAGTTTTTGTTTGCCATGGTATAAAATTTACCATCGCCCTACCCTTCAATTTATCTGCTAATTAAAGGCACCCGAACATTAGAGGACATTATATGATAAGTAGTATTCTCAAATTGATTTAATAGAATACCTATATTCCCATTGTAATTATATAGATTGAATGTGTTTTCCCGGGAGTACAAAGGAGTACAAAGGAGTACAAAGGAAATCAAGCAACAACAGATCCAGTGACCCTTCTAGGTTGCTTGTCCTCCAAAACACTGAGGATCAAGTGTCCAAACAGTGGTTTAGAGTGGGTAAGGGAACATTGGAAAGGGAATTACTGCCCTGGAACTAATGTCCGTGGCAGGATTAGGAAGTTAGTAGGGGACAGATGGGTTAGTAACTGAGGGGGGGATAAAATAAAGTTATTCATTTACAAACGCAGTCAGTCGCGGGTTTGATGCGAGATATTTGTCTAGGCGGAGTTTAAATGAATCAACGGTGATGCAGTCTATAACGTTTCGGGGAAGCCCATTCCACAAGTTGACAACTCGATTGAAGAAGAAATTCTTAGATTCGTGCGAGTTAAAAGATTTACCAATAATTTTGCAACCGTTTCCCCCGCGTGTAATTAGATTGGTCGATAGTGAAGTACTTACTACAGTTCATATTGTCGATGCCTTTGATGATTTTGAACACTTGAATTAAGTCGCCTCTTAATCTGCGCTGGGTTAAAGGAAATAGATTTAATTCTCTAAGACGCTCTTCATATGGTTTGTTCTTTAGGCTAGGTATCATTTTGGTAACTCTACGTTGAACTCGTTCTAGCTTGTTTATATCTTTTTGGTAATAAGGGCACCAGGATTGAACGCAGTATTCCAGAAGAGGGCGGACTAAGGAATTGTAAAGGGTTAGGATAACTTCTTTGGATTTATGCTCAAATGACCTGCCTATAAAGCCAATTATTTTGTTTGCCTTCTTAACAACTTCTGAACATTGTTGACTCGGTTTTAGGTTACTCGATATTGTTACTCCCAGATCGGTTTCTCTGTTTACATTCTTAAGCTGAGTGCCATTCATCGAATAGTTTGCTTTCTCATTTAGGTATCCGATATGTAGTACTTTACATTTATCCGCATTGAAACTCATTTGCCAAATTTGGGCCCAACATGACAATTTATCTAGATTGTGTTGCATATCGTCAACTTGTTCTTTTGAGAGTACGCTATTTGCAATTTTTGTATCGTCAGCAAATTTTGAGATTGTACAGGTGAGACCCTCATCTATGTCGTTGATGTAAATTAGAAAGAGAATTGGTCCTAGTACCGATCCCTGGGGTACCCCGCTACTTACATTGGTCCATTTTGATGCCTTACCGTTTATGACTACTCTTTGCTTTCTGTCGCTGAGCCAATTTTCTATCCATTTCAACACACCGTCTTGTATTCCATGCGCTTTTAGTTTTAGCAGTAAACGTTTGTGGGGAACTTTGTCAAAGGCCTTTTGAAAATCAAGGTATATATCTACAGCTTTACTCTCATCGTAGAGGTTGAGGATATCGTGGAAGAAGTCTAAGAGGTTTGTTAAACAGGAACGTTTTTTACGAAAGCCGTGTTGAGTATCTTTAACACCTTAAGAGCGGCCTATGCGGTTTATTTATATGTACCGCCCAGCGGGGTGTTTTTAGTCAAAATAGGGCTGTTTACGTGATCATTTTCATGCCTAAATAAGACCCAGAACGTAAAACAAGTATCTATCCCTGAAAGGGCATAAACAGAGCTTTCGAATGACACCATAACGATCCTTTTATGATGGCTAGTTTTCTTGCAATAACTGTGCAACGCGAGTGCAAAAAGCATGTAATTAGCCACTTTCCCGATACAATTCCGTATATAGCGAGTGACAGAGGGAGGAGGGAGGTGAGAATCGTGTCAGTAGGTTCGCCGCGGTGGTCTGGAGCAGTCATACGCTCGCTAGTCTCCTGCCACCACTTGTCTCTCTCTCTCAGCAACATTACGTGCTGAAATTGCCACTCGACCTATGTCGAGCGCCGCCACATAGTCCAGCTTTATTAAATACGACTTAAGTTGCGCCCCGACTTTTAGGGGTTAAGTATGTTATTTTCCTCTAAGTGATTTACGAGTCTGTCTCGTATGACCGTTTCTAGCATTTTACATACAACTGAGGTTAAGCTAATTGGACGATAGTTACTGGATAGGGATTTGCTGCCTTTTTTGAATATCGGTGTTACGTTGGCTAGCTTCCACTGATCGGGCATAGTTCCAGACTGCAAGGATTTATTGAATAGTAATGTCAGTGGTTTAGAGAGCTCATCCTTAGCTTCCTTTAGAACTCTAGGCGAGATTGTATCAGGTCCAGGCGTTTTATTTACCTTGAGTTTATCTAAACAATTCAATACTTCTCTCTCAGTAACGGTGATATTGCTTAGAACATCTGAATTATCAATCTGAATCGGCGATGGTGTAGGGATATCACTGAGGTCTTCTGTTGTAAAAACTGATGCAAAGAAGGTATTGAGGGCATTACTCATTTGTTCTTCGTCTTTGGTGTATTCTCCATTTTCATCGACTAACGGTCCAACAGTTGAAGTAACTACTTTTTTCTTTCTGATATAACTATAGAATTCTTTCGGGTTTGTTTTACTTTGATTCGCAATATGTAACTCTAAGGTCTTTTTACTTTGCTTAATTAACTTTTTGGCTTTGCGTCGTAGCTCTAAAAATTTCAGCCGTTCTTCGTCATTTTGTGAGGATTTTAATCTATCATTAGCAAATTTTTTAGCAAGCAGGCAGTTTGAAATATCTTTATTCCACCATTTGGGCTTATTATTATGGCCTGGACGCAGAGTTTTCGATGGTATGCAGTCTTGCACTGCTTTTAGGTAAGTGGCTTCGAATAACTTCCAGGATGTATTTACGTCGTTATTGTGAATTAAAAAGCTCCAGTCAGTTTCTTTAAACATAGCTCTAAGTTTATGGAAGTTTGCTTTCTTGAAATTAGGGACTTTTTCGATGCTACTAATTGGTTCGTTACTAGTAAACTTTAAAGTGAAAGTTATCGTATGATGGTCGCTGTTACTGAATTCATCACCAACATTCAAATTCTCTATTAATTCTTCTTTTGTTGCAAGTACAATGTCAAGAACGTTATTACCACGGGTCGGCGTTCCAACAAATTGATAAAGCGAACTCTCTTGCAAGTTCGTATACAAGTCATGTCCGGAGTGTGAAGTAAGAGTATCGCCCCACTTGGTCACAGGTAAATTAAAGTCACCAAAAATTACGGTATCTTGTGAGTTGCTTACATCTGCAATTTGTTCGTAAATTTCTCGGTCAGTTTGCACTGATTGAGCTGGAGGTCTGTATATTAATGCAAGTATTATTTTGGTACCTTTATTATTCTTTATTAGCACAAAAGATGCGTCGACGTTCACAATTTGAGGTTTTGACAAGAGGGTAGGGTTAAGACTTTCTTTGATATAAAGTAAAACGCCACCTCCATTTCGATTTATTCGGCTTTTCTCAAACATTACATAACCGGGAAGTGAATACTCTGCTAAAAAGTCTCTATCTTCTGTATTGAGCCAAGATTCTGTTCTGCCAATCACATCATAATTTTCTGTAAACACTAGCTCCTCTAAATCTGAAAATTTATTGCGTATGCTACGAGCGTTTGCATAGAAAACCTTTAAATTTGTTATTTTAGAACACGCGGAACGCGCTTTAATAATATTTTTGGTTCTTGTCGGATCTACATTTATGTTCATGGCTGTCCTCGGTCCTCGCTGTCTCCGGTCCTTTTCGCTGGTGGTCCTCGGTTGCCTCTGTTTTTTTCTTGGCGTTGGATGATTTATGTCACTGCTGCTTCTTCTCGGATGGCGTTTTTTGATCCATGGCTGCGGACTGCTTCGTGTAGGAGACGACCCATGCGTGCTGAACCCACAGGGTTTAGATGAGTGCCATCCTTGCGGAACAGAGTAGGCTGGTTGTAGAAGTTGTCCCAGAGGTTGATGAATTCAACTTCTTCCCTCAGACACAAATGTTTTAGTCGGCTATTTGTGCTGAAGGCCTTGTCGAGTCGGCTATTTGTGCTGAAGGCCTTGTCGGTAGTAGTAGCCTTGAGTAGTAGCACAGACAAACCAGCAAGAGAACTAAGTGTGGATAGTTAGTGAATTGGAGGGAATTGTGGAACAGGGCAGTGGCAAGAACAATGGACAGACGGATTGGCGGCTGTAGTCTTGGATGTGAGATTTACAGTTCGTGGTGAAGTGAACTCAAGACAAGATGGACAAATATTGGGAATGGAGATTGATAACTGTGAACTCGGAGCAACACATATCAATAAACCAACCAAGAACAAAATATACAAACAATACACGACCTAAAACAATCCATGACCAGCCAAAGAAGAAACAGCAAAAATAAAAGTCAGTGAGGATCAGGGAAAGATAAACCAGGATGGAGGGGAGTATTATTGTATTACAAATTCCTTGCATCTAACCGAGATTTCAACTTATTAACTTTCAAGGCATACATAATAATTTTATATTGAAAGTTGATGGATAATTACTCGGATAAATTGAGTTCGAGAAACCTAGCTTTAGAAATTAAATGGAATGCAGCACAAATGCACTTCACAGAATATATAATACTATGCAATGAAATATGAGTAAATAGACAGCACAAAACATAAGGCACTTCTCTATACCATAATATATACGTACTTTTGGGGAGGTGAACCAGGCAATAATAACCAATTATTTCCAATATTTTGCGTGTGAAGTTCTTCGATAACGTAGTACTGTGGATATCGTGAAACCAACCAAAAGCTTCCAATGATCATCTTTGGGTGGTTTATATAGCGGGGAACGGATTATCATCAGATTTTGACAACACAACAATACTGTAGTTTCTAGTCCGGAACAAATCGAAGGTAATTTCAAGTTATGTAGAATTTGTTTTGTACACTTACTCATATGTCCCGCTTGCAAACATAGTAATCACAAAAGAATATACAATGACGATCACATCATTTCCGCTAAACACCGTTAATGAGAACAACAAATGAAAACACAATGCAAAAACAGGTCAGATAAAGTTTCTGACTACCAGCTAACCTGCCAAAAGAACTAACCCAGGAAATGACGATCCCCCGGCGATCTCGTAAACTCATTTCCTTCCTCTCTCGTTCCACTCACAACGTGAAGCTTTCTTTCCTGGCCACACTTAGTCACATATACTGCACAGTTGCCTACACGTAAGACTGTTACAGAGCTACCTGTATCTATTTTAGCTATTGATGGGTATATATTAACTAATTCTATTATTTGATAATGTCCATCTTTGAATTTTTATTTTAATACATAATAGGCTAAAATAACATAATTAACGGTAGCTAGGTGACAGTTAGACGTACGGAAAACTGTTTTATTGTTGCCTTCTATGTGACTGAGGGAGACAAAGGCAGAACTGCCTGTGACTCACATATACACAGAAAGAAGTATACACTTTCTTTAATCTGTCTTAATATCTATGAAATGATTGCCAACTGAAAACTAAATATCTGTGTAAATGCTGACAAACAACCTACAACACATTATTGTGGTCATGTTGCCGCATTCCTTTCAATATATATTGGGAACGCGATATTCACAAAAAAAAAAAACCTACTTCAATTTAGGGTATATATCATTTAATGTTTATTTCAATTGTGGCTGACGTAAATTGTATTTCAGGCGTCAACTTGAGTTAGGGTTAAAGTCAGAGAACCAATAGGATTTTACAACACGCGCTTTCCTAAATATAATGCTACTCTATAATCTTGCATAGCCAGCCCGCTGCAAAAGGGACATTTTCTTGAACCTCTTAAAAAAAAACGTTATATATCTCATTATAAACTAGATAAATCCATGTAAATAAACTCATTGTTTGTGTAAGACACACATTAAATCAATACATAAGCTAATGGGAAAGTGTTTTTAATTAAATTGATAGTGGGGGGAGAGGGGGAGAGTATTATGCAACGCTATATTAGCATATTGCTTATTTTACATAATTAATTAATATTGTTGGTGCGAAACATATTAATTGTAAAATCTTGGAGACAAACATGATATAGCAGCTTTGAAGGTATCGAGTTGCCGTATACTGTATATTTACGCCATTACACATGAATACCCATAATAGTGATGATCGTTATATTTTCAACTATATAACCAGATCAAATACAAATAATGTGATTGAACTGAATTAAGGTTGGCAAGGTTAATGTTAGCTTATTAGGTAAGTAAATGTGAGATTAGATGATATTTAATTAGATATCAAATATTAGGAAGGATTAGGTAGTGTGTGGTTAGGTATAATAAGGCTAGGTTAGGTTAGTTATATTATTTCGTGTTCAGGGAAGTAAAATACCGCAAGTGTAAAGTTTCTATAAAACTTGGGGAATATATTTGCGTCCGTGAGAGTGTCGGGAGCACAGCAAATTGTTTGACAAGAGGAAGAAATAATGGGATAACATGCGAGGTTCTTCCCGGCGCAACACACAAGGGAAGGAGGCAGAGAGTGCTGGGGAGAAGTGGTGGAGGAAGGGAAGTGGTGGAGGAAGGGAAGTGGTGGAGTAAGGGTAGTGGTGGAGGAAGGGTAGTGGTGGAGGAAGGGTAGTGGTGGAGGAAGGGAAGTGGTGGACGAAGGGTAGTGGTGGAGGAAGAGTAGTACAAAGTAGTACAAAGGAATTAAGCAATAACAGGTCTAGTGACTCTTCTAGGCTGCTTGTCCTCCAAAACACTGGGGATCAAGTGTCCAAACAGTGGTTTAGAGTGGGTAAGGGAACATTGGAAAGGGAACTACTGCCCTGGAACTAATGTCCGTGGCAGGATTAGGAAGTTAGTAGGGGACAGATGGGTTAGTAACTGAGGGGGGGATAAAATAAAGTTATTCATTTACAAACGCAGTCAGTCGCGGGTTTGATGCGAGATATTTGTCTAGGCGGAGTTTAAATGAATCAACGGTGCTGCAGTCTATAACGTCTCGGGGAAGCCCATTCCACAAGTTGACAACTCGATTGAAGAAGACATTCTTAGATTCGTGTGAGTTAAAAGATTTACCAATAATTTTGCAACCGTTTCCCCACGTGTAATTAGATTGGTCGATAGTGAAGTACTTACTACAGTTCATATTGTTGATGCCTTTGATGATTTTGAACACTTGAATTAAGTCACCTATTAATCTGCACTGGGTTAAAGGAAATAGATTTAATTCTCTAAGACGCTCTTCGTATGGTTTGTTCTTTAGGCTAGGTATCATTTTGGTAACTCTACGTTGAACTCGTTCTAGCTTGTTTATATCTTTTTGGTAATAAGGGCACCAGGATTGAACGCAGTATTCCAGAAGATGGCGGACTAAGGAATTGTAAAGGGTTAGGATAACTTCTTTGGATTTATGCTCAAATGACTTGCCTATAAAGCAAATTATTTTGTTTGCCTTCTTAACAACTTCTGAACATTGTTGACTCGGTTTTAGGTTACTCGATGTTGTTACTCCCAGATCGGTTTCTCTGTTTACATTCTTAAGCTGAGTGCCATTCATCGAATAGTTTGCTTTCTCATTTAGGTATCCAATATGTAGTACTTTACATTTATCCGCATTGAAACTCATTTGCCAAATTTGGGCCCAACATGACAATTGATCTAGATTGTGTTGCATATCGTCAACTTGTTCTTTTGAGAGTACGCTATTTGCAATTTTTGTATCATCAGCAAATTTTGAGATTGTACAGGTGAGACCCTCATCTATGTCGTTGATGTAAATTAGAAAGAGAATTGGTCCTAGTACCGATTCCTGGGGTACCCTGCTACTTACATTGGTCCATTTAGATGCCTTACCGTTTATGACTACTCTTTGCTTTCTGTCGCTGAGCCAATTTTCTATCCATTTCAACACACCGTCTTGTATTCCATGAGATTTTAGTTTTAGCAGTAAACGTTTGTGGGGAACTTTGTCAAAGGCATTTTGAAAATCAAGGTATATAATATCTACAGCTTTACTCTCATCGTAGAGGTTGAGGATATCGTGGAAGAAGTCTAAGAGGTTTGTTAAACAGGAACGGTTTTTACGAAAGCCGCATTGAGTATCTTTAAGTAAGTTATTTGCCTCTAAGTGATTTATGAGTCTGTCTCTTATGACCGTTTCTAGCATTTTACATACAATTGAGGTTAAGCTAATTGGACGATAGTTACTGGGTAGGGATTTGCTGCCTTTTTTGAATATCGTTGTTACGTTGGCTTGCTTCCACTGATCAGGCATAGTCCCAGACTGCAAGGATTCATTGAATAGCAATGTCAGTGGTTTGGAGAGCTCATCCTTAGCTTCCTTTAGAACTCTAGGCGAGATTGTATCAGGTCCCGGCGTTTTATTTACCTGGAGTTTATCTAAACAATTCAATACTTCTCTCTCTGTAACGGTGATATTGCTTAGAACATCTGAATTATCAATCTGAATCGGCGATGGTGTAGGAATATCACTGAGGTCTTCGGTTGTAAAAACTGATGCAAAGAAAATTATTGAGGGCATTACTCATTTGTACTTCGTCTTTGGTGTATTCTCCATTTTCATCGACTAACTGTCCAACAGTTGAAGTAACTACTTTTTTCTTTCTGATATAACTATAGAATTCTTTCGGGTTTGTTTTACTTTGATTCGCAACATGTAACTCCATGGTCTTTTTACTTTGCTTAATTAACTTTTTGGCTTTGCGTCGTAGCTCTACAAATTTCACCCGTTCTTCGTCATTTTGTGAGGATTTTAATCTATCATTAGCAATTTTTTTAGCAAGCAGACAGTCTGAAATATCTTTATTCCACCATTTGGGCTTATCATTATGGCCTGGACGCCGTATTTTCGATGGTATGCAGTCTTGCACTGCCTTAAGGTAAGTGGTTGTGAAACACTCCCAAGATCTATTTATGTCGTTATTGTTAGTCAAAAAGCTCCAGTCAGTTTCTTTAAGCTTTGATTTAAGTTTATGAAAATTTGCTTTCTTGAAATTAGGGACTTTCTCAATGCTGCTATTCGATTTGTTACTAGTAAACTTTAAAGTGAAAGTTATCGTACGATGGTCGCTGTTACTGAATTCATCACCAACATTCAAATTCTCTATTAATTCTTCTTTTGTTGCGAGTACAAGGTCAAGCACATTATTACCACGGGTCGGAGATTGTACAAATTGAAAAAGTGAACTCTCTTGCAAGTTAGCATAGAGGTCGTGTCCAGAGTGTGAAGTAAGAATATCGCCCGATTTAGTCACGGGTAAGTTGAAATCGCCAAGAATTACGGTATCTTGTATGTTAGTTATTTCTGCAATTTGTTCATAAATTTCACTGTCAGTTTACACTGATTGAGCTGGGGGTCTGTATAATAAAGCTAGTGTTATTTTAGTTCCTCGTTTATTATTTAATAGTACGTAAGATATGTCTATATTCGCAATTTGAGGTTTTGACATTAAGACTGGATTAAGACTTTCCTTTATAAAAAACAGAACTCCTCCTCCATTTCTATTGATCCGATTTTTCTCAAACATTGTATAACCAGGAAGCGTATATTCGGCTAAAAAGTCTGTCTTCCGTATTTAACCAAGATTCTGTAATGCCGATTATATCATAATGTTCTGTATTATTTTGATATTATTTATTCTGATATTATTTAATAGTACGTAAGATATGTCTATATTCGCAATTTGAGGTTTTGACATTAAGACGGGATTAAGACTTTCCTTTATAAAAAACAGAACTCCTCCTCCATTTCTATTGATCCGACTTTTCTCAAACATTGTATAACCAGGAAGCGTATATTCGGCTAAACAGCCTCTGTCTTCCGTATTTAACCAAGATTCTGTAATGCCGATTATATCATAATGTTCTGTAAACACGATTTCCTCTAGATCTGAATATTTATTGCGTATGCTACAAGCATTTACATAAAACACCTTAAGAGTATTAGAGTTGGATGTTACTGAATGTGCATTGTCTGAATTTTCAGTTCGTATTTGACTTACACTACCCCCGGATACCCCGGGTTGACCCCGTTTTTTGAACGGAAATCCTTGACTGCATCGTTCAGCAGATGACCAAGACGTGCAGCTCCTACTTCATTGAGATGTACACCATCTCCTGAAAACAAAGATTTATCATAGTAAAAATGATCCCACGTGTCGACAAAGCCGATGTCCTCCTCCCTGCAGAGTTTGGCTAGTCGGCGATTTGTACTGGTAGCTATGTTGTAGAATCGGTTTTCTACATCAATCCGGGTAACAATTCCTGAAATTAAGATTCTATTAGATTTTTCCTTGAAGGACCTGATCAGTCGCCGGTACTGGCAAAGTAGTTCCTCTGACCGCGTCCGTTGGACATCGTTAGATCCAACGTGGATGACGTGCGTAGTGCTTGCGGGGGCGAACCTGGAAACCTCTTCCACAGCCGCAACAATGTCGTCCACGCCGCCACCTGGGATACAGAATCGCTTTCTGGTCCTGGGTGCCCTGGCGCAGAACTCTGTTTATTGGCCACGGACCATGGAGTCGCCCACAAGCCGAACTTCCGTTTCCTCTTCCTCGTCAATAGCAAGAATTTTGAAGCGGTTTTGGCATGTTGTCGGGATGACCTTCCTGGTACTGGTACTGGGATGCACATTGTTTCTCACTAACTGAAAGTTGTCCTGTGGGGTAGTGAGAGTAGAGTCATTATTATTTTCTGCAACATCTAAGGTAGCTGCTGGTGTGGGTACCGGTACTGTATGCACTGGAATGGCGGTTGACATCGTAGTGGTTTCTTGGGCAGAGGGCACTCCTACGTTGAGTGTTGCAAATTCTTGAAGGGATTCAAGCTTCGTAGTCAGGGCATCGATCTTGCGGTGAGCTGCATTCAATTCATCCGCAATCTTCTCTCGGAGCTGGCAAAATCTACAAATTTGGACATCAGTATCAACAAACATGGTAGGGCCAAATTTACCGGAACAACTCCTGCAGGTTCGTTGCGGCGCCTTGACGATATAATCACAATATGCCTGAAAATCACACAAATTTATGTTAGCAAAATGGTACAATTAAAGCCTGAAAATCACAAAAAAATTATGTTAGCAATGTGATACAATTAATTCCTGAAAATCACCCACAATTTTGTTAGCAATATGATAAAATTAATATGCCTGTAAATCACAAACAATATGTTAGCAATAGAACAATTTATGCCTGAAAATAAAACAAAAATTGATGTTAGCAGTATGACACAGTTAAAATGTAGTGGTGGAGGAAGGAAAGTGGTGGAGGAAGGGTAGTGGTGGAGCCCGGGAAGTGGTGGAGGAAAGGGAGTGGTGGAGGAAGGGAAGTAGTGGAGGAAGGGTAGTGGTGGAGGAAGAGTAGTGGTGGAGGGAGGGGAGTGGTGGAGGAAGGCAAGTGGTGGAGGAAGGCAAGTGGTGGAGGAAGGGAAGTGGTGGAGGAAGAGTAGTGGTGGAAGAAGGGAAGTGGTGGAGGAAGGGTAGTGGTGGAGGAAGAGTAGTGGTGGAGGAAGGGGAGTGGTGGAAGGGAAGCGGTGGAGGAAGGGAAGTGGTGGAGGAAGAGTAGTGGTGGAGGAAGGGGAGTGGTGGAGGAAGGGGAGTGGTGGAGGAATGGCAGTGGTGGAGGAATGGCAGTGGTGGAGGAAGGGCAGTGGTGGAGGAAGGGAAGTGGTGGAGGAGGGGTAGTGGTGGAGGAAGGGTAGTGGTGGAGGAAGGGTAGTGGTGGAGGAAGGGTAGTAGTGGAGGAAGGGTAGTGGTGGAGGAAGGGAAGTGGTGGAGGAAGGGACGTGGTGGAGGAAGGGTAGTGGTGGAGGAAGGGTAGTGGTGGAGGAAGGAGAGTGGTGGAGGAATTAGGGGAGTGGTGGAGGAAGGGTAGTGGTGGAGGAAGGGAAGTGGTGGAGGAAGAGTAGTGGTGGAGGAAGGGAAGTGGTTGGGAAAAGCGTAGTGGTGGACGAGAGCGTAGTGGTGGAGGAAGAGTAGAGGTGGAGGAAGGGGAGTGGTGGAGGAAGGAAGAGTAGTGGTCTAGGAAGGGTAGTGTTGGAGGAAAAGTAGTGATGGAGGAATGGGAGTGGTGGAGGAAGGGAAGTGGTGGAGGAAGAGTAGTGGTGGAGGAAGGGTAGTGGTGGAGGAAGGAAGAGTAGTGGTGGAGGAATGGGAGTGGTGGAGGAAGGGTAGTGGTGGAGAAAGGGGAGTGGTGGAGGAAGAGTAGTGGTGGAGGAAGGGTAGTGGTGGAGGAAGAGTAGTGGTGGAGGAAGAGTAGTGGTGGAGGAAGGGTAGTGGTGGAGGAAGGGTAGTGGTGGAGGAAGGGTAGTGGTGGAGGAAGGGTAGTGGTGGAGGAAGGGTAGTGGTGGAGGAAGGGTAGTGGTGGAGGAAGGGTAGTGGTGGAGGAAGGGTAGTGGTGGAGGAAGGGTAGTGGTGGAGGAAGAGTAGTGGTGGAGGAAGGGTAGTGGTGGAGGAAGGGTAGTGGTGGAGGAAGGGTAGTGGTGGAGGAAGGGTAGTGGTGGAGGAAGGGAATTGGTGGAGGAAGGTGAATGGTGGAGGAAGAGTAGTGGTGGAGGAAGGGTATTGGTGGAGGAAGAGTAGTGGTGGAGGAATGGTAGTGGTGGAGGAAGGGTAGTGGTGGAGGAAGGGTAGTGGTGGAGGAATGGTCGTGGTGGAGGAAGGGAAGTGGTGGAGGAAAGGGAGTGGTGGAGGAAGGAAGTGGTGGAGGAGGGGAGTGGTGAAGGAAGGGAAGTGGTGGAGGAAGGAAGTGGTGGAGGTGGGGAGTGGTGGAGGAAGGAAGTGGTGGAGGAAGGAAGTGGTGGAGGAACGGGAGTGGTGGAGGAAAGGTAGTGGTGGAGGAAAGGTAGTGGTGGAGGAAGGGAAGTGGTGGAGGAAGGGAAGTGGTGGAGGAATACAAAGGAGTACAAACTGCAACAGACCTACTGGTCCTTATGGGGCAGTTTGGATATGTAAAGTACTAATCTATGGACTAATCCCTCCAGCTAATGCTGGCATTTATTTGTAATCTAAGCTAACCCTATTATTTTAATTATGAAAGGGAACAGGTGTATGTATATCAATGATTCAATATACATTGCGGTTTGCGTTATCACTTTATTATGCGTTATTCTGAAAGAAACTGTTAATTGGGGGTTATTTGCTAAGTGTGTATCCAGGTGGTTCTTGAATGTTTCGACAGTATTACAGTTCACAACATTTGAAGGCAGTCTGTTCCAAATATTCACACCACGGTTGAAGAAGAAATGCTTCGCATCAAGAGAATGAAAACTCTTGCCTATAATCTTTAACCCTTGTTTCTCGTGTAGTTTGCTTGATTGATCGTGAAGAATTCGCTTACATTTAGGTTGCTGAATGCCTTAAAGATTGTGAACACCTCTATTAGGTCACCTCTCAGTATGCTCTTTGTTAGGCAAAACAAATTTAGTTATTTTAAACGCTCTTCGTACGGTGTATTACGGAATCTAGGTATAATTTTAGTGACTGCATTGCACTTCTTCAAGTTACTTTATTTCCTTACTGTAGTACGGTGACCAGATTTACACACAGTATTCGAGATGGGGATGCACCAGTGACCTGAATAGAGTAAGTATGATTTTTTCTGATTTGAATTAAAATGTTTTGCCAGCCAATGAAACCCACCACCAACCTTGCACTAATCGGATTCTTAACCATTTATTACAACTCACTGTTTTTACGATCTGAGAGCCAATTTTTTAGCCATTTCAGAGTGTTTCCTGTTATGCCATGACAATTTATTTTATCAATTAGTTTCTTAAAGAGTATGGTATCGATAGGTTTCTGAACATAGAGATATATTATGCCAACTGCTCTATCCTCATCATATGATTAGTAAACTTCATTGAAGAAATTTAGTTTAGTTTGTTAAGCATGAACGTTTATTTCTAAAACCATGCTATGAATCTTGTATAATTAAATTTTCTTCCAAATATGTTACTGTTGTGTCCCTTTGGTTTCCAATAATTTGCAAATTACTGATGTTAAGCTAATTGGTCGATAATTGCCTGGAGATGATTTATTTCCTTTTTTGAATATGGGCGTCATGATAGCTAATTTCCATTCATTTGGAACTTTCAATGATTTGTTGAATAGAGTTGAGAGTGGGTTTAATAATTTGTTGTTTGCTTCATTTAGGATTCTTGGGGATATTGTATGTAGGCCTGGAGTTTTGTTTACTTTCAAATTGTTAATTAGGAGCAGAATATCGGTTTCATAAATCTAGTTTCCGAGCTCAATGCCATTTGTTTGATTCTTAGGGGTAGGTCTATTACCAGTAATATCCTCCAACGTGAAGACTGATGCAATATAGTTATTTAGGATATTCGCCATTTGTACTTCGTTATCAGTATGATCTCCATTTTCCGCAACAAGTGGGCCTATTGTTGAAGTTACCGTTTTTCTGTTTCTTATGTAGCTGTAAAAAAAAATCGGATTGGAATTGTTGGAGCTGGCAATATAGAGTTCCAGATTTTTCTGTCTTCGTTCGATGAAATTTTTGGTTGTTCGTCGCAGTGTATCGTGTTCTAATTTATCGCTGTTGTTCTGAGTTGCCTTACATTTTTGGTATAACTAAGAGGCTGTTTAACATTTCATTGTTTCACCATTTTGGCTTATATTTAGTCTGGTGACTATTTTCACTTTGTCTTATACATGCTTTTATTTGTATTTTCTATAGGACAACATATACTCTTTAATGTAATGTACCATTTACTGGCGTATACTCAGTAACTATATCTGTACTTGATTGATTTAATAAATGCACTTACATTTTGCTCATGACTTTCATTTTCCGCCGTAATAATAGTCGACAGGTCAATTTATTGTTTTCACAGTGAGTTCGTTACTATAGTCTATTTTTTCCCAGCTGATGCTAAAGTACTATCTCGTCATCCTGATTACTCGGCCATTACCAATATGTTAATTATGAAAACATGGCAATAATATGAAGTAGAGACATAGCGGTATCATTTTTGTTTTCCGTTAAGAATCGATATATCAGATGCTAAGGGATTCAATTTAGTGAATTTACCATCAGCTGGAAAAAAACCCAGTACAGTAAGATCAATTGTGTTCATCAAATTTGTATAATAGAGTAGTGGGGTTTCTGAAAAATGTGAATGTTAGGAGCATTTTTAGGTAAAAGTTGGGAACCAGACTTTTTAGCATATTTCAGGTATGCTGAATTCGATAAACCCGGTTCTCAAGCGAAATTTTGAGTTTTTGACCATCTAATTTGCATAAACAAAATGGCCACCAAACTGGAAATTTTTGACACTTCATGAACCATTTTCTCCAATATCTCTCTAACTAGGCAAGCAAAAATGACAAATAAAGTGTCTATACTTATGTTTTGAGGGTCAGAGAATGTGATTAAGGCATTTTTAAAGTGATTAGTGATAAGCCTTCACGTAAATGTGCAAATTAGTGGCTGCAATTATAGAAAAATCAATTTCTCCAATATCTAATGCTAATACTAATACTAATTGTTTCTTTTATTTGCAGACTACAATGGATCCAGTAGTTACTTTGAAGAGGCCTTCACCTGTAGATTACAGCTTGTGCATCTTCTGCCAAACTCACACAGACAGTGATTGTGTAAAACAAGCACAAGCAACGGACATGACTTTTTTCCTGCGACGTCAAGATTCTGCCACAAAACCTTCTTGGACAGTATTCAATCAGTCAGTCTCAACAGAGGAACCAGAGCAGACAGCAGTAGGGTATTTGCCCATAATTCTTGCTCCTGCTCACGAGTTAGATACGCTAAATACAGTTGTGAAGAGGTGCATGGCGATATCTTCACATTTCGGACAGGAGCATACAGTGGACCAAGCCTTATACTGCAAACTCATGGAACTGAAGTGGTCTGTGGAAGAATATCGGGATAAATTAATCCCTCGCCTTTGGTGGACTTCATACCGCGATGAACTTCCTGAAGGCTATAGGAGATCACATGGCTGGATCTGGTTTAGCTGAAGTGTGGCTAGAGAGTGGACTGCTTGGGGCGGGTGCTGTGCAGCTTGTCCTGTCAGGAAAAGCGTACAATAAGGCTATGAGAGCTCACAAACTTACTTTGCAAGCTCTTTGGCGACTTTTGTTGCCAACATTTCTCCTGTTTGCTGCAGAGTCAGACAAGGAATACCATGATGAAGTTTCTGCGATAGCTGCTGATGACAATCCCGAAAGAATTCCAGAGCTGATAAGATGTCTGAAGCAGGAACGGTTTCACAATCTTCTGAAAGGTTTCATAGCAAGTAAATCTGATGATGTGAACTTTGTCTTCTGGTGGAACTATATGGACATGGTCTCAATACTGTTGCAGTTCACTCGAGCTCAGCGTGATGGAATCTGGGACCTTCATCTCCACTCCTTCAGTCTGATGTTGCCATACTTCATGCGGTATGACCACCTGAACTATGCAAGATGGGGTACAGTGTATATAGCCGAGATGAACCAACTACCAGAATCCGTGTTATCAGAGTTTCAAAGGGGCAACTTTGTTGTAAAACGTTCTGTTCAAAAGTGCAACCAAGTAGATCCAGACCAAGCCATGGAGTGGATAAATGGTACAGGAAAGAAAGCAGGTGGAATCATTGGCATCACAAAGACAACATCAGCGCTTTGTAGATGGACCCTTTCGTATAATATGAGGTCTCACATTGCAGCTGAAACGCATGCAATCTACAACAACTGTCCTGGTAGTGCACGTGTTCACAATGAAGCTACCAAATCACGGCAAAAGCGGGACAACGATGACGAGATGGCATTGCTCTCGGCCTTCCAGGGATTCAAGGTTTTTGCATCGGTTTCACCAGCGTCATTGCAGAAGCTGGCCACAAAAGACCTAGCAACAGAGGCAATCCAAAACTCATTACTTTGTGCCAAAGAACTCGGACAAGAAAAAGTGAATACATTCGTTGAGGAGAGGATGATTGTACCTGAGCAAGGTGACAAGCCAGATGTCAGAATCCATGCACCCCTACACAGGAGTAATGCCAAAACGTTTGCATCTCTGTATGAAGTGGTCATAGACAATAAAGAGAAAGACAAGAGAACTATCCTGAAGGCAGATAGAAACGTGCTTCAACGCCTTCTTACTGCCTATGAGGCAGGTCGTCCAGTTGACTTGCCAGCTGTCCTAAAGCACGAGCTTCTGCCAGTTCCTGTATCACTCGCTGAAATGAATGGTACACTCTGCACTGGAAATAAGTCCATACTGGCAGATAAGTTAACGGAAGACATAATCTGCCCTGAAGCTATTGAACTCCACGACTCATCATCCTGCCTAATCATTGATGGACAAGCACTGGTGGTTGCTCTGGGAAAGCCTGACAATGAAATGACCTTTGGGGATTTGGCCGACACATACGTAAGCGCAGTATTAAAGGCAGGTTCTAACTATCAACGGGTAGACATTGTGTTTGACAGATATAGAGAAGAGACAATCAAGGGTGGTACGAGGACACGACGCATGAAAGCAGATCGACCAATCAGACGAATTGTTGAGGGACGTGATGTGCCTCTTCCAAAAAAATGGACTAACTTTGTGTCACTCCCTGCAAATAAAGCTGATCTTGCAATTTTTCCTGTCTGAGGAACTGTGTTCTCAGGCACCTGATGACAAGGAGATTGTAGTTGCCGGGGGATTCAGAGAAGAAATTGAGGTTAGGTCATCAAAGACAATCACTGATTTGACTCAACTGAGAGCCACACATGAAGAAGCTGACACTAGGTTGGTGTTACATGCTGTGCACAGCCAGTTCAATACAGTTGTTGTGTCATCAAGGGACACTGATGTTCTCGTGCTTTTGGTTTCCCACTTCCCACGTGTACAATGTGAACACCTCTGGATGATGTCTGGTACCACCAAGAAAAGGCGATATATACCCATTGATGCAGTTTTCAACAACCTACCAAGAGATTCAACAACAACTCTTTTACCATTTCATGCATTAACCGGGTGCGACACCACCTCCTACATCGCAAATCACACCAAAAGGTCATCATGGAAAGTCTTCAAACAGCACCATCAATTGCTCATAAACTTGGGAATCGGTGAACTCACAGAGGAGACCATTCGATCTTCAGAAACGTTTGTCTGCAGAATATATGATGTGCACAAAACAGACTCTGTTGATGCAGCAAGGCATATACTGTTCTCAAAGACTGCCAAACCAGAAGCAATGCCACCAACACGTGATGCTCTCCGCTTCCATTTGATGCGAGTACACTATCAAGCAATGATTTGGAGAAATGCTCACTGTGCTGTACCTGAGCTTCCTGCACCCACAGACATGGGATGGAAACATGGCGATTCAGGACTACAACCCATTCTGATGTCATTGAGTCCGATCCCACAAAGTTGCCTGGAAATTATTTCATGTGCCTGCCAGAAACAATGCAGGACGCGTCGGTGCAAATGCCGCAAATCCGGGTTACGATGCACAGCAATGTGTGCATGTCAGCAACAGAGTGATGATCAAACTCCTTGTATTGCATGAATATGGTCTACTCCAATAAATAGTTCAGGTGAGTGACAGATATTGCCCTGTTTTGCCTGCATAAGCATCAGGAAGTATCTTGGGAACCATTGATTTTTCTCTAATGACAGCCGCTAATATGTATATTAAAGTCTAGGCTTATTACTGATTCCTTTAAAAATGCCTCAGTGACATTCCCTGACCCTCAAAACATAGGCATAGATGCTTCACTTGTGATATTTGCTTGCCTAGTTAGAGAGATATTGGAGAAAATGGTTCAAGAAGCTTTGTGTCAAAAATTTCCAATTTGGCGGCCATTTTGTTTATGCAAATTAGACGGTCAAAACTCAAAATTTCGCTTGGGAACCGGGTTTATCGAATTCGGCATGCCTGAATTATGCTAAAAAGTCTGGTTCCCAACTTTTACCCAAAAATGCTCCTTGATTCTTATAGAGGGCCTTTTTTAGGAAATCCCACTATACTATTACACTTTTATTGAACTTTTAGTAAGGTTTGTCAATTTCATGACTTCCTCCATCCATTCAGGTCTTATCTGATTTTATCCTGTAACATATTGTGCTTCAGCAAAAGTTATGACATAGAGGTGGAGGGGACCGCTAGGTACCCCTCCACCCCCTCCCCTCCTTGGGCACTAATGACTTCCTTACATTATTTTATGTCTTATTGGATTAGCCTATACCTTGTAACATATTGTGCTTCAGCAGAGTTATGACATAGAGGTGAGGAGGTGGAGGGGACCGTTAGGTACCCCTCCGCCCCCTCCCCTCCTTGGGCACTAAATTGGCAGCCTCCCACCTCCCCCTTGCCTATTTACAATCAGAAGATAAAGAAAACTGAGCTATGGCTGGCAAAGATAGTTAAACATCTAAACAAAAATTAAGAACTATAGCAATGCAGACCGCCTGCAAACTTTACACTCTTACTATATTTCCCTCACTTCACCCTCTTTATCTTCTACTAATAACCTTATTTCCTATAATCTTTACTATCCCAAACCTTGATCCTTGCAGCGGTCATTCACCTCTCGGAACCCACTTCCTCTCTCTCGCTTGGGCACCAAAAGGAACTCTGAACCACTTATTCCAGCCACCCAGCCCTCACCGAATGTTCCAGTAAAGACCACCTCAGGTCTAGCATCACTCTCTCCTACTAGGCGGATACACCTTCAGTATCCGGCCGCCTGTTGTCACATCGCTGGCTTGCATACCTACAGCCAAGCGATTCAAGAGGGATGACGGATAGTAGACGGGAGCGAGAATTTCCAGAAGAGCTATTGGCCAGCTCTGAGGTGGTGAAATTGTACCAGTACACACCTGGCAGTATACAATATATATATTTTTAAAGGACCCATATTGGGCCAGAACCAGACTTAAACAATGAGAGCAAATGCGTGACTAACCCAGTGGTTCCATTATAATTGATGTGTCCTTATAGGACAAACTAAAGAGAAAAGATACTAGACTTTTGTTTATAAATAAAATTATGATGTGTTAAGAGGGAAATAGTTATTCTTGTTAGAGAATGCTCCATGCCGATTAGCTATAACTAGTATAGGATCTGCTAGGACAGCACATAGATATTAATAGTAAAGTAAAAGGGAATAATTCTTGAGGATAGACACGCAACTATAAGGCTCAGGGGAATAAATAATAGTTGCCATTAGACTAGCTTTAGTTTGAGAAATAGATAGGAAGGACACTAGTCCGTATGAACAACGAAATCTTTGGTTATAAAGGAAACATTATCTATTATCATAGTTAAAGGAATATTCGGTCAGTTCTGTGTTAAGCGTTACGGGTGTTAAGTCCGGGATAATATTGTAATCGTAAGAATCTATGTAAAATGATAAAAGCGGAGAATCTTGTCCATGTAGAGTTATTGAGGTTAAGAATTATTATTGACTAGGTGGTATACAGTATGTGAGTATAATTGTTTGTAATAGGATTGCGCGAATATATAATCTGAGAGTGTTCTCGATAGGGCAATCGAGGTAACTTGTAACAACGCCATTGTCATTTGAGTAAACTTATTGTATGAAGTAACGAGAATACTATATAATCAAAGAGTATTTAGATAAGGCACTTGAAGTAAAATTGTAACAACGCCATTGTCAAATGAGTAAATGTATTGTATATGGTTAAGAGGAAATATTAATTAAAAGGTCATAATATTATGTAGTAATGCCTTGGTCTCTGGAGTAGACATAGTAGGCCAGGTAAAAGTATATCATTCCGAAGTTTAGTTTAGGAATATAACTCTTGTTTTAGGTAAGTGAATAAAGGTATGATTCATTGATGACCTGGTCTCTGGAGTAGACACAGCGGGGCTCGGTAAAAACCATATTATTTTAGAAACTAGTAACGTGCCTTTGGATCGAAGCCGACTTGAGTCAATACCTGAATATTGGGAATCCAAATAGGGAGTAACGGGAGTTCTAGGGTTTCAAAGTACAACCTATGGTGGGTCGACGTAATATTCAATCCATGTCTTGAACTCATCTCGGCCCGAACAGAGAAACAGTTACTAGTGTAGTAGCAAGTTTGTTAAATAAAGTATACAAACTTCTAAATGACGGTCGATTTATCCCCCACTCTAGTAGTATATTCGAAATAAGAAAACAAGTACTACACACATTAGGCAATAACTTTGTAATGCCCACATTGTTTGGTTTTATTTATCTTTCAACATTGCTTTCTTTTACTATTATATGACAGTTATATCTGCAGACCACTTGAAGATCGTGATTTGCTTCATCAAAGATTCATTTGGTCTTTCCTATATTGAAAGAAAAATACAAAAATGTTTGGCATTAACAGAAAATAATTTGATTTGTAAACGGTGTATAAGGGATATATTACTTACATTATTTTACCCCGAAAACTAACTATGTTTATAATTCAACATGCCTAGGTATAACATAGGCGATTGGAAGGGTGGTGGTGGTGGAGACCAATGTCAGTGTTCGGATTATAGCACCTACTTGGACGGCACTGAATATTTTACTTAATCTCCTTTATATCATTAATGATTAACTAGATGGTATTTGTTTATATAATAAATCTCCTCAACTGTACCTCAATTCCCATCCATTCATACGCAGTCGACTCAACCTTACACTACTCCATTAGTTTATCAGAACGCCCCAGCCAGCAATCCCTCAACGACAAACGTAATGAAGCCATAGAACTCTTAAATTCTGATCTAAATACTATCTCCAATTGGGGCAGAGAAAACCTTGTTACCTTTAATGCTTCCAAAACTCAATTTCTCCATCTATCTACCCGTCAGGAACTCCCAGCGGACTATCCCTTATTCTTCAACATTACAAAAATCAATCCCTCATCTTCTCTCAATATTCTTGGTGTCTCTTTTTCTTCTGCTCTCAGTTGGAAGGACTATATTACAAGTCTTGCTAAGGCAGCCTCCCAGAAGCTGGGTGTGCTCAACCGCCTTAGGGGGTTCTTTTCCCCTGCACAGCTTCTTGCTCTGTACAGGGGCATAGTGCGTCCTTGTCTTGAGTATTGTTCACATGTGTGGGGAGGTTCCTCTCACACCGCTCTCCTAGACAAAGATGAAAGGAAGGCCTTTCGTATCATTAACTCCCGTCCACTCACCAACTCTCTGCAATCTCTCTCTCTCCGCCGCAATGTTGCATCTCTCTCGCTATTCTATCGCTACTATAATAATCAGTGTTCCTCAGAGCTTTCCCAGTGTATACCACCTCCTTTATGTAGGGCACTTGGTACCCATCTTGCAACTCAATCCCACCCCTACTCTGTGCAACTCTCCAACCCAAGAGTGAAGCGTTACTCTCAAACTTTCTTCTACTCAACAGCTGAGCTCTGAAACTCTCTCCCAGAACCAGTCTTTCCCTCTTCCTATGACTTAAATTGCTTCAAACTCCATGTGTCCAGGCATTTTGGCTCGAACGTCCCTTGATTTTGGCCCTGTTACTCTTTCAACTATGGGGGAGGCACTCGCAGGCAGTTCTGCCTTTTGCCTCCCTCAATCACATATAACAAAAAAAATACAAGCTCCTAGGATTTCTAAGATTTTGCAACTAGAACAGATTTCCATGTTTTAATGTGTTCTTATGTTCATTCATAAGCCTTACAGGAATGTGATTTTTTTGTTGTTTTCTATATTCCAACTACTTCCTCTCGGGCATAGGCTGAGAGCCTGTACATTCCACCGCTCAACACGGTGAAGCCCGTGAGATCTTGTTCCAGTCTGGGGAGTGAGACATGTGAAGCATCCATCATGGCTCGAAGCAACTCCATCTCTGAAGCGGCTGGTTGCTTCGCTCAAGTGCTTCACCGTCTCACCCTCCAGACTCAGACCCTCACTCTCAGAACGCCACCTATTGAGCAGTGAACTCACTAGGCATTGTCCCCCTGCAACATATTTTGAATATGGGAATATTCATACAGTGTTATTTAATCAGGGAACAATGAGGGTATTTTTTTGGCATTTCGGTGGGCTTTGTGGGAATGCACTGATACTAGGTACAGCACAAATTCAATCCCAATAATATCTTCCCATTGACATATCGGGATTTGAACCCGGGTCCATTTGATTACCAATCCAGTGGCATGACCACTCCACCACACTTAGATATATAATTTACTAAAAAGAGTTGCGCATCATGGTACCGGTAATCAAAAGGGCTATGTAACACCAAGACATAACACCCTGGAGAGAGCCTTATTTGCATATATTACTTAGATTGTGTGGTGCGGTCTCAACCCTAGAGACCAACGTTAATTACACTCGATGTCAACATTTTAGGGATACGGGACAGTATCCACAAATGTTTGAGAACAGTATGCGGTTTAATATGTTTATGGATGGTGTGGTGAAAATGAGAACTATGGGAAGAGGATTGGGTTTAGTAGGACAGAATGGTAGAGATTGGGAGTTAAATCAGTTGCTGTTCGCTGATGACACAGCGTTGGTGGCGGATTCTGAGGAGAAGCTGCATTTGGTAGTCAAAGAGTTTGGTGTGGTTTGTGGGAGGAGGAAACTGAAGGTGAACCTCAATAAAAGTAAAGTAATGGTGTGCAATAGGGGTGATCGTAGGGTGAATCTATAATTATGTGAGGCTGGATGGGGAAATATTGGAATAAGTAGACTTAGTAGAGTGTTTTAAATACCTAGGAGGAACGATAAGCAAAAGTGGAGGTATGGAAATGAAGGTAAAACAGAGAGTGTGTGAAGTAATGAAGGCTTTCGGAGCAATGGGAAGTATGTGGAAGATGAGAAATCTTGGAATGAAAGTAAAAAGTACAATGTATCAAGGAATTGTTGTGCCAACAGTGATGTAGGGGCTGAGACATGGGCTCTGTAGAAAAAGGAGAGAAGAAAGCTGGATGTGATGGAAATGAGCTGCTTGAGGAGTATGTGTGGAGTTACTCATAGAGACAGATTGAGAAATGAAGAGATATGTAGGAGAGTGGGGCAGCAGGAACATTTGTCAGCAGAGTGGATAGAAGGGTGCTGAGCTGGTATGGTCATGTTAAACGAATGGAAGATGAAAGGCTTACAAAGAGAATATGTGAGTCAGATGCAAGGGGAGATAGAAGTGCAGGAAGACCCCCATTGAGATGGAGAGACTGTGTAAGACAAGCAGCTTTTGATGATAGAGGAATGACTATAGATCAGGCAAGGGAAGTGGTAATAAAAAGGAATGAATGGAGAATGCTTGTGAATGATGAGTGAACACGTGATCATTTGGGGGAAGGGGTCAGGGCACAAGTTGGACTAGATAATAGTCCATCAAGCGCCTGGCCCGGGGAGATGGTTTATATAAAGGGTGTGCCTGGAAGTGGGCGGGCTTTAGGCTTTGGCTCCGCTGCATGTATGCCTGCCGAGATCGGAACCTCTCCGGGTGGTTGCGGGCCGGGGGAGTGCTGGAGAGAACTTGCTGACCCTGGTCTTTGGGTCTTCTCATGGATGACCTAGATGTGTGTGAATTTGTATTTTGTTTTTGTGTGTTCATTGTTTTCTGTTGTGTATTGTGTTGTCCCTATTCTGGCTCTGTCTCGAGTCGCCCCTCCCCCAAAAAAACATAAAAAATAAGATACAAATAAATAATAGGAACAGTGGGGATTGGGCCTGAGTATATAGATCGATAGACATATACGGTAAACAATGATAATGATGTAAAATGTTTAGAATCACGTTAAAGAATATTAGAGTAGATAGTAAATTTATAAAGAACAATTGGTTACACCATCAGGCAATGTGATGCAGGAATAGGAACCATAATATTCAAGAAAGAATATTGGTAATATAGTGGAATTGAGATATCTAAGCTTACTGACAAAATTGAGGATTACCTGTAAACAAACGAAAACATTATATTGCGTCCTAGTGCTTCCATAATTCTGGAAACGTGTGGCGATAAACGTCTATTACATTAATGTTAACAAATACTAACATCCTGTTCTAACATTTTCATAAATAACTAGTTATTCAACTGTATAATATTTTACTGGATGTAGCATCACACTAAAAATCCAATATCAAACTGTAATTTCCCATTTTAACAAACCTACAATAAAGAAAACGAGGAGTTTAACGACACTAATTTATGTGAGGCACCCACCTTTCAAAACAGTCTCACTCAATCCTCTTTTGTCCAACTCTCTAATTCAAGAATTGGCACATTTTCTCAGTCTTTCTTCGACTCAACTAGTGAACTCCGGAACTCTCTCCCTCAATCAATTTGTCCTTTATCCTGTGGCTTATACTGCTTTAACACCTTAAGAGCGGCCTATGCGGTTTATTTATATGTACCGCCCAGCGGGGTGTTTTTAGCCAAAATAGGGCTGTTTACGTGATCATTTTCATGCCTAAATAAGACCCAGAACGTAAAACAAGTATCTATCCCTGAAAGGGCATAAACAGAGCTTTCGAATGACACCATAACGATCCTTTTATGATGGCTAGTTTTCTTGCAATAACCGTGCAACGCGAGTGCAAAAAGCATGTAATTAGCCACTTTCCCGATACAATTCCGTATATAGCGAGTGACAGAGGGAGGAGGGAGGTGAGAATCGTGTCAGTAGGTTCGCCGCGGTGGTCTGGAGCAGTCATACGCTCGCTAGTCTCCTGCCACCACTTGTCTCTCTCTCTCGGCAACATTACGTGCTGAAATTGCCACTCGACCTATGTCGAGCGCCGCCACATAGTCCAGCTTTATTAAATACGACTTAAGTTGCGCCCCGACTTTTAGGGGTTAAGCTTCGTGTGTCCAAGCATTTTGACCCCCAACGTCCCTTGAATTTGGCTATCTGTCACTCTGTTGACTTTGTCACAGGCAGCCTGCCTTTTGTCTCCTTCATACACATAGACAAAATCAATAATATTTGTTGCCATTGGTCCATGGGTAAGATCCCAAAATTTAACTTTCTGGTGCACACATTTACTGGGTAAATTTTAATGCCAGGTTACAAATGTGTGTAGCAACTCACTAATAAAAAGGTTATTATATATATATATATATATATATATATATATATATATATATATATATATATATATATATATATACTGTATATATCGGCTTTTTTTGTCTATGTGAATGAGGGAGACAAAAGGCATAACTGCCTGCAGAGAGTGTCTCCCCCAGAGTTCAAAGAGTGACAGGGCCAAAATCAAGGGACGTTCGAGCTAAAATGCCTGAACACACGGAGTTTGAAGCAATTTAAGTCATAGGAAGAGGGAAAGACTGATTCTGGGAGAGAGTTCCAGAGATCAGCAGTTGAATAGAAGAAAGTCTGAGAATAGTGTTTCACTCTTGGGTAGGAGAGTTGCACAGAGTAGGGGTGGGATTGTGTTGCAAGGTGGGTACTACGTACCCTACGTAGAGGAGGTGGTATACACTGGGAAAGCTCCGAGGAACACTGATTATTGTAGTAGCGATAGAATAGCGAGAGAGATGCAACATTGCGGCGAAGAGAGACAGATTGCAGAGAGTTGGTGAGTGGATGGTAGTTAATGATACGAGAGGCTTTCCTTTCTACTTTGTCTAGGAGTGCGGTGTGAGAGGATCCTCCCCACACATGAGAACAATACTCAATACAAGGACGCACTGTGCCCCTGTACAGAGCAAGAAGCTGTGCAGGGGTAAAGAACCCCTTGAGGCGGTTGAGCACACCCAGCGTCTGGGAGCCTGCCTTAGCGAGACTGGTAATATGGTCCTTCCAAGTGAGAGCAGAAGAAAAATAGACACCGAGAACATTGAGAGAAGATGAAGGGTTGATTTTTGTATTTTTGAAGAATAAGGGATAGTCCTCTGGAGGTTCCTGACGAGTAGTAAGATGGATAAATTAAGTCTTGGAAGCATTAAATACAACAAGGTTTTCTCTACCCCAATTGGAAATAGTTACTAGATTAGAAGATAAGTGTTTTATGGCTTCATTACGTTTGTTTTTGAGGGACTGCTGGCTGGGGCGCAGTGGGGCGTTCTGGAAAACAAAACTGGAAAACTAAAAGAGTCGTCTGCATATGAATGGATATATATATATATATATATATATATATATATATATATATATATATAGTGGTCTTGCCACTGGACTTGTAATCCAATGGACCCTGGTTCTAATCCCGATAGTGTCAATGGGAAGATATTATTGGGATGGAATTTGTGCTGTACCTAGTATCAGTGCATTACTACAAAGCCCATCGAAACGCCAAATAAATACCCTCATTATTCTCTGATTAACTACCACTGTATGAATATTCCCATATTCAAAATATGCTACAATGGGACAATGCCTAGTGAGTTCATTGCTCAATACGTTGCGTACTGAGAGTAAGGGTCCGAGTCTAGGAGGTGAGACAGTGAAGCACTGGAGCGAGGCAGCTTCAGACATGGGGCTGCTTCGAGCCGTGAGTGGGCATCTAAGCCCCATGCATCCTGCGAAGGCAAGATGGCAGGGGCTGGTTGCACCTAAAATTGCTTCACATGTCTCACCCCCTAGACTGGTGCGATACCTCACAGGCTTCACTGATCAATGTTTAGTGGTTGAATGTACAGGCTCTCAGCCTATGCCCGAGAGGGAGTAGTTGAAATATGGAAAAAAAAAAAATATATATATATATACAGTATATATATATATATATTTTTTTTTGTCTTTCTATATTTCAACTACTCTCTCTTGGGCATAGGCTGAGAGCCTGCACACTCTACCTCTGAACCCGGTGAGGCCCGTGAGGTCTTGTTCCAGTTTAGGGAGAGAGAAATGCGAAGCAACTATTCACGGCTCGAACCCAGCTCCATCTCTGAAGCTGCTTCGCCTCTGCTCTTCACCGTCTCACTCCTCAGTCTCGGACACTCACTCTCATATAGTGCTTCACTGTCTCATCTCCTAGACTCGGACCCTTACTCTCAGTACGCAACGTATTGAGCAATGAACTCACTAGACATTGTCCCATTGTAGCATATTTTGAATATGGGAATATTCATACAGTGGTAGTTAATCAGAGAATAATGAGGGTATTTATTTGGCGTTTTGATGGGCTTGTAGTAATGCACTGATACTAGGTACAACACAAATTCCATCCCAATAATATCTTCCCATTGATAGTAGCGGGATTAGAACCAGGGTCCATTGGATTACCAGTCCAGTGGCAAGACCACTCAATATATATATATAAATATATATATATATATATTTAATATATATATATATATATATATATATATATATCCATTCATATGCAGACGACTCTACCTTACACTACTCAATTAGTTTTCCAGAACGCCCCAGCCAGCAGTCCCTCAAAAACAAACTTAATGAAGCCATAAAACACTTATCTTCTACAGGCACAATAGAAATTACTATCACTCATCAAATGGTACTAGAGAAAGAACACAAATATCGTATTCCGCACAAAGAGGGAGTTACAATTGTGGCGAGTATAATCACAGACAAGCTAATTGTAGATACGACTATAAATTAAGATGCTGTTCATGTAACAAACTAGGTCACAAAAGCTGATTATGTAATCATTATAACAAATAGGAACTAGGCCATGAAGAAACTGCCGGAAGAACTTTACCAAAACACATGGATCACTTAACCATAGAACATTTGAATGCTCAGTCACTCTTAGCACATTTTGAGGAAATATTATTGATGATCAATGAACGAAACTTGGACATTCTCTGTTAGTGAAACATGGCTTTCTTCTAATATCCCAGACAGTTTTGTAAAGATTAATGGCTATAGTATATACCGAAATGATAATGGTAGGGGAGGAGGTGTGTGTATATAATATGTAAGAGATAATTTACGAACAAGTAAAATAACTATGATTGTAGATCAACAAAGTGGAGTAGAGGATATTTGGCTAAGTGTACAATTTCGTAAGTTACCTACAATTCTCATTGGTTGTATGTATCGTCACCCCAAAGCTCCTGTATCGTCATTTGATTATATCCAAGAAGTGCTAAAGTCTGTCTAAGTAAACAATATTTTTTTCTTTTAGGAGACTTAAAAGATGACCTGTTTTTGAGTACAAATAAGATTAGTAAAATTATAACTACCAATCATCTCCATCAGCTTATTCAGAAACTCACAAGTATCACTTCTCACTCTAGCACCCTATTAAACGTCATAATTACTAATAACCTTAACACAGTACACTATGCAGATGTTGTATCATACTCAATTGGAGATCACGAAACATTTATGGTGGAAGTAAATACTAGAAAACCCAAACGTCAACCCGTAATCAAGACTTTTAGACAAATGAGTAATTATAATAAAGATAATTTTTGTAACTTGATTATGGGTGAAACTGATAGATTAAATAAGATAATGGATACTGATGACGTAGATAAACAGGTAGAAATCTTTACATCTGTATTTATAGAATGTCTCGATAAATGTGCTCAATAACTACAAAGGAGATGAAAAGGCCTTATGCCCCTTGGATATACAACACCATTAAAACCGTAATAAACGAAAGGAATAAGCTACAAGCTGCATTAAAAAACAATAGACAAAACAGAGATCCAGATTCGAGGTATAAAACTGAGAAAAAACAAGTCAAGTCTCTCATAGCAGGAACAAAAAGGAAATTTTACCATGACCAATTTAATAATTGTAAAGGTGATACATCAGTAGAGGGAATGAAGATTTGAAGAGGCAGAAACGAGCGAGGTATGTGGAGAGAAAGAGAGTGGTGAAGAGAGTAGTGAAGGAAAGTAAGAGAAGAGTACATGAGGAATTTGAAAGGAATCTGAGTGTAAAATGGAGGGAGTGTAAGAAACTGTTCTGGAAAGAAGTCAAGGAAGGTAGCAAGGGAAACAGTAAGGGTGTGAAGCATAAGAATGGGAGAATGCTAGCTGAGAAGCAAGAGAGAGTTGAAAGATGGAGGGAGTACTTCAATGAGTTGCTAAATGTATGGAATGAAGAGCCAGCAAACATAGTTGGATATGGTATGGGATGGAGAAGAGGAGCAGTAGTGGAGGAGGAGGTGGGGATCAGGAGGTCAGAAGTGTGGGAAGCTATGAAAAGAGTGAAGTTGGGGAAAACACCAGGAACAGATGGAGTGTGTGGGGAAATGTTGAGGTATGGTGGTGAGATAGTGATTGAATGGGTATGGAAAATGTGCAAACTAGCATGGGAGAAGGGGAATGCACCCGATGATTGGAAGACTGACATAATAGTCCCCCTATATAAGGGCAAAGGGGAAAGAGGAGTGTGTGGTAACCACCAAGGAATATGTCTTTTAAGCGTAGTAGGGAAGGTGTACAGTAGGGTAATGATTGAGAGATTGAGAACGGAGAAACGTATAGGCGACGAGCAGGGAGGTTTTAGGAAAGGAAGAGGATGTATAGATCAGATTTTTACCCTGAAGTGTATTGTGGAGAAATATCTGAAGAAGCAACAAAAGGTGTATGTTGCCTTTATGGACTTTGAGAAGGCCTTTGGCAGAGTGGATAGAGAAGGCATGTGGAAAGTACTTAGAATATACGGAGTAGATGGCAAGTTGCTGAAAGCAGTGAAGAGCATGTATGAGGGTGCAAAGGTGGCAGTATGTGTGGAGAATGAGCAGAGCGAGTTCTTTGACCTGAGTGTTGGGTTGAAACAGGGGTGTGTGATGTCCCCGTGGTTGTTTACTGTATATATGGATGGAGTCATGAAAGAAATACTAGGAAGAGCAGTGGATGTTGGTGTATCGCTGAAAAGGGAGGGAAATGAGTGGAAGTTGCCTATACTGCTGTTTGCGGATGACACAGTTCTGATGAGTGATAATGTATGGGAGTTGTAGGGTCTGGTAAATGAGTTTGGAACAGTGTGCGAAAAACGGAATTTGAAGGTAAATGTGGGGAAAAGCAAGGTTATGGTCTTCGAAAGGAGTGAAGTCACAGAGTGCGAGGTAAAGTTGAACGGTCAGGTTATGGAGATCGTCAGCTCTTTTAAGTATCTGGGCAGTGTGTTGAGTAAAGATGGGACTGTGGATGAAGACGTGCGGGAGAGGGTGCAACAGGTGAAGAGGGTTGTAGGAACGTTGAAATCAGTAACAAGAAATAGAGTGGTCAGTATGGAAGTGAAGAAGTCCTTGCATGACAGTGTGGCAATCCCGACACTGACTTACGGAAGCGAAGCATGGACGTTTGTGGAGAGACTCGGACCAAGAGTGAGAGCGGTGGAAATGAGTTACTTGAGAAGTGCGTGCGGAGTTACATGGAGGGATAGACAGACGGATGAGGAAGTAAGAAGGAGGTGTGGTGTGGAGTAGATGTGCTGGAAAGTGTGAAAAGGAACAACTTGAGATGGTTCGGCCATATGGAACGTATGGGAAGCGAAAGAATGACTAAGAGGCTGTACGAGAGCGAGGTGGAAGGACCGAGAGGGAGAGGTAGACCGAAGGAGAGTTGGAAGGATGGAGTGAGGAAGTATATGAATGAAGGCAGTGCTGGTTGGGAGGAGGGGTCGTCGACTGACTGGGGACAGAGGTGTTTGGGGGCGGTTCATTCGTGGCCGCCCCTTCGGGGATCATGACGTCAGGCAATAGATAGATCGATAGATACAGCATCAACTTGGAAATTAATAAAACAAATAGTTCCCAGTAATAAGAAATCTTCAAGTACCCAATCCTTTGATAAAACAATAGAAAAAGCAGACAAATTTAACAATTTCTTTGCTAATGTAGGCAAATCATCGTATGAAAAATCACAAAATAACATTACACTAGACACAAATGAGAATACCGACCAACGATATGAGACTTCTACAACTCATAACAATCTTTTTAGACTAAATCCAATTTACACAAATACTATAATTCTAACATTTAAGCAGCTTAAAGACAGGAAAGCTTGTGGTTCTGATGGGATTTCTCTTTAGATGTTAAACGATGCATTGTATGTTACAGTATCTTACTTAACCTGTATAATAAACACCTCGATAGTAACTGGTAAGTTCCCGAAAATGTGGAAGCATGCTATAATTAAACCAATATATACAAATGGAGACAAGACTGTGTTGGTAATTATCGACCAATTTCACTCCTCCCACTATTATCAAAAGTTTTAGAGAAAGTCGCACAAATCAGTATATGTCGCACTTGGAAAACAACAATCTGCTTTCTAGAAGTCAACATGGTTTTCGGCCAAATTTATCAACGGAAACAGCCCTCACTTTATTAACTAACTAGCAGGGGTACCCGGCGTTGCCCGGGTAATCACCATAATCACCATCACTACTACCACCACTACTACTACCATAATCACCATCATCAATACTACCATAATCACCGGCCTCGACCTCCCTGTGCCTCATTAAACGGCGACCTCGATTTCGGCCGCTAAATGACCTCCGATTTTGGATCTGACCTCATCTGTACCCTCATTTTGGGGGGCTGCGAACAACTTTCGTTCCATATACCTTTTCGATCGGAGGCCTTCTTCTGCCCCAAACGGCCCTTTTTCCGATTTCGCGCCCATTTTCTCCGTCCCTTTCACCCTGGGGACCCCTCTATGACCTGACTCAGGTCAATTGACACCCACATGCAAAGTTTGAGCTCCCCAGGTCCAAAACTGCGGCCACCTATAAAGAACAGACAGACAGACAACCGTAAATATTATATAGATAGATACAAATACAATATACAGTATACTACTATTGATAACAAAACAGTATCTTTACTAACACTGCTTGATTTGTCTAAAGCTTTCGACAGTGTCAGCCATCAAATATTGTTGGAAAAATGCAACAAATTAAATATTGACTCATTCTGGCTTATGAATTACTTGACCGATATGACACAGGCTGTGCAGTTGGGTGATACAGTTTCATCTATTTTACATGTAACATATGGAGTGCCCCAAGGCTCTATTCTAGGACCCATTCTATATATTATATTTGTCAATGATTTACTAAACTATGTTAAAGATTGTTTGCTCATTTAGTATGCTGATGATACACAGATACTTAACTCAGGCACTCTGGATGAACTAACTAATGTAATTAGCAAAACAGAAAATACATTCAAAATAGTAAAAAAATATTTCCAGAGAAATGGTCTTATGTTTTTTTTTTTTTTTTTTTTTAAAGAGACAATGAACGGAGGAAGGAAAAACACAGATAAAACAAAAAGGTCCATGTGCCTAAAGGCATCCTCCATTCATAAAATGTTTGTAACAACTGGATTTAAACATTTGTAGATTGTAAGTTTGTGGAAAGCAATTCGAGGGAAGTGAATTCCAAAGAGTAGTAGCTCTGGGAATAAATGAATTCTGATATGCAGAAGTTCTGCATTGTGGAGGAGAAAGTGTAAATTCATGGGCGCTCTCAGCTGCCCTAGTTCTACGGGGAAAGATGTGGAGAGGCGGCACAATTGAAGCAAGTTCCTCGGAACAATTACTGTGAAAATATCTGTAGAATAATGCAAGGGATGCAACGTTTCTTCGTATGGATAATGTAGGAAGGTCCTGTGTGATTGCAGGGTTATTGATTAATCTAATAGCTCTATTTTGAATTTTGTCCAACTGCCTCAATGCAACCACTCCACTTCCACCCCACAGAGGTGAACAGTAATCCATCTGAGAACGCACATGACTTTTATATATTACGGCCAACTGCTCGTCAGTGAAGAATTCTCGAACTCTGTACAGGAGTCCCAGTTTTTTAGAGGCATTCTTAGCAATGCTTCTAACATAATGTGTCCAGCTCAAGTTAGTAGTTAATGTTACACCGAGAATGTCAATACTAGGGGAAGTGGGAATATTTACATCATTAAAAAATATAAGTGAGTCAGTGAGATTCTGTCGGTTAGAAAATTGAATGTACTTGGTTTTCTGTGCATTAAAGGAAACTAGATTCTATTGTCCCCATCCATTAATTCTAGAAAGGTCCTGGTTCAGTGAAATTGCAGTGTTTATTTTTGAATTTGTAAGATCGGGTTGGGTGAAAGAATTGGTAAATGTGAAGGAACTGTGGAGTCATCTGCGTAGGAATGTATTGGATTATGAGTGGTAGATATGAGATCATTGATATGAATGAGGAACAAAATTGGGGCCAAAACTGATCCCTGGGGAACACCAGCATTTATTGAGTGAAATTGAGAATAAAGACCATCTACCATTACACATATTTTTCTGTTATGAAGATAAGAAGAAATTAGTGGAACTAATGATGCAAGGCCGTAGTGTGACATCTTCGACAATAGGGATTGATGCCAGACTCTATCAAATGCCTTTGATATATCCAGTGCTATTGTATGTGTTTCACCACGTTGGTCTGTAGCTTGGTTGATTTGATGCGTATGAAGGCAAAGCATGTCTGCAGTTGATCGACATCGTCTAAAACCATATTGCCTATCACTGATTAATTTATTATTCTCAAGATGCTTAATTATGTGATTATTTAATATAATTTCAAAGACTTTACCAAGAGTGGAAGTTATAGCTATTGGTCTGTAGTTTGATGGATCTGAAGAGGCACCTTTTTTAGGAACTGGATGGATGTTTGCTTCTTTCCAGGGTACTGGGAGGTATGAGTACACAGACGGAAAAATTTTGCCAATACAGGAGCGAGCACCAAGGAGCAATTCTTAAGTACTATTGGAGGAATTTCATCTGGACCAGGAGCCTTATCTACTGAGAGATTCTGCAAAATAGTTTTGACATGTCTGGTGTGGATCTTAAGTGAGGGAATTTCAGGCGAATTACAATTAAGTACAGGGACATCTTGATTTATTTCATCTAAGGTTGAGTTGGCGGAGAAAATATCCGCAAGAAGGTTAGCTTTACCTCGTGGGTCACTTACAAGATTGCCAGTCGGAGATTGTAATGGTGGAATGGATGAAGCAGTAGTGAAGTTGGATTTAAATGAGTTAAGAGTAGACCAAAATATTTTGTTATCATTTGGATTATTTAGAAGTTTATTTGCCTGCTTGTGGAGAAAGTTTGATTTAGTTAGGTTTAATACAGTTTTGGCATGATTTCTGATGTTTCTAAAGTAATTAAAGGCTTCATGTGTTTTTGATCTTGTGTATGCATTGTAGGCTATTGCTTTTTGTTCAGTTACTCTAGCACAATTATGGTCAAACCATTTAGGTGAATTAGATCTTTTACTGTACTTTTGATGAGGAATAAAAGTTTCCATTCCAATTTTTACAAAATCTTGTATGTGGCTCAAGGTGGAGTGTGCATCATTAGAAAAGAAAGAGGTCCAGGGAATATCAATAAAGAAACCTTGAATTCCCTCCCAGTCTGCCCTATCATAATGCCATTTAGTCACCAAAACAGGTTCAGAGTGGGAAGGTGTGGTAGGTGATAGACAGGTGGCCTGTATCAGACAGTGATCAGAAGATCCAAGCGGGGACCTCACTGTAACATCATAATTTTCTGAATTGGTTGTTAAAAATAAGTCCAGTAGGTGGGAATTATGATTAGGATTATCTGGTACACGGGTGGGTTGGTTGACTAGTTGAGTGAGATTAAATGAGTCTGCAAATAGCTCACATTCAAGACCAGCATCATCAGTCCTGGCTGAATGAGTGAGCCATTCAACATTATGGACATTAAAATCACCCAACACAGTGATTTCAGAAGAAGCATTTAAGTTGAGGACACTGAGTTGTGAGGACAGAGAATCAAAAAGACTTTGCTCTGGAGGAGTATTTGGGGAACGGTAGATGCAACATATGTATTTAAATTTACCAGCAGAAATTAATTTGTATATAGAATAATCAAAATAGGGACAATTGAAACTAGTAACCTCCTCCAGGGCAATTTCAGATTTTGCGAAGCAACATACACCTCCCTTAGGTCTGAAATTTTGGAGCAGTTGATAAACTGGAAAATTAAATCTAGACGTGTCAGATGTGGATGTTACTTGAGTCTCTGTCAAAAAAAGGAGAGTAGGGGATTCTGCTTGAAGAAATTGGTGTACAGAATTGATGTTAGAGTGAAGTCCCCTTATATTACTAAAAAAAAAGCTGCACCGACGAGCAGCTTTGGGACGTTGCAATCCTCTTGACACAGTCGCATGATGACGACCGGGAGGGCCCTGTGTCAACAACCCAACCCTGCCGGGGGTGGATATCCGAGGGACCACCAGGTTTGCTCTTAACAATTGCACTGCCATATTTATTTGGTAAAGGTGTATGGTGTTACATGTATGATATGTAGTGGGAAGAGTAGTGTTTTATGGATAGAGGATAGCGATGTAGGGCAATGTCGTGAAGTTGGATGTGTATGTTATATAAAGAGGGTTTTCCTGATACCCCTGATGTGTGAGGCAGAAAGATATGTATCCAGCTACCAAGGCCTGGGAGAGAAAATGGAATTCAGGCTATTCCCTGAGTCTCCCGAAACCTTGGCGGTAGTACTTCCCTGGGCGGGGCTGCCTACCCCTACTACCTACATTGAATACAACTCAATGCATGTTCCTTGGCACTAGACAGCTTTTATTCCAAATACCCTCAAATGTATGTATACAGCTCGATGATCATAAAATTATACCTTGTACACATGTACAAAATTTAGGTCTACATTATAGATTGTAACAAGCTTTTCAACAAACACAAACTGAACAAGAAAGTCATGGGAACGTTGATGTATGTGAATCGTATAAAAGCTAATTTTGACAAAGCTACTAGGGTCATTGTGATTCAATCGCTAATTTTAAGTTTGATAAATTATTGCATAATGATATGGGGTTCAACCAATTGCACTACATTAAATAATGTACAACAAATGCAGAATTTTGCTGCAAAGGTAGCAGTGGGTGGAACAAAGAAATACGACCATGTAACTCCGATAATAAAGGAGTTAGAGTGGCTAAAAATTAAGCAAAAATATATATATGATACAGCTATTGCGGTGTATAAAGCAAGGCATAAGCTAATTCCAAACTGGCTAATAAACTTTCCTATTGTTAATGAAATCATAAATAGTAACACAAGACAACAAAACCATCTATATGTACAGAGAACAAACACCTTTTATGGTGAACGATCACTTTTGGTAACCGGTCCTAAAATATGGAATAAGTTGCCGAGGTCAGAAAAAGACACAAATAACCTAAACACGTTTAAGCATAATATTAAAACATTATAATCTGAAACATGAAATGGATCTATAAACAAAACATGTAATAATAATGTAACTGTCATTTTGTATATATATTGCAGACTGCCCATAGTAACATACTAGAGATGTTTCTTATTGTATATATATATATTTTAATATTTGTTAATGTTTTATGTGAAGAACCATTGTAAAATGGAAAAATATATATTCTGATTCTGATATATATATATATATATATATATATATATATATATATATATATATGGAAAGAGTGGAAAGCCATTGGCGGTGGTGAACGTTGAAATCTTCTAGGATGGAGATTTCTGCGAAAGGACGTATGGATAGAATGTGTTCCACCTTAGAAGTTGGATAGTCAAAGCATTTTGGATAGTCAGTAGAATAAGAAGGGAGACAAACATCGCAGAAATAGTTAGTCTGAGAGTGACTAGAATCTTTAGCCAGAGAGTTGAGAATTTGGAAGAATCAAAGTTGGGTACACGAGAGAAAGTGAGATTGTTGCGAACATATACGCAACATCCACCTTTGGCTTGAAACTGAGGATAAAGATAGTAGGAGGATACAGAGAAGGGTTTGCTGTCAGTAGTCCCAGACAACCGAGTTTCGGTGAGAAAGAGAAGATTAGGGTTAGCAGAGGAGGTATGTGGTGTTCTACAGAGTGGATATTAGAGGAAAGGCCACGAATATTGCAGAAATGTATAGTAAGGATAGAAGGTAGTGGTTCAGAGCATTTTAACGAGTCATTGCCAGGGGTCGGAGTCCCCCGGGGACTTCGAGGTGGCTTGTGATATCGCCATTTATTTTTTCGAAAATGTAGTATAGTATGTGAGGTGTTGTAGTATAATATGTGTTTTGGAGGGCAGGCTGGTGTTGCCCTCAATATTGATAAGGCACAGAAAGGATCATCTAGGGAGCCCAGGTGGTGAAACAGGAGTTCCAACTGCTCTTATCAACCATCTAGCACTCCCCAGGGGTACCGCCCTGTTCGGCTGGTGTCTAAAGCCTCCTCCTAACAATTGTTTAGGTGGGCTTTCCAGTCTCAACTTCCAGGGGCTACCTGCGCCACAATGTGACGAGCAGTGGGGTCGTCACATCCCTATCTGGATTACTCTCTATGTAGGTGAGGCACAAATACAAACAGTGGGGGTAGCCAGGCAATTGAAACAAGAGTTCCAACAACTCTTTATCATATGACTGTGTGGCCTTCCATGGGTACTGCCCTGCTCAGATGGTGCCTACAATCATGGTGCTACGAACCATATCCATTTGGCAAAATTATGTTATGCATAAGATTCCAATATACTGTATAGTATGTTCAGGCATGTGTGTGCGATTATAATATTTGTCTGTGTGTGTGTGTGTGTGTATATGATACTAGATACAAGAAGCATTTTCATATTGTTGAAAAATGCAAAATACCAATTGTATAGATGAACACTGGGATACAAACGAAGTAAAGCAGGGTACTGAAAATGGAGTATAAGTTGAATTAAAATAATATATTTATCTTCAGCCAAGGCATTAAGAACTACTCAATGTGAAGGAGAAGGATCACTGAATACCTTCCCTGCTCATTTGAATTTTATATTAGGTACTTAAATATTAATGAGCCATTACGGAAAGGATGAGCATAATTAGAAGGAGCCCAGTAATGTAATCTATTCTGTGCGATGGCGTCTCTCCTATTGTATTTGGGTTAAAATGAGACCGGTTTATCCGGATTTTTAAATTGCATAAATGAAAGTGGAACCAATAACATTATTTATTTAACTACTAAAGGTATTTTGTTTACCTGAATGCAATATTTAAATAAAAGCCATAATATTGTTACACGGATCGCCATACTAAGGGCGTTAAGCATCTCAACAAATCAAGGCTACTTTAAAACACGTATATGTAACTAGTAATTTTACTCCAATAAATATATCTTGCAATTAATAACCGTAGAAAACACCATTTTCCCCGATACACCCAAAATACATGAGTATCCCCCAAACTAAACAAACGTGGTCCCAGTATTGACACAGCTGATGTCATGTTTACGAATCCGTGCGATGCCTATCGCCATATATTGGCTCACATATGATATTAATGAAGCTTGCCTTATAGGCCTCAGAAATGCCTACGTTCAGTGGGGTTGATAGCAGTTTGAATTATCTTTAGTGACCTATGGTCGATCCTAAGTAAGATAGATAATTCCCAATTATTTATCGGCGTTATCCAATATTCATTGCTAATTATACATGTAAAAGACGATTAAGTTGACAACGTAGACATTAATAATGCATTACCTAATACTACTGTATATGTTTCTAGTTTAGTGGAACGATGTATAACTTGCGTAGTGTATATATTAATACAAGTGTTTAATAAACGATCAACATTTACAGTAAATGTAAACACATGGTAAAATAATATATAATGACTACTATTGATTGGCATATCTCTGAACTGGCGGTATTTCACGTAATTGTATAATGGAATGTCCAACTCAGGTCAACCTGACTTAATGGTTGTAATTTGAAAATACAAAATTCAATGTACAGTAGACAGTCCCCAGCCACCTTGTCTTATGGTGTCATGTTATTACCGCTGTTACGACTGAGGTTTAAATATATCAGGGTTCTTATTCATTGGACTAGTAATGGCATAAATGCTACAACGGAAAGCGCTAGATCCAACCTCTGATGTATATTCCCAGTGAACAAAGAACACAAATACTCTCCAGAGTTCTATATGCAATAATAGGTTATTAAACTCTCAATAGATGTGCATCTACTCTAGGCTTAATGTTATGTGAAAACAGCCTATTACTACCTATAACCGAAGGTGCTTGGTTATGGTAGGCAAAGTAAGGTGGTAAGAGAAGTTACAGCTTACGTTACTTTAATCAATAAATGTCAGGCACTCCTGCATGAAAGAAAGTGCACTAAAGTCCTTCAACACCAACAAGGAATCTTCTTTAAATGTTAGATGCTATCAAGATGCTCGAATCGGAAATGGAACCCAAAAAGGCAGGCAGCGGAACAATGCTCGTGCAGGCTATGCACACAAAAAGGCAGGAGATATAATGCAGTCGGAGCCAAGAATATCCTAAACGCCACGACAATGCAGTATTCCTATCAACAAAAAGAGCCTAAGTCATTTGTGTCTCAATACATCAAACTAGGCTGCGAAATTCTTGTGTAATCATAAACGGGTATGCATAAAAAGAGTAATTGGTTTAATATACTTAATGTCTACTATGACTGATAAAGTCTAGCTAGAGTCAATGATACGAGATACTGGTGCGCATGGCATGCCGCATAGCCTAGTGCAAATCTCAAGTCTGTGCGTCAAATATTACGTTACAGGGAAGGGTAGCTCTCTTGAGAAACCTTAATACCGAAGTATTAAGCGTTCTCCTGGCGTACCTCAAAGACAAACAACGAGCTTAGAACAGTGCAGAATGGTATAGGCAAAAAGCCCTCATTCGTGCATGCTCTATTCTCAATGGCACACAGACTAGAATTTACCCAATCAACTCCAGTTCTCAGGTATGTCGTGCAGCTTTTAACTAAAGCCAACACCCATCGGAAACAATAACTTATAGAGTCAGACTCCTAGTCTAGCATTATCTAATCCAGCAGAACACTAATAATTATAGGAAGCGGTACTGAACAATATGAATGCCAACCAATGCTTCGTGATCAACTTATCTTAACAACTAACATACATGGGTTATATAAGACCTTAACGCTCAATACAACTGGCCATCATTAAGCTGATTATGCAGAATTAACCAGAGGGGGTATAATATTAATAAAAGGTGGTGAAAGATATGGAAAATGAGAGAGATAGGCAGAGGAAAAGATTCTCAGGTGCAGAAGGGGGACAGATATCAAAGGGATAAGAGGGATGCATTCTAGAAACCAGATCTAAGGGAGAGAGTAGCAAGAGAGCTGTATATATACTAGCACTAGCTCGCACCGCGTAGACAAAGCGGTAACAATTCCTTCAGCCAATGGCAAAGAAGCCAGCCAAACATGACGTCACCAAGCATGGTTAAAAACTCCTCCAACCAATCCCCAAGAGGCCAGCCAGCTGTGACGTCATCGAACATGGCAAAAAACACTGCGCGCCTCCTCTCACTCTGTTCTACTCTCTCTCTCTCTCTCTCTCTCAAATCCTATCATTACTACTTAATGATAAAACATATACAGTACTTTGCAATTAAATATATAAAGCCTTGACATGGGCGAAAACAAAGAGCCTTTCTGGACTGCCCATGACACAAGCTTTCATAATTATGAAATAAAGCACACAATAATACATCAACTGTAGCCACATCCAGTGCCCTAGCGAGTCACTGTAGGACAAGCCATGCGGTTCTAACGGAGTAGTTAACGTCAAACTGCCCATATATCTTTATATGGGCAGATTATAATAGACACATTAAATACTCTCTTCACACCCATAACTGTTTAGAGTGTGGGACAGGTCGAGATAGTTGGGCAAAAATGTTATAGCTTAAAACCGTATGCTTTGTATACCTACTAGTAATTAGGAGCCTGGATTTCGCAGACATTTGTGAACATCCATCTGGGGAGGTAAACAATGGTAATATGGATAATATACTAAAGCCCCTGTGTACCAGGTTGGGCAACTCACCCAACACAAACTGCAAACGGTAATGTATCGAAGATGAGGTCCGCACCAAAGAACAGCCAAACCAATGCTAATTGCTATTAGGATTTACTGTAGTTGTTACTCTTTTGCTTTCAAATTCAAATTCAAATTCAAATAGTTTATTGTCGCCAATGTTAGATACATCATAATTTTACAATTTCATACTTAATATACAGTACACAAGTGACAATGAGGAGTTGATGCCCTACGACATATATGTCCTCATTGATATATTGCCACTACATATTATAAGGTCAACCCAAACAACGAAATATGTACAAGAGCAGCGAAAGGTACTAATGCACCTCCCGCTGCATGCAACCCGTGAACAGAATATCAATCATTATACTAATAATAATAATAATAATATTAATAATAATACTAATGATGATAATAATAATAATAATAATAATAACAAAATAGGAAGGAGAAGAAAAATAGAAAACTTGTGCTATTGAATACAGAGGGTTTTTTTTTTTTTACAACAATACACAGTCGTAACCTTGTAAGATTGTCAGATGAAAGGGTTAGTCTTTGGAATTTACATGATCATTACATTGTTTTGCTTGATTTGAGTATCCATTATTTATTGGGAAGTGGAAGTAACCGTTTGAAACTTTCTCCTCAAGCTAAATCAACCTGTGCTGGAACAGTTGGGATGAAGATTCCCCTAACAATTGGGGATTTTCCTGAAATAAAATCAAAGTAAATAAAAGCAAATCTTAGTGCGTGTTTTGCTGTTTTGCGCTAGACACAAATACCAAATGAACTACTTTGATCTCTTCGTGAGATACATTTACATAGCGAGTGGAGACATCAGAAAATAATGTGCAAATTAGTTGATTACGATAGTATAAACATGTTTTGTTATGCCTGATTTAGAGGAGAGTATTTACTGTATATATTTACATGATATCATAGAGAAATTTTAAGTGTTTTCCAGAAGAATATAGGATTCAAAGTCAATATTTGTATATGCTGACCGTAAAAAGAAACTTCTAACCATCATGAATGATTTTCGTTTTTCAATATGATGATTTGCCAATCTAGTATTATGTGTAATCGAGGACATAAACAAACAAATGTACACGCTGGGGAGTGGCTCTGTATGTAATCCTTCTATGGATGTTTATATCGTGTGAAAGTAAATTCATGAGGTTATCTATTTGAAATTTGTGTTGGCAAAATTAGTAAATTGATTCATACACCACGATTCCAGTAAATAATACTTGTTAGTGGACCAAAATAGACAGATTTATAGACAACTGGTGTACCTGTTTTCCATGTGCAAGATTGAAGTTGTATTCTTGATCAGCATCCTACACCCGAAATAACAACTATAAATATGCTTTTAGTAACATATATATATATATATATATATATATATATATATATATATATATATATATATATATATATATTTACCGGTAATAATAATTAATCGAAAAATAACTACGCATATATATACTAGCACGAATCAATTTGTTTAAAAGTGTGTATGTTTGTTTCATTAAGTGAATACCAATGTGTCGATAGTGACCCATGACTTTTTAAACTTATTTTTAGTAGCTGCCTCATCTTGGTGGCAAAATAAAATTCTTGAGCATGCTCCCTGTACCAAGTCTCATATTTGTTGAGGAAACGTTTGGTCGGAGTTATCTGCACCAGGCCTGAGAGCTGCCCAACACTAACAGGAAGGACCACAAGATTTAGGACCAACTTAGACATTCCTGAACAGGATGCACTTTTTGCATTTCCTCAATAAAAAACATATATATATATATATATATATATATATATATATATATATATATATATATATATGGACAACTCTAGCGTTTTTCAGGATAAGGGACTCGAAAGCTTTGCTCTATTATATTTTTTAAAGGGAAATCTAACCGGCTTATTATCGTTGCATGCTTTCGTTTTATGCAATGCATACCTATTATACTCTATCATTGTTAGGGTTAACAAGAAAACTTGCTTAGAGCAGATCCAGGGAGTAAGCATACCCCACGCACTTTCAACACTGTCAAGCATGCTATAGGCACTATATACTGTATGTATATATATATATATATATATATATATATATATATATATATATATGTATAGATAGATATAGATATATAGATATATATAGATATTTACATACAAACACGTGGAATTGGGTTGCAAGAGTCGTCCTCCGAGCCACTACTGCTTTCCCTTTCGCGGTTCCTCTTCTGTCCTCGTCCTCATTCCCTCACCTTCCGCCTCTCTTGGCCATTGCCGGATGGAGCATTACGTCTCTCCTCCATGGCTGCTGTGTGGTCACTGTTGTATCAGAAAGTTTTGTATCTTGTCGAACCATGAGTTGCCTAGTATCACTATGCATCACCCAAGTATGCGGGCAGTGTGCACACTGGCACGGTTTTCATAAGCCTGCTAAGTTTGTGTCTATGGAAAGGATACTCGCAGTCCACCACTATTGCATTTCAAAACAATACACACAGTTTACAGGTTAAATACATGGCTGAATGCCTAAATCTCCTCAAGGAACATTACTCAGTCACGTTATCATTATCAGGCCAACACGGTGCACCCAGGAGATTCTAACAACCAGAATTCTAGCATTCTAATGCAAGAAGCAAAAGGACTTGAAATATAAGAATAGTAGTGAAATGATAACGCATGCACACACATACCCCCACATCTCGCTCTTTATATATACATATATATATATATTGTATTTACATATCTCACGTACACGTGAGCCTCATGGCTAAATGTGTTTACCTTTAGCCGAGATTCGAACCACAGACAGTTCAGATGAGTCCTTTCATTAATTTAATCAATTAAGTTTATTTGTAAGTTAATTAGTGTGATGGTGATAATATGAATTTATTCAGATTCAGGAGTAATTCTTCGAGAGGCCTTCGCTAGTGTTTAAGTGCCCCATCAATTACCCCTTCCATTCGTATAATCATTAGGCTATCAGAATGCAGTTGGGCATATGTACATGCTAAGATTAATATGCAGTATTCGAGAATGCATAATGTATCGTAGGTTTGTCCCCAAAAAAAAAAACTGTCTTGATAGTGTAATGCTTAGTGCCGGAATTTTGGTGTGAGTATCCTAAGTTCGAATCCATGGAGTATCACATGTATCCATTGTTTCATTAATTTCATTAATTTGGTTTATTTGTAAGTTAGTTGGTCGGTTGGTGATGATATGAGTTAATTCAGGTTCAGGAGTAATTCCTCGAAAGGCCTTCCCTAGTGCTTAACCTCTACTGTACCAGAGGGTATTACCATAAATGTACCCTTCAGTACCAAGCAGTTTGGCCAAAATGGCTTCAGAGTCGAGAGAGAACACCCTTCCACATCAACATATGGAGGAATACTGCCTCTCCTAGCCTGTGGGAGCTTGGATATAAGCTTAAAAGTGTTGCCAAGGTCTTAGAGCAGTGCTCAAACGTCATGGTACCAGGCTCCGATCGATACGGGCTGTTAATAGGACCGCATATAATTGACGGACATCATCCGTCTCTGGTACTGACGTCGAGTGACTTTTTTACTGTCAGCCAACGTATGTCGCTGGGACAGTAGATGTTAAGTTCCCGATCAATTACCCCTTCCATTTGTATAATCATTATCCTATCAGAGTGCAGTTGGGCATATGTACTTGCTAAGATTAATTTGCAGTATTCGAGAATGCATAACATATTGTAGGCTTGTGCATAAACTTTTAATTGCCTTGATAGCGTAATGCTTAGTGCGCAAAATTTTTAAGTGAGTATCCTAGGTTTGAATCCTTGGAGTACCACATATATTCATTGTTTCATTAATTTCATTACTTAGGTGTATTTGTAAGTTAATTGGTGTGTTGGTGATGATATGAATAATAAAAAACACAACGCTGTGGTGTTGTTGATTAAGGCAGTAGTTGATTAGTGACTCATGTCCTGATTGTCCGTGCTTCAAATCTCGGCTGAGGGTAAACACATTCCGACTGTCCAAAACATGCAAGTTGTTTATTTGATGATATGGGTAATTATTGTCTTAGTAAGTTTTGAATTTGGTGCAGGTAGCACTGATGGCCTGAGTATATGTTGATGGTGAAATGTAAATGAAGTTTCTATGTGTCAGTATCAATGATACGATTATTGCAGGTGGTGGTGTCAATACTATGGTGGTGATAGTGTGATAGCTACTAAAGTATGTATTCTGGGGGGTTGTTGGGCAAGTGACACACTTCTGGAAGTGTGTGTTTAATTTCAGGATGTTTTGATACTAAGGTTAAAAACGTATTGTTTGTTTTACTGTGTTGGTGGTGATGGTGTGGAGGGTGCAGTGATTGGTGTTGGGGAGGTAGTTTACAGTGCATGTTTGTATTGTGAATTTCCGGCATATATGAGAGTACAGTGCCACTGATGAGGAGGAAATTCCCATAGTCGCTATGAACAATGAACCTGCCAATGTGTAATGTCCGGTGTGATGGAAGTGCATGGACGATTGTTTGGGAACCCACCTCGCTTTTTTTCTCTTTCTCTCCCTCTCTCTTTGGCTTGTATCTATTCGGCCCCATTCAGCCTACTGTTTTAAGACGTTTAACCCCATCTGGGTGTCAATATTTTCTTGGTGAGCGGTAGCGAGCCAGCATATAATATATATATTTTTGTTTTGACAGCAAGCTAAATTTTTACATATTTCGATAGAAAAATGTCTCCGGCGAAGCCGGATTTCTCCGTACAATGCTGGCTCGCTGTCGCTCGCCAGAAACAAAAATCGACACCTGGATGGGGACGGTCACGGTGGCCGAGCGCTCTTAGTTGTGTTGGGAGCGCTAGCTCTGGTGTCGGGGGTTCGATCCCACGCACCGGCAGGGGAAGTTCTCTCAAAAACATTTCTTGGCCGTGAAGGCAAGGTCTGGACGGACAGCCTCGGGGGACCCACAAGTCTCCTGCTCACGTCCTACTCCTTCGGGAGTAAGTAGGCGCTCTCGTTAGCAGCCAGGATCAGTCTGTTGATCCCTTAGGATAAGATCTAGGTTAAGTGTGCGTATTTTCAGCCGCATTGGCTGCCTGCTTGAAATAAACCTATTATTATTATTATTATTATTATTAAACAGTTGGCTGAATGAGGCCGAATGGATACAAGCCAGGGAAACAGAAAAAAGGAGAGACATACAAAAAAGCCGGTGACCCCCCTTTAATGTGTTTCGTGCTCTCTCTCTCTCTCTCGTACGCACACACACACACACACACACACACAATACTTTATATATATTTGTGTTTATTTTTGGCAGTTTTGATAGATGTCAATAAAGTACATTATATTCTTTAAATGCTGGCCGTTTAGACCTTTACGTCTGTGAGTTGTACCGAAGTTGAGAATATAAATTATGTAATATATTAAATTTTCACACTCTTTTACTGTGCTAACTTGAATGCGGAAATATTTAGTTTTCCTTTCCATAATTAAAGAAAGGCTCTAAAAAAATGACACTATGCATTATTATAGCTTATTTGTATTTCGAAGTTTCTACTATAATGGGATATCATTTACATAGTGTTGTGATATGAGTTGTTCGAGAGGTATTTCTAAAGCTCTTTCAATGCCATTATTAATACAAAATTATGGACAATTGTTATCTCTTAGAAACAGAAAGCTTGGTTAGGCGAATCTTTCTCCATTCTTCTAGCCAAGTTGTAGGGGATATCAGACTTCACATGCCGGGGATGATTTGAATGGAAGTCTAAATATTGATGAGAATTAATGGGTTAGTAGAAGATGTCTGTGTGAACCGAATTATGGATTTTGATAATTAGGCGATCGTCCTAATTTCTGTAATTCCTCTTCTATTAAGATGTTGCTTCTCTCCAAATACTATATATATATACATATCTAGTTTGTTTTCCAGTGCTTGCTTGCTGTGTTGATGTGACAAACTACGCCCATGTATCGAGTATGTTTCGCATGTGTGGAGAGGTTCCACCCATACCACACTTCTCGAAAGAGTAGAGTCTAAAGCTTTTGACCTCATCAATTAACTCACTGCCTTTTATTAGTCTCAAATACTCTTTTTTTCTAAACGCTGCAATGTTGCATCTCTTTCACCATCGTTATTACAACAATCAGTGTTCTTCAAAGCTCTCTCAGTGCACACACCCTCCCTTAGAGAGAGTGCTAGGCACCCGCCTTTCAAAACAGTCCCACTCATGTTCTGTCCAACTCTCCATTTTCTCAGTTTTTCTTTTACTCTTCTAATGAACTCTGGAACTCTCTCCCTTGTGTTTGCCACATGTGTTTGTTAAATTTAATTAATCGATTTTAGGAGTAGAGTTGGTTGTTGGATAGAACATAATAATTGATATTGGTTCAGGAGTAATTTATCGAGAGGACTTCCCTAGTGATTAAGGCCCCATTAACCCGTACAGCCCCAGCGACGCGCCTGACGCGTCGGCGATGTATGTAACGCACAGCCCCAGAGACGCGCCTGGCGCGTCATCCTAATTGCGCCGACCGTAACCTCAGGTGTAGCCACTCAAGAGGGCTCAGATTTGTATGGGAACTGTGTACGTATCCCACGCAACCGTGCCGATGGTTGAAAACTCTCAAAGTCCATGTGCGTGCGCGTGAGCACACAATAACCTGGTTTTTTGGGGTAATTGCCTTCAATTTTTTACTCTTGTAAAATACGTTTTCGGGGGCTCTGTAGGACCATTCTTTAAGCTTTTTGAGCGGTTTTTCGTGGTTTTACCTTCATTCCTAACCCATTCGCTATTGTTTGTGGAATAAAACCATTTTTTGAAAACCGGCCGGGTTCTGGTGAACAAACATTACAAAACTAGCCGGGGCTGGACGGGTTAATTGCTCTCTCCATTCACACATGCATAGCCTACGTGAGTTGCAGTTGGGATGTGTGTACATGCTTAGATTGATATGAGGGATTCGAAGTTGCATAATAAATCGTAGGCAGTGTCCACCATTCTTTAACTGTCTTGGTGGCGCAATGCATAAGGTGTTGAACCCAGGACAGGTTCGAATCCACGGACTTCCACATGTGTTTGTTAAATTTCATTAATCGATTTTAGGAGTAGAGTTGGTTGTTGGATAGAACATAATAATTAATAAATATTTCCTTCATCCTATGGCTTAAGCTGCTTTAAACTTCTTCGCATATAGACAACAACGTTTCTTGAATATGGTTCTCTCCCTCTCTCTCTCTCTCTATCAATACCGGTATATATATATATATATATACAGTATATATATACAGTTTATATATATGCGAAAATGCTTCCACACTAAAGGTGTGTATAAAAGGGTAGGTTCACTGCACAACGTTTAAAAAATGTTAGTGCTAAAATTAAATTGCATCTAAAATATATTGCATGCACAAAATAAGGCTTTAAAAAGTATGTCCGAGTATCTTATTAGAAAGCTCGGATTGTTGTGTACATATTAAAATAATGTTTATGTAAAAGTGTTAAAATGCATTTCTCTACTTTCGTAGATCTTCAGTTATTATAATTGTTTTGCAAGAGTGGCTGGCTCCAGAGTCAGGTATTTGTTTTGTACTCTTCTGTGGATTTCCAGTCACTGGCTTAGACAATAAAATGTTTGTCTTAGGTTATGATAGTTAAAAAGAATACTTCGTTCTTGTTTCAATATTGTTTTTCGTTCAGAGTCTATTTAAAGTTCTTTATTCAAATGAGGCTTGAATTTATTTATGAAGTGACTTTCTTTACTCTTTCTCAAAGCAACGTCATCTTTCTTTACTTTGTAAAAGGGCATTATATTAAAATTAGGAGATTTATCTTTAGCACATTTTGATATGCGAGTACTAACATATAGCCCTGTATTATGTCTAATGTGGTCCCTGTGCAGGTTTGTTCTAAGTCTAAGATTCAAAGTCTCGCCAATGTAGATGGAATTACAGCCATTACAACGAATCACGTAGATACAATTGAGCGTGGACAAATTCATATTATGATTAATTTCAAATGTGTAATTAGTATCTACAAATTTGAATTGATTCCTTTCTATTATTTGTGTGCATAATTTGCATCTTGGGTTACCACATTTCGTCACCCCTTGATTTTGTACCGTATTGAATCTGGCCTTGGTTAGCAAATTCTTAAGGTTACTGGGTTGTTTCTTCGACTTTATTAATGAAACATCTTTAAATATATGCCTAGTTTCTCGAGAGGTTTTTAATAGGGCAATTGCGGATTTTGCTCCACTGAAATGATCATCGAAGTTTGGATTGTATGTACTTAAGTATGACATTATATCATTGGATGTATTGTCAGTTGCTTTATCACTGGTGCGTAGTACGCTGATGGAGATCTGCTTGCGCGACTTATTCCATTATTTATTATGCCTTTAGGATAATTACGAGCCAATAAAAAGTCTTTTAATTCACTTAATCTTATATCTCTCAGAGTAGGTTCTGAAACAATTGTGCAAATTCTGCGTGCTAAGTTGAATGGAACGTTGTTTTTTACGTGTCTCGGGTGGTTCGAGTTATATTCCAGATATTGTTTTGTGTCAGTAGCTTTATAGTGGACATCTGTTATCACTGCATTTGTTTGCTTCATAATTTTAATATCCAAGAAAGTTACCGTATCTCCTATTTTATCACAGGTGAAATTAATTTTGGGATCAAGCTCATTCATCAAGTCTATTAACGTGTATACATCACCATCTCTTTCATCCCATACCATGAAGACATCATCTAAATATCTCATATAGTTGTTCTTTATTTTATTGGCAGTGGATTCGCCAAACGAGGAGAGTATTTTATAATATAAGGTTGAGGAAGTCTAGTGGAATAGTGTAAAGTTGTTGTTGTTGTTGCTGTTCCCCAGGCTGCCTGGCCGAACAGCCCCAAGGCCCCAAGCAAGGCCAAGGCCATAATTGAGCACCCCCACAGATCCCTCCCTGCCTACCACAATAAAGCCTGGGTGACCGAAGCCACTCCATGGCAGGGAGCTAAGGAGGGCGCGGAAATGCCCGGGAAACCAAAGCCCCACCCAGGGCCCTGTTCCCCTCAGCAATAATGAAGAGAAAGTTGAGGGTCAAAGGAAAAATGTGACGCTTTGGCTTCCAATCTGCCAACCTCTAGGTTGGGAGATTGGGAGGTCAATCCACGGAAGAGACGCCGTCACCTGAGATCTAGAAAATATATAAGTAAAAGGAACAGTCAGAGTAAGCTATGGGTATGGCAGAGATCGCTCAGCTCTCACTCTGATAGACCAGCCCATCACCACATGACTAGAACCCAATCCTCTCAACATCAGCTAGGAACGGCCCTAGAAAGCCGCCTTTGGCGGCGGGGGGGGGGGGGGGGATAGCTCCCCTATTTCAACCCCTTTCGGGGTTGGGCACCCGCCCCAAAGTAAAGTAGAGTCCTCAACATCTGAGTGACTGGGGCTGGAGGTGCAGTTGCGAAGGTCGTTAATGAATAATAGGAAGATAATTGGAGATAGGACAGAACCCTGAGGAACGCCAGAGGCGATTGGTTGAGGAAGTGAACGGTGGCCATCCACAACTGCAGCTATGGAATGGCCGGAAAGAAAATTAGAGACAAAGGCACAGATGGAGGGATAGAAACCGAAGGAAGGTAGTTTGGAAATGAGGGATTTATGCCAGACTCTATCGAATGCCTTTGATAAGCCTAGTGCAACAAAAAAAGTCTCACCGAAGTCCCAAATGGAGGATGACCAAGAGTTAGTAAGATAGGAAAGACGATTAACAGTAGAGGGAAGCCATACTGGCGGTCTGAAAGTAGGTTATGGGAAGATATATGCTTAAGATTTTGCTTAGGTAAGAATAGTTTCAAAAACTTTAGAGATGCAAGAAATGAGAGCAATTGCACGATAGTTATATATATATATATATATATATATATATATATATATATATGTATATACTGTATATATATATATATTCTGACATACGGGGCCCTGTATGTTTATTTAAGAGTTAGAATTCAGAGTTGAAGGAGTGCCGAATCACCCAGGCGGCGAAGCAGACCAGCGAGCGAACCAATGAGTGGGAAACCAGCTCGTCTGCATACCAGCAAACAAGCCTTCACACCTGCGTGTGTCATAGGGGACCCTGCAAACTACTTCAATGACCCGACGCTATGACGATGATCAACACCATTGGATCACGCACCTCTTACGCAACTAGAGGAGCTGTGATTGGGTCGCGCACCATCCCCAGCCTCCTGATTCGTTCCTACACCATCATTGCTTAGTATATAAGACCCGAGTAGTGGGCATTCAAATCAGTCTCATTTGGAGTTGGGTAGGTGAACTTGCAGCTGGAGGAAGACGGGGTGAAGTATTATAATGGGATTGTGACTGTCAGTCAGATTATATAAGTGTGTGTAAAGTGTGTTCGGTGTAAACACTTACGTTATGTTGGTTAGTGAGATATGTAATTGGGAATTAACGTTAACGCTACTATTATGTACTTAACTATTTTAGTTGACTGACTTGTGGACTAAAGCAACTCTTCAAGTAATTGGGTTATGATAAAAGTAATACTATTGTTTTATATTAATACTTACGAGTTCTTTCATTTGCTTACATTGCTGGTAAGAACAAGATCGGTGATACTATTGTTTCTTATTAGTAATATCGCCTTAGACTAACATACCTGTTTTAATGTTACTTCTAGTGATTTCCTAAGCTGAAGAAAATTCTTTTAGCTTCAAAATATTATTTTTGCTTTTCATATTATTTGAGTGAGACCTGAATCGAATCTATGAAGCGATCCTGTAACTTAATTTACTCATAATCAAACCCCAATGTTACGTGGTTAAGAAATACATTTATATAATTATTAAATATATATCTAACTTTTTATGTGACTGATATTAATCCTGATAATAATAATATAATACTATTAACGTAAAACAAGAACCAAGAATAATAACTACATTAAATATAAATAAAAGGACATGATATAAGAAAACTATCTTCATTTCAAAAAGGGTAAGAGACAGTGTGACGCATGTCCAGTGTGAGCATGCTGTACAGAACGCCTAGTCATGCCTCACTCTCGCTAGGATCGTCAGGGCAGGAACTTTGGCTGTAGTCTATGTAGAGTTTCCTAACTTAGTTCATGTGAGCCGTTGTACTATAAGTAATATGAATATGTATTTTGTTTTCATCTGAGTCAACGAGTTCTATTTTATATCATTAGTTATAAGTATTGTGTGTAAAACGTATTTGTAATGATGGGAGAGGCAGCCACAGTTGGGGGTCAGTGGGTGCGCCATGCGAGAGGTGGGCCTAACTCACTAGCACTCCCCCCCCCCCCCCCCCTCCCCACCCCTCAGTGCTAGGAAAGCCTTTGTCTATCCCAGAGGAGAGAGAGAAATTACGTAATGATTGTCAGTGGGCGGTCCTTAGTAGTTCACGTTGGGCTCACTAGAGGGCCGGGTATAAAAAGGGAAGTCTAGCCATTTTTTCTTCAGAACTCATTAGGCAGAGCGACTTCTCATTTCCCTTGCTAACTATATATATTCTTCTGACTGATGTGAACTTTCTCTACTACCTTACATTCTTATCTCCTCTTTTCCCTGCCTTTTTTAACTTCCATGGTCCCGTTGGTGCAGAGCTAGTCAGCCAACGTATTATCGCTTGAGTTCTCAGAGATACTTGCCTATTAGATAGCCTATTTTGGAAGGGTTGACTTAGAATAGGATTGAGTTATGTTTGTTGCACTTGTATATGCATTTCCCTGTGTGTTATTATTATTATTCCTGTTTTCTGCTAGTCTAGGTAATGCTAGACTGGGGTAAGGCTTTTCTGTGTTACGAGTTGTTGTTTGATGCAGTGGTTAAGCGATAAACCTGCATACTCGTTTCGGTTCAGTGAAGCCTAGGTTGTCTTCGCGGCTGACTGTGTTGAGTTAATAATTTACAGTGCGTGAGGGCAAGAGCCTAACCACCCTGTATTTTATTAACAGTTTGTTTTTACTTTGTCAAGGAGCCGGGAGAAAACCAGATACAAGGGATCTGGATTTCTCAAAGTGCACTTGTTAGTTTTAACGTAATACTTTAAACAGTTGTGAGGACTTCGCTAGGCTACGAGCCGTTTTTGCTCAGTCACTGCTACCTTTTGCCCACAGTACCCCAGCTAGACTTTACTCGATTAGTAGATACAGAATAGTATTGAAGCTTTCCTTATGTATGATATTGTTTATGCACTATTGATTTCATGTGTTGCAAGCTTGGCTACTTTAGTGATTAGTGGCCCACGAGCACAATCCGAGTAGGCTATTGCCGTTGCATTTGCGGAGTACTTCTTTTTAATGTTTGCCATTTACTATTGCATATTCTTTTAATTATTCTTATGCCAATTTAAACCTTTAATAGTATTTAATTGCCAGTGTTTTTGCTTATTGAATTACTGTTCAAAATCCGATACATACTTCTTACGAGCATCCGAGAAGCATCTAACTTTTTTCAGAAGATTCCTTGCTCGATGCTTAAGGACTATTAATTAACGTAACGTAATAGTGCCGATCCGAAGTATAGGGTGGAGGACTTCTTAAGTTCTTAGTCAAGGGTGGATTACTTCGGCTTCGGCCAACACTATTCTTTGGTGTTGTTGTTTCTTATTTCATTGTTTGATTGTTGACCAGACTAGATAATTCCTGTCTCTTTATTAGTCTGTTGTTGAACACTAGTACCGAGTTCTTGTATACCCCGTTATAGCAGATTGAACTCTGGAGGGTATTGGTGTTTTTTGTTCGGCTGGCAGTACTCAGGGGTTGGGATCGTATGTTTCCGTTGTGGCAGCGAGCCGTATTCGAGTCCTGATTGAGAGCCTTTGTGTACCCGAGTGCCAGGTCGTAACAAATGGCGACCTTGCTTAGGATTTTGTGAACAGTATACATTTTTGCAGAGTTGTACAACATTTGTTTGTTTGTATTTTAGCGTGCATATTGAAGAATATTTTTTTTTGTATGGCAATTAGTAAAGCATTTAAGAGACTCCAGTTAATTTAGTAATTAGTGCTTGCATAGGAAGTTTAACACTTTTGTCTCGAGAATTTTGTTGTGGACTTCAGTATGTCGTGCATTAGCACTGACGATGAACGAGAGATGCCATTTGAAGGTGTGCCGTTAGTAACCAGTGAGGAGGATGCAAGAGTTTTTGTGAGTAAGCGGTACCACGTGACGGAGGAGAGGCTGACTGGGGTGGATGTTTGTGGCTTGCACCTGATAGCCAAGGTTTTGGGCATTTACAATGTAGTAGGGATGTCCAAGGGGGAGCTGATTACCTGGGTGTTGCGTGGGCGACATGGGGTTTCGGTGGAGAGGGCGTTTGGGGGGGTTCCTCCCAAGATCCCCTCTCACTCGACTCCCACAGTGCCGTCCACTCAGTTACCGGAGGTTAGCACTCTCCCACAGAGGGATGAGAATTGGCAGATTGGAGTGCCCTCGGGTGGTGCACATGGTGGGTCCCCAGTTTTTGCCCCCCCTCCTTCAGTAGTGGCAGCTCCCTCTTCCTGCCTGTCTCCAGATATGGTATTTAGACTTGAGCTTGCTAAGATTGAGGCTAGGAAGCAGGAGAATGAGACCAGGAGGCAGGAGATTGAGGTTAGGAGGCATGAGGCTGAGCTTAGGTACGACTCGGAGAAATATTGTGCTAAATTGGATTTAGATAAGACTCGTGCAGAGTCGACAGGGACTCGGATGGGCCGTGAGGGCCAAGTAAGAGAACAGTCCTTGGCCCAATTAGTCAAATTGGTGCCGGTATTTAGTGAAACTGAAGTCACAGAATTTTTTAATCGTTTTGAGAAGAAGTGTAGGGAGCATAATTGGCCTGAAGAGAAATGGGCAGCTCTAGTCTCCTCAAGACTTACGGGTAAGGGTCTGAAGGCTTATGATGCACTGCCTTTAGAGTCTTGCATTGACTACCCAGAATTGAAGAGAGCTGTCCTACGGGCATACGAGTTGCAACCGGAAACATATCGATTGAAGTTTCGGGGTGTTACAAAGACTAGGGAGGCGACCTTTCTTGAACATGCCCGGGACTTAAAAGATGCACTTAAAAACTGGACACGTTCTGAGAAAGCTGAGACGGCCGAACAGTTGACTGAGCTGTTTCTGCTCGAGCAGTTTTATAAGTGTACTGGTGCAGAAATGACTTTAACTATTAACCTGACAAGCGCGATATGACAGTAGGTGCTAGGGTAGTTATTTGTGCATTTCTAGCCCTGGATTCTGACAGAATTCGTTATATTTACAATATAAACCATTATTTGTTTTCGGTATGCTTTTATTTTACATATATGATGTATATATGAACCTTCAAGAGTGCTAAAATAAGTGGGAAAAGCATTTGGGTGGTGAAAAACGAAGATATTGGCCACCCGGTCATAATCTCAGGCGAGAGAGAGAGACAGGCAGCCTTCCCCTCTCGCTGTCTGGGAGTCAACTGAGGAGAGCGGGGCGGTGTGTGCCGGTGTCTGGGTGTTGCATAACGATCTTTTATGCAACCCACTTGTGCTACATTATCGCGGGAAATAACCGATAATGATGATAATAAGAGGAAAATAGTGATAATTGAGGAGGGGAGGGAGGGGGGAATAAGGTGGGGAAGGAGGGGAGGGGGGTGGGTGAGATTTACATGGATGAGTACTGGAGGGGAATTATCTCACCTAGAGACAAATTCCTTTGTTTTGATAGGCCCTTTTTTTTTATGGAAGGCTTTTTTTATGGTCCTGCTTCCGTGAGGCCTATCGCGTTCCCTATAGGAAGCCTTCCGTGAGGCCTATCGCGCTTGCCGGGTTAAAGAAAAGAACCCAAAAACTCTACAGGAGGCAGCTGAGATGGCTGACCTCCGGCTATCACTAATTCGTGGGTGCGGGTCTGCCCAGCGTAGTGAGGCAGGTAACAAGGGGCGTGACGCCCCCCCCCCCCCCCCCCCCGAGTTAGTGATATACCTTTTGCAAACAAGTACAAGAGCCATGATACCAAGACTGACCACAAGACTAGCACCGTCCCATTTAAGAAGGGGCCGGGCCCTTCCCAGTACCAAGGGAAGCCCAAAGGGGAGTTGGAGTGTTATCAATGTCATAAAAAGGGGCACTTTGCAAGAGTCTGTCCTAGCAAACCACCTACAGCAGCTGTGTCTTTGGCCTGCAACATTGTTGTGTCTCCGAAGTCATCTGAGTTTGCCCAGGGCAGTTCGTCAGAGGCTGAGGCACAGCCAATGCAGAAGCACCTGGGAGGCTCGAACCCTGCTCAGGATGTTTTTTGCGACCATAGAGGGCGGGGTTGCGTGATGTGGGCGGGGGGCGCAAGCATGGAGTAGAGGTCTTGCGTGATACAGGTGCTTCCCAGACTCTGATGAAAAACTTGACTGGCTACCCTATAAACGCGGCTCGGGTGGTAGTGGTGCAGGGTATTAATGCAACTCGGTCATACCCGCTGGTGCGGTTGGAGTTGGAGGTGGATGGTGTGGCACGTGAATTGGATGTCGGGATTGTGGAGAAACTGCCAGTGGAGGGCGTCGACCTTCTTCTCGGCAACGACTTTGCAATGCCCGCTTCTGAGGTTCTACCCTTAGTCGTTGCCGAGAGGCCGGCCGACGTGAGTAGGGAAGAGCAAGAGTGGGTCGAGCGGTCCCAGACACAACCCATGGCGTGTGTTGTCACCCGAGCTCGGGCAGCTAAAGTGTCACAGCCTAGTCCTCCGTCTTCAGACCAGCGGAGGAACGATCAACAGGAGGAGGCTAAAGCTGGAGTTGGTTTTAAGAGTTTTGACTCGGCGGCTCTCCTGGGTGATTCAGTATTAGCACCATTACTTAATTCTGGAGTAGCCCCTGGGCCTGTCATCGAGAGTGACGAGGCTGGGCATGACGAGTCTCCACGACAGCAACGTTATGTACATCGAGAGAGACAGAGGGAGCAGCCCAGTATCGGGGAAGGTCATGCATTGCTCCGGGAGCAGTTAGATCGCTTGGCACCCTCAGATATACGTCGGTTGCAACTAGAGGACCCTGAGCTCCAAACGTGTGCTAATGGAGCTGTAGAGCTCGACGAGGACGGCGATGCACAGCCGGGAGATTTTTTTTGTTTAGAAGGCATCCTCTATAGGCGTTTTCAAGACCCTAAACGTAGTTGGCAAAAGGGGTCCGGAGTAGTGGACCAGTTGGTGGTGCCACGGGAGTGCAGGGATAGCCTACTGAGGTTGGCACATGACACACCACTGGCAGGACATCTAGGGGTGAGAAAAACGGTGGCGGCTTTGGGGAAATTGTTTTGGTGGCCGGGGATGAAGTCTCATGTGCAGTCATGGATAAACTCGTGTGATATTTGTCAACGTGTCGGGAAACCGAACCAAGTTATTCCTAAGGCTCCGTTACACCCTATTCCTGTGATTGGGCCACCCTTTAGTAAAATTATTGTTGACATGGTTGGTCCACTCCCTCCCACTAAGGCTGGAAATAAATTTGTGTTAACCATAATGGATGTTACCACTAGATACCCCGATGCATACCCTATGAAAAATGGAATGGCTAAGACGGTAGTCAGTAACTTGTTGTGGTACTTCTCAAGGTACGGGTACCCGGAGGAGATTCAGTCTGATCAGGGATCTAATTTCACCTCCAACATGTTCAAGCAAACAATGCAACAGCATGGGATACAAGCAGTAGTATCGTCAGCGTATCACCCTGAGAGTCAAGGGGTGCTTGAGCGGTGGCATGCTACACTTAAAAGCATGGTCAGGTGTTATTGTGCTGACAACGGTATGGATTGGGATCTTGGATTGCCTTATGTGCTGTTTGCTGCTCGGGAGGTACCTGGTGAGAGCCTGGGATTTAGTCCAAACGAGCTGATTTTTGGACACCGTGTCAGGGGCCCCCTTAACATGCTGAAAGAAATTTGGGAGGGGACTGTGCAGCCTTGTCCATTATTAAAGTATGTGCTTGAAAGCCGTGAGCGCATGCTTAAGAGTCTGGAGATGGCAGGTAGAAATTTGACAGAATCACAAGCTTTGATGAAGGACAGGTATGATCGCAAAGTGAGGCTCCGGAAGTTCACTGTAGGACAAGAGGTATTAATTTTGTTGCCTTTGGTTGGTAACCCCCTCTCTGCGAAGTACACTGGACCTTATAAAATTATAGAAAAAATGTCAGACTTAGATTACCTTGTTGCCACTCCAGACAGGAGGAAAAAGAACCAGTTATGTCACGTGAACCTTATTAAAGAGTATGTGAGGCGCCCCTCTGAGCCTCTCACTGTCCCTGTGTTGGCTTGTTGCGGCCATGGTGGAGAAGGAGAGGGGGACAGTCAAGCTTCAGAGGAGGATAGCTGGGATCAACATGTTTCAGCGGATCAGTGGGCGGGGAACTCGAGCCTAAGGGCTGACGAGGCTATAGCTCATTTGCCTGAGCCGCAGTTTGATGCTATCCGTCAGTTGTTCGGTTCATACCCTACTGTATTTGCTGAACACCCAGGCCTCACTACTCAGGCTATACATGATGTTGACGTGGGGGACCATCTACCCTTTAAGTCAATCCCGTACCGTGTGCCCCCCATAAAACTACCAACTCTGAGGGATGAGTTGGAGTATATGCTCGGTAGAGGGTTGATAGAGAAAGGCACAGTTAAGTGGACTTCCCCGTAACACTGCAGCCTAAGCCAGATGGCAAGGTACGCTTTTGTATTGATTTCCGTAGGTTAAACGGTTTGACTCCATCTAACCCATATCCTCTTCCTCGGGTTGATGATAGTGTTGACAAAATTGGTAATGCTCGTTTTTAGTCTAAAGTAGATTTAGTAAAAGGTTACTGGCAAGTACCTTTGTCCGAGCGTGCTAAAGAGGTATGTGGTTTTGTTGAGGACGGGAGTACCTACCGGTGCAATGTTATGCCTTACGGACTTAACACCTTACGAGCGGCTTATGCGGTTTATTTATATGTACCGCCCAGCGGGGTGTTTTTAGCCAAAATAGGGCTGTTTACGTGATCATTTTCATGCCTAAATAAGACCCAGAACGTAAAACAAGTACCTATCCCTGAAAGGGCATAAACAGAGCTTTCGAATGACACCATAACGATCCTTTTATGATGGCTAGTTTTCTTGCAATAACCGTGCAACGCGAGTGCAAAAAGCATGTAATTCGGTACTTTCCCCATATAATTCAGTATGTAGCGAGTGAGAGAGGGAGGAGGGAGCTGAGATTCGTGTCAGTAGGTTCGCCGCGGTGGTCTGGAGCAGTCATACGCTCGCTAGTCTCCTGCCACCACTTGTCTCTCTCTCTCAGCAACATTACGTGCTGAAATTGCCACTCGACCTATGTCGAGCGCCGCCACATAGTCCAGCTTTATTTAACTCGACTTATGTGGTGAGCCGCTAATTAAGGGTTAAGAATGCACCAGCAACGTTTCAGAACCTGATGAATGAAATTGTAAAGGACATTCCAAATTGCACCGTATATTTGGACGATGTAATCATTTATGATGACGACTTTGAGAGCCATTGTGAGCACCTTGAGACCTTGTTCCGGAAACTTAGTGAAGCAGGTCTGGTAGTAAATTTGGCAAAGTGTGACTTCGTAAAAGCCACTGTGCAGTACCTTGGGTTTGTAGTGGGAAGGGGACAGGTGTGCCCTCCTCAGAACAAGGTACAGGCTATCAATAAATTTCCGCACCCAACAACCAAGAAGCAGATTATGAGATTCTTGGGTATGATAGGCTACTACAGACGCTTCATAAAAGGTTACTCAACGGTGTTGGCACCTCTCACAGATTTGTTATCTAAAGACAAAAAGTTTTTGTGGGCACCTGAGTGTGAAAAGGCTTTCACTTTGGTGAAACATTTGCTATGTACTCACCCGATACTCAGGGCCCCAGACTTTAACAGGCCTTTTCAGCTGGCAACAGATGCTAGTGGTGTAGGGGCTGGTGCCGTCTTGCTACAGACAGACAATGAAGGTGTGGAACACCCAGTAAGTTTCTTTTCTAAGAAGTTCAATGCTGCACAAAATAACTATTCTACAATAGAAAAGGAATTACTGGCGATTGTGCTGTCGCTCAGGCACTTCGAGGTGTATGTTCCAGCCTATGGCCCAGTCGTGGTTATCTACACTGATCATCACCCTTTGAGATTCCTGAATCAATTTCACAATCGCAATATGAGACTGACCAGGTGGTCTTTGATGTTGCAGGAGTATAACCTGGACATCCGTCATATTGCTGGATGTGACAATGTGATCGCGGATTGTTTATCATGTGTGGATGATCAGTCGTAGGCTATCACAGGTGTGTGGGTTTGAGTGGAGGAAAATAGGCTGCCTTTATAGTGCAGCCGGGAAAAACATATTAAAATATAAAAATCATATAAAAACTCTTTCTTTTGATATAGATAATCGTATAAGTTTGTCATAGCCTATAGAGTTTGAGTAGTCCACGAACTATCAAACGGCTGAGCTGCTGTAAGCTCGCTCTGGGAGCATGATATTGTGTCTTTTTGCTATTGTTGGGAGGAGTTATAAAATGTGATTTTTTTTTTTAATCATAAGATGTATTTTGGTGATAAACTCAGCTTTGTTTTAGTGCCATGCGGTCGCTGGGTGTGAGGGGCTTGATGGGGTTCTGTGTTTGTCAGATTTTAGCTCAGGGTTGAGCAAGTAAAATATTGGGGGAGGTGTGACGCATGTCCAGTGTGAGCATGCTGTACAGAACGCCTAGTCATGCCCCACTCTCGCTAGGATCGTCAGGGCAGGAACTTTGGCTGTAGTCTATGTAGAGTTTCCTAACTTAGTTCATGTGAGCCGTTGTACTATAAGTAATATGAATATGTATTTTGTTTTCATCTGAGTCAACGAGTTCTATTTTATATCATTAGTTATAAGTATTGTGTGTAAAACTTATTTGTAATGATGGGAGAGGCAGCCACAGTTGGGGGTCAGTGGGTGCGCCATGCGGGAGGTGGGCCTAACTCACTAGCACCCCCCCCCCCCCCCCTCCCCTCAGTGCTAGGAAAGCCTTTGTCTATCCCAGAGGAGAGAGAGAAATTACGTAATGATTGTCAGTGGGCGGTCCTTAGTAGTTCACGTTGGGCTCACTAGAGGGCCGGGTATAAAAAGGGAAGTCTAGCCATTTTATCATCAGAACTCATTAGGCAGAGCGACTTCTCATTTCCCATGCTAACTATATATATTCTTCTGACTGATGTGAACTTTCTGTACTACCTTACATTCTTATCTCCTCTTTTCCCTGCCTTTTTTAACTTCCATGGTCCCGTTGGTGCAGAGCTAGTCAGCCAACGTATTATCGCTTGAGTTCTCGGAGATGCTTGCCTATTAGATAGCCTATTTTGGAAGGGTGGACTTAGAATAGGATTGAGTTATGTTTGTTGCACTTGTATATGCATTTCCCTGTGTTTTATTATTATTATTCCTGTTTTCTGCTAGTCTAGGTAATGCTAGACTGGGGTAAGGCTTTTCTGTGTTACGAGTTGTTGTTTGATGCAGTGGTTAAGCGATAAACCTGCATACTCGTTTCGGTTCAGTGAAGCCTAGGTTGTCTTCGCGGCTGACTGTGTTGAGTTAATAATTTACAGTGCGTGAGGGCAAGAGCCTAACCACCCTGTATTTTATTAACAGTTTGTTTTTACTTTGTCAAGGAGCCGGGAGAAAACCAGATACAAGGGATCTGGATTTCTCAAAGTGCACTTGTTAGTTTTAACATAATACTTTAAACAGTTGTGAGGACTTCGCTAGGCTACGAGCCATTTTTGCTCAGTCACTGCTACCGTTTGCCCACAGTACCCCAGCTAGACTTTACTCGATTAGTAGATACAGAATAGTATTGAAGCTTTCCTTATGTATGATATTGTTTATGCACTATTGATTTCATGTGTTGCAAGCTTGGCTACTTTAGTGATTAGTGGCCCACGAGCACAATCCGAGTAGGCTATTGCCGTTGCATTTGCGGAGTACTTCTTTTTAATGTTTGCCATTTACTATTGCATATTCTTTTAATTATTCTTATGCCAATTTAAACCTTTAATAGTATTTAATTGCCAGTGTTTTTGCTTATTGAATTACTGTTCAAAATCCGATACGTACTTCTTACGAGCATCCGAGAAGCATCTAACTTTTTTCATAAGATTCCTTGCTCGATGCTTAAGGACTATTAATTAACGTAATGTAATAGTGCCGATCCGAAGTAGAGGGTGGAGGACTTCTTAAGTTCTTTGTCAAGGGTGGATTACTTCGGCTTCGGCCAACACTATTCTTTGGTGTTGTTGTTTCTTACTTCATTGTTTGATTGTTGACCAGACTAGATAATTCCTGTCTCTTTATTAGTCTGTTGTTGAACACTAGTACCGAGTTCTTGTATACCCCGTTATAGCAGATTGAACTCTGGAGGGTATTGGTGTTTTTTGTTCGGCTGGCAGTACTCAGGGGTTGGGATCGTGTGTTTCCGTTGTGGCAGCGAGCCGTATTCGAGTCCTGATTGAGAACCCTTGTGTACCCGAGTGCCAGGTCGTAACAACAGAAATATTCTTACTTTAATATTTATCTTTCAAGACTTTTGTAGAATTAATAGTCCTTCTTTAGATGTAACTTATTGGGTTCATAACCATAGCCTACTAAGCTTCGGTTAAATAATAATTCTTTATAAATACTACATGACTTTAATTAGTTTCAGTATTTTTCCATAATTAAAGAGTATCAGTCAATAAAGGATACCAAGTCCTAAGATCCAAAAGGAAAGGAGGCAACAACAGGAAATAATTTTATTAGATTTTACTTTTGTTTTGCCTTCAGCTGACTGATACCTTAATATATATCTCTGTGCTATTTAGATTCATCAAGTTAACCACTTGAGGATCAAGGTACGTAACAGAAGAGTGGCGACCTCGCCAGGATTCGTTTCATACAGTTTCACTCAGTTTCATTACCGTTTCACTACTTACCCCTTATTGGCGGCGCTCGACTTAAGTCGTGCACCAATTTGCAGCAAGTTAGGAGCATTATTAAGGCTTTTAAAGGGTTAAAACTTAGTGCAAATGGCCGGGAGCACAGCGGGCCAGACAGCCGACTCCCAGGGCTTACCGCCGCCCATTAACTCATGTTCCCTGTGTTCTCGAGAGGCCGGCAGTGTAGCCAGTAGTGAGCATAGCTGGGAAAAATATACCGATATATGCTAAACTCCCATGTTCGTGGCATTACTGCAAGAGAACCACGAGTGCTACGTAGCTCTTTCTTGTCTCATTTTGAAGCTTTTAGTGCCTAGTTTTTTTGCTAAATATATATTTTTTTCATGCAGACGCTTGATTTATCATGCAGGAGGGCCTGAATATGCCCAAATGAGCCCAAAACACCCCGCTAGACAAGGGTTAAAAATCAAATATTAATCATGCCTGATCTAATTAATGAAGAAGATGCTAAGAGTTTTCATAGAATCAGACCCCACAGCCCCTGATATTGACCGTCTGTCAAAATCCGAACTGAAAGTGCTTGCCTCACATCTCCAATTAACTGTCTCAAACATGTCTAAAGTAGAAGTGGCTCAGACCATAAAAACCCACCTGTTCCCTGTAGAAGACGGGGAGGGTGACTGAGCAGTTGGTGGGATCCCGAGTAAACCTAGCCAACTTGATGAACAATTGCCACCTGGTTTTACCGTTGATCAAGTACTAGAACTAGCCAGAATAAAAGTCGAACAAGCCAGAGCAACGACCGACCGAACAATATCAATATCAATATCAAATAGCTCAACTAAATGTCAATACAAATGCTCCCTTAATTGCTCCACCTCTGGGATTGACCATGACCAGTGTCATTCCACCTTTCACTGAGGATAATGTGCAGGATTTCTTTGTTTTGTTTGAGGAAGTTGCTGGAGGTATGAGGTGGACAAGAGATCAATGGCCTTTTATGTTACAGACCGTTTTGACAGGGCAGGCTCGAGCCACGTATTTGTCAGAAGTAGCAGAGGTTAGGCAGGATTATGACAATCTCAAAGAAGCTATCCTAAAAACCTATCAATTACAGCCTGAGGCTTCCAGGCAATCTTTCCGTAAAAACCAGAAGAAAGTAGAAGAAACCTATAAGGTATTTGCCAGGACCATGACTAAAACTTTCAATCATTGGGTCAAGAGTAAGAAAGTCACAAGCTACAACGATCTGAAGGAGTTGGTCCTGTTAGAAAATTTCCTATGGAAAATTGATTCTTCTGTAGCCTATCATTTAAGGGGGAAAAATTTAGATTGTCTTGCCGACGCCGCTGACATGGCTGACACATACGTGCTCAACAACAAATTTTGTGGAAAGAAGCCCTACGATAATTCTAGTTCTAATTTTAAGTATCCCAATCACAAATCTGACAGACCCAGTCACAAGCCTGTAACGTCTTCCCCAGCTAGCCAAAATAGAATTGTTCCCCCAACTAAAAATGCGACTCAGGGCAATGGTAACAGAGGTGGGGCCCGAAGTATTAGTAATGCTCAAAGAGGGAACGTTCCCGTATCCCCTAAAGTATGAACTTTTTGTGGCAAGAGAGGCCACCTAGCTTATCAGTGCTGGGCCAAGGAGAGAACCGAGAGATTGGGGCAGACAGTTTCCGCCGTATCTCAAACTCCATATGTGCCTTTAATGCAGGACTCCCGACAGAAGGAGTACCTAGCACCAAAAGTTCCTTTAATACAGGACTCCCGACAGAAGGAGTACCTAGCAGCTAACGTAAACCATCTAGACAGGGGTGTAGTAGCATGTGTGGTGCAACCCACTAGGGTTAAGCCAATAATAATTTCACCATCAGTGCAGGACAGTTACCGTCCCTTTATTTCATCTGGCAATGTGAGTTGTTGTTGTTGTTCCCCAAGCTGCCTGGCCGAACAGCCCCAAGGCCCCGAGCAAGGCGAAGGCCATAACTGAGCGCCCCCACAGAACCCTCCCCGCCGACCACAATAAAACCAGGGTGACCGAAGCCACTCCATGGCGGGGAGCTTGAGGAGGGTGCGGAAACGCCCGGGAAACCAAAGCCCCACCCAGGGCCCTGTGCCCCTCAGCAATTATGAAGAGAAAGTGGAGGGGCAAGGGAAAAATGTGACGCTTTGGCTTCCAATCTTGGTAGATTGGGAGGTCAATCCACGTTAGAGACGCCGTCACTTGAGATCTAGAAAATATATAAGTAAAAGGAACAGTCAGAGTAAGCTATGGGTATGGCAGAGATTGCTCAGTTCTCACTCTGATAGACCAGCCCATCACCATATGACTAGAACCCAATCCTCTCAGCATCAGGAAGGCCCTAGAAAGCCGCCTTTGGCGGGGGGATAGCTCCCCTATTTCAACCCTTTTCGGGGTTGGGCACCCGCCATGCAATGTGAGTTTAAATGGTTGTGGTGTAGATGGAGACAGCCACACAGACCAATCCATGACGGGGCCTGGGATGTCCATCAAGTAGTAGTCCCCAAACCTTGTCGTAGAGATATCTTGGAAATGGCACATTGTATACCATTGGCAGGAAACTTAGGTGTGAGAAAAACTCTAGACAGAATCAGAGCCCACTTTCACTGGCCAGGAATGCGTGCAGATGTAGTGGAGTTTTGTAGAGTGTGTCACACTTGCCAGATGACAGGAAAACCCAATCAGAAGGTGCCTGTACATCCTCTGGTGCCCTTGCCCGTCTTCGAGAATCCTTTTACTCGGGTGGTAGTGGACATTGTAGGCCCATTGCCTAAGACTTCCCAAAGTAACAATTAACTATTATGGACATGTCAACTCGCTACCCAGAGGCTATACCCTTAAGGACTACCTCTGCTTCAACTGTCATCAAGGAACTGCTCAAATTCTTCACCAGAATGGGTTTCCCCCATGAGGTGCAAAGTGATCAAGGAACTAATTTTACCTCTAACATTTTTCAGCAGTCCCTGAAGGAGTTGGGTATCGAGCATGTTAAGTCGAGCACCTATCACCCAGAGAGTCAAGGGGTTCTCGAACGGTATCATCAAACATTGAAAGGAATGTTGCGTAAATATTGTACAGAGACTGGAGTTGAGTGGGATAAGGGGGTACCTTTTCTTTTATTTGCTACTTGTGAGGTTCCAACTGAATCCCTGGGTTTTTCCCCTAATGAGCTAGTTTTCGGTCACCAGGTAAGAGGTCCTTTGCAACTATTGCAGGATAGCCTAGTTGGCCAGGAGGGGAACCAAAACCTCCTCAAGTATGTTTCAGATTTCAAAACCCGGCTGAGATCCTCATGCGAGTTTGCAGCTCAAAACTTGACAGTGGCTAAAAGCTCCATGAACCCCCTTTTTGGCCAACCTTTATCTGCCAGGTTCAGGGGCCCATATAAGATCGTTCAGAGGGTGAGCATTACCGATTATCTAGTAACTACCCCAGACAGGAGAAAGCCCACGCAAGTATTCCATATAAATATGTTGAAACCCTACCATAGATCCCTTGATTCCTCTCCTCCAGATTCTCCCACTGTGGCAGTGAATGTCAGGACCTGTGGACAGCCTGGTGCGGATGAAGTCTTCAGTTCTCTTACTGACCCGCAACAGACTGTTCCAGAGCCTGAAGGTATCCATGCAGACTTTGACTTGCCATGTAGCCTATCCAACTTTCAGTATAACTCAGTAGCTTGGGGGGAATTACCATCTAAACTATGTCATCTTCCCTCTGATCAAGGGAACCAACTAATGTCTGTTTTATCTCAGTCTCCCAGTGTGTTCCGTGATACTCCAGGGCTCACTTCTTTGGCCTTGCACGACATCGACGTAGGGGATGCAACTCCCATTAAACTATCCCCCTACCGTGTCTCACCACAACGCAGGAGTATACTGCAGGTCGAGCTTGACTTTGTTATCAAACGAGCTGATCACAAGGGCCTTAAGCCAGTGGAGTAGTCCGGTCATAATTGTGCCAAAGCCAGACGGGAGCCATAGGTTATGTATGGACTATAGGCAAGTTAATGCTGTCACAAAGAACGATACCTACCCACTGCCACGGATCGACGACTGCATTGACCAGATTGGTACAGCCACCTATATCAGGAAGATTGACTTAATGAAGGGATATTGGCAAGTAGCTCTCACCCCTAGAGCGAGGGAAATATCATGGTTTGTAGTCAACAATCAAGCCTTCTGGTGTAACGTAATGCCCTACGGCTTGAAAAACGCTCCAGCTACATTCCAGCGCCTCATGAATTTGGTGACTAAAGGGGTACCTGGATGCGTTGTCTACATCGATGATATTCTTATCTTTTCACAGTCATGGGAGGAGCATCTTTACCAACTTAGATTGCTGTTCTTAAATCTTGCTGATGCCAATCTGGTGGTTAATCTTAAGAAATACACCTATGTAAAGAGTACGGTCCAGTATCTAGTATATACGGTAGGTCAGGGGTAGGTTGCACCTCCTCAAGCAAAGGTAGAGTCTATTCTAGAATTCCCAACTCCTAGCACTAAGAAACATATCCAAAGGTACCTAGGAATGATTGGTTATTATAGGCGTTTCATCTTAAACTTTTCTAGGTTAACAGCTCCCCTGACAGATCTTCTCCGTAAGGATGTGAAGTTTGAGTGGTCCTCCGAATGTGAGGAGGCCTTTAATGCTACCAAATATATTTGATCTAATTATCCTGTACTCCGAGCTCCTGATTTTAACAGATCTTTTTCCCTAGCAGTGGATGTGAGCAATACCGGGGTTGGTGCAGTATTGCTACAGGAAGACGACTGTGAAGTATTGCATCCTGTGTGCTATTTTAGTAAAAAATTAAATTCTGCTCAACGTAACTATTTAGTCATTGAGAAGGAGCTGTTAGCATTAATTTTATCCCTTGAATACTTTGCTGTCTATGTGCAATCTGCCTCTGGTGCCATCACTGTGTATACTGACCATCACCCCTTAACATTTTTGCATAAGTTCCAAAATATAAACCAAGGACTGACCAGGTGGAGTTTGTTGCTGCAGGAATACTCCCTGGATGATAAACATATTAAGGGGGTCCAGAACGTGCTAGCCGATTGCCTATCACGTATCTATTAAAGATTACATTTACCGGGTTGGTCACATACAGCGGTAAGATTAACTTAATGAGAGGATTTTGGCAATTAGCTCTCCCTTGTAGCAAGGTAAATATCACTCTTTAGTAGTGCGCTTTCAAGCCTTCAGCTGTGAGATAATGCCTTGCAGTTCCAATAACGCTCCAGCTACATTCCGGCTATGTTCTGATGTGGTACCTGGAGACGTTGACTACTTTGGGTGATATCCTTATTATATCCTCATTATAATCTTGCTGTTGCCAATCTGGTGGTGAATCTATTTATGTATTATGTTTAATATTATGTACTATACTCCTTAAACTCTTTTCTAGGGGGGAGGTCTGACATACGGAGCCCTGTATGTTTATTTAAGAGTTATAATTCAGAGTTGAAGGAGTGCCGAATCACCCAGGCGGCGAAGCAGACCAGCGAGTGGGAAACCAGCTCGTCTGCATACCAGCAAACAAGCCTTCACACCTGCGTGCGTCATAGGGGACCCTGCAAACTACTTCGATGACCCGACGCTATGACGATGATCGACGCCAATCGACGCCAATCGACGCCATTGGACCACGCACCTCTTACGCAACTAAAGGAGCTGTGATTGGGGCGCGCACCATCCCCCGCCTCCTGATTCGTTCCTACACCATTATTGCTTAGTAGGGCCTATATAAGACCCGAGTAGTGGGCATTCAAATCAGTCTCATTTGTAGTTGGGAAGGTGAACTTGCAGCTGGAGGAAGACGGGGTGAAGTATTATAATGGGATTGTGACTGTCAGTCAGATTATATAAGTGTGTGTTAAGTGTGTTCGGTGTAAACACTTACGTTATGTTGGTTAGTGAGATATGTGATTGGGAATTAACTTTAACGCTGCTATTATGTACTTAACTATTTTAGTTGACTGACTTGTGGACTAAAGCAACTCTTCAAGTAATTGGGTTATGATAAAAGTAATACTATTGTTTTACATTAAATATATATCTAACTTTTTATGTGACTTTGATATTAATCCTGATAATAATAATATAATACTATTGACTCCCTCCGACATATTATGTTCCAATAAGTGCGAGGAGGCGGGAGCCCCGGGATCATTGCCACTGCCCCGCACTACACTCACAACAACACTGCGGCCGTTAGAATTATCGGAGGTGAATGAGGTTGCCACCAACGGTTTTATCGTATGGTAACTTCTCGGACTTACTGAGATCATATGACGCAAAATCGCGTCATAACCTTATTGGAGAGGTATAGAGATAAGTCCATATGACGCGATCGCGTCATATATGTCTGGGGGAGTTAACGTAAAACAAGAACCAAGAATAATAACTACATTAAATATAAATAAAAGGACATGATATAAGAAAACGATCTATTCATTTAAAAAAAGGTAAGAAACCGAAATATTCTTACTTTAATATTTATCTTTCAAGACTTTTATAGAATTAATAGTCCTTCTTTAGATGTAACTTATTCGGTTCATAACCATAGCCTACTAAGCTTCGGTTAAATAATAATTCTTTATAAATACTACATGACTTTAATTAGTTTCAGTATTTTTCCATAATTAAAGAGTATCAGTCAATAAAGGATATCAAGTCCTAAGATCCAAAAGGAAAGGAAGCAACAACAGGAAAATAATTTTATTAGATTTTACTTTTGTTTTGCCTTCAGCTGACTGATATCTTAATATATATCTCTGTGCTATCTAGATTCATCAAGTTAACCACTTGAGGATCAAGATACGTAACAATATATATATGCATAAATGTGTTGCTTTTCGGTGTGAGCGTCCTAGGTTCGAATCCCCGGACTGCCACATGTGTTTGTTAATTTCATTAATCGAGTTTAGGAGTAAAGTTGGTTGGTGGAGAGGACATAATAATATGTATATATATATATATATATATATATATATATATATATAGTATAATACACACAAATACACGTGAGCTAATAAATGTCCAAATACTTCCAGCCGGGATCGAACCTCCAATATTCAGAAAGAGTGTCGAAGCTTTTAATCCACTATACCACGGCGTGGTGAAATTTTTTTATTTAAATCCGATTGTAGCTTATTACTGGATTCTTCTACTCTCTTTGTGTCACCAGCAAACATTGAACTAGTGTTAATTAGTACTACATCAATGTCATCTATATAGATAAGAAGCAAAACTGGCCCAGTACCGATCGCTGAGGCACTCCACTATAATCAGGCTCCCACTCAGAGTCTACTCCATTTATCACCATTCTCTCCCGTTTTCTGTTTATGAGCCAGCTTTGTATTCATGCTTGATTTATGCCTATAAAACCTAACATTTCAATGTATTCAACAATATTCCGCATGTGGAACCTTTTCAAAAGCCTTTTGGAAATATAATTAGATTATGGCTAGTGATTTAGTAGAGTCATTATACAGTATGTAAATAGAGTATCATCAAATTGAATAAAATGTATCTGGCATACCGTACTAGATCTAAAGCCATGTTGGATATCTCTGATAACCTTCGTTGATTCTAGATAATCTACAATTTTTTCTCTTATAAATATTTCCAGATATTTTCCAAGTAGTGACGTTAATCAAATGTGTCTATAATCACTTGGTTGGGCCATGTTTTTTTTTTTTTTTTTTTTTTTAATATTGGCACAATATTTGCAGTTTTCCAATCATTTGGTACGGTGGCCTACTGAAGTGACTAGTTAAATATGTAAGTTTTGGACTGGGCTGCATAGTATTTCCTGTTTTCAAAATTCTTGGGTTGATGGTATCTGGTCTGGGAGTTATGCTGTATTAGTAGTTAAATTGTTCAACTTGCATATAACTTCACTTAGGCTTCTAGTAAAATTTCCTATTTCGTGTGCCATAATGTTGATCTTTGAGGTAGTATTATATTCTTCCTTACCAAAGACGGAACAAAAATATTCTTTAAGCAATTGTTTAATGTTTTTGTCGCCTATTACTGTCTGGTCATCATATATTTGTGGTCTTATTCTAGTAATCTGTCTATTACCCTACTATTAACATAACCTTAGAAATGCTTTGATTTTTATTACACTTTCTTTGGCTATGTAACTTTCATAATTACTCTTCTCTCATAGTATTTTGACTTTGTTTGTATAAATAGCTTCTTAAGTTTTCTTTATCTATGAAATTTTTACTCAGTTTATGCAATTTATTCCTTTCTCTTAACCCAGCAATTATGATAGGCATAACGGAAGGCTTGCCTGATAGACCGCGATAGGTCTCATGGAAGCACAGTTTTCTAAAGTGTTCAAACCACGGCAAAGGACGGATACGTAAGGAAGTTGGGTGAAAACTAGGATTAAGTGTCCACTCTCGATATTCAACACCGTAAAACACTCACAACTCACACACAAAACCATTATTCCTACCTCATCATCACGGAGGCAATAGCAGCACTCAGGGACCATCCATCAACCTAAGTATATCCTATGTAAATATACACGAGAGGAAGAGGTAAATACCCAAATCGAGTAAAAGCACTTTACAAACAGTGGAGGAGGGGAGGATGCTGCAATTTTACTCCTTTCTCCCTCCCGCTCGCAGCTCCGCAGTTGTTTATCTGACTGTATTCTTTACAAAAACATTCTCTACAACTACTTTCTGGTTCCTAATTCTTCATGTGTGCCATAAACTTCAAACTATGCACATTTGGCTTTATAATATTTGTTTATATGGGAAATATAAGGTATATTCTAATAACCCTCCCTTCCTCCTTCTCTCATCTGCAGCCTCGTTAATTGCTTATGCAGCCACCTACTTCAACTGCTGACCACAACCATACCATAACCACATCCTTTTATGAGAGAAAATAAAAATATGTTGGGATGGAGAAATGCGTTTCCAACATATTGATATACTTTTAATTGTGTTTTGTTGCAAGAGTAGTAGTTTTGTAAGGATTTACGCACCACAGATGGGTCAATTCAAACCTATTATCGCTCTCCTTCGGTTAGCACCTTACTTATATTCTTATTGAACCAAGGAGGCTTGTTGTTTTCAGTATGCATTTGTATGATTCTAGGGTACGTATTTTTGCTGTGCAGTCATTAATGTATACTTAAATATGTACATGACCCCGTCCCAGCAATGAAGCAACTCTGGGGGCCCCAATACCAGGTATGCCCTGCTTGGCTCGAGGGAGCGGCCCTGCTGCTCCCCCCAGTCGAGCAGGGATGCCAGCTGTGACGAGTGTAGGGCAAACCCCTCGTAACCCCTGCACTTCAATGGGCGGCGGATTCTCTAGACCCATTTTGACTTTATGGGGTGGTTGTGGCGGTGCCGAAGAGTCACGGACCCAAAGACACACTCCGGGGTTTAACTTTCGGAAGGTCTCCAGGTTGGAGCCTGGAACATAACCCTTTCAGATAATGACCGACTACCTCCCTTATCTGAGGAGCTGCGGTGGCTGGGTGTCGACATAGTGGCCCTCTCTGAGGTGAGACGTCCTGGTTATGGCGAGATCAGCTGTGATGGTTATACATACTACTGGTAGCAATGGTGCTCGCCAGAGGGGGAGGGTAGCTGTTGCGATCTCTACTAACCTGGTTTCCGCAGCTATGGAGGTTACACCTGTTGATGCGCGTATGATACTAGTGACGATGAAACACTCATTGGGCTTCATCTCTCTTATTGCAGTGTATGCTCCTACCGAGATGAGAGACATACAAGAGAAGGAACTGCTCTTCACCAAGCTTAACTCTATTGTTGAACAATGCCACCCTCGGGACGCCATCATTGTTCTTAATTAAAATGTAAAACTTGCAAACTAAACAAACCAAAATTGGGACAAGGACAATATAAAGTCAAATTAAATTATCAAAATCGCTATGTGGAAACAACGCTTACTAAAATGAAAATTATTAAATAAAAGAACACAATCCACCACATAGGGTGTACATTACTACATGAGCAGTTAATCTGTTTCCCAAGCAAACTAATCGCACATATAACAACGCACTATCGTCACGTTAAAGGAAGTAGTCAAGTTTGGGAAGTCCGGGACGTTCTGGCAAATTTGACTAAACTCTGCATGAATAAAGAAACTACATGTTAAATGTCAAAATATTATTTAAAATCAAATTTGCAACATGACAAGACATTAACAATAGTACAAAATACAAATATTAATAAGATATCTATACTATTACAAAATAATATATAAAATGCAGTACAGCACTCACTAACGATAGTGCTATCGGGTAGGTACCTGTAAGCATAGCATGCCTCAAGTGACCCCAATCAATAACTACCCTACAAATAACCTACATTTATAGCACAAATAAACTAAGGAAATCGCAAAAGTAAGCAATTGATACTATCGACAATGAATACATATAATATAAAGACAAATAATTGCAAAATATGAAGTAACAACATATTTAAACAAAGAGTACTCTTTTAACAAGAACAATAAATTTAAAAAATCATCAATATTAATATTAATGATAGAAAAAGAAAAAGATAAACAATAAATACAGACAAAAAACAATAAATACAGACAACAAGTAGGCAGAGGTTATACAAGAAACTTCAAGTTAAAAATGCTTGATTAAAATTATTGATGTCAAATTTTAGAATACAGTCACAATAATTGACCCTAAAAAGATTAAATTTATGGAACAATTTACTTGCCTCAAAACCTCTGTCCACTAAGAGTCTGTATAGTAACCTAGCTCTAGCCCAAAAGTCATCTACTTTAGTGCAGATTTTACAAAATCTTATTAATTGGGAATAAAAACAATTATAAGTAATTTTACTATCGATATTACTACTAGGGAAAGGAAAGTTTATTACGTTAAAATTTAAATCATCAACTTTGTGATATACTTTAAGTATACACTGTTCATTAACAATCTCTATATTTATATCAAGAAAATTTCAACTTTATAATTTACGTTACATTGTGTGAGGGGAATAGAATTAGGGTAAATAAGTTTAGCAACTTGATTAAAATTTAAGAAATTGCAAACGAGAATATCATCAATATACCTACTATTATTACTTAACAATTTAGCAAGTGCTAATTTTTCTGGGATTTTATTTTTCTTGCTACTGTCAACTAAGTCTTTTATATATTTAAATTCTAAAGCAAGCAAGAATAAGTCTGCAATTAAAGGGCCCGAATCTAACATAAGTATTGAAAAGGAGGAATTTAAGGGCATCTTTAAGTTTAGTTCTATCAAAATATACAGAACTAGTGGGAGTAGAGCTAAGTGATGCATTATTAAAATATGTATAAACATTTATGAAATAATTACCATTCCCAACGAACCTGTCAAAGTGCAAATCTATAATAAAGCAAAGCTCTGAATATACTAAATCTAAAGGCAAATTGGTATACAAAGTTGAAAAGTCGAAGCTATGTACCGAGGTAACTTTCGGCATGGTATTTATTTTATCAATAACTTCTAACGAATTTACGAAGTTACGGGCACGTATAGGGCTGGCTACGAAATATGTGTCGGTCCTCATGGTTCTGGCACCAGGAATGTCAACAGCTCTCTCTTCCTAAACTTCGCAAGGTCCAGGAAGTTGAGGATTGCGGGGACCTGGTTCCAGAGACCAGATCCACACCGCTGAACCTGGTATTCCAATGCTGGTGGTATGGCTAAGGAGATTGATCATATACTTGTAAGCACTCGTTGGAGAAACCTTCAGAACTGCAGAGTCTTTATGAGTGCCAAGTTCTTTGCTACCGACCACAGACTTGTTGTTGCTACACTGAAGCTACAACTCAAATCTAGAAAAATCTCAAAATGTTATCCCCCCGGGTTTCATCTTCAGAGGCTCAAGGATGAGGAGTGTGCAAGGCAGAATGCAGTAGCAGTATCAAATTGATTAGAAGTGCTTGACTCGCTGGAGGCCACTGTAGAACTGTGGGTAAACTTTAAAAATGGAACCCTGTCAGCAGCTGCTGAATGCATTGGAGTTAAACCAAGGTCAAGGAGGGGTTTCCTATCAGGTGAAACACTGTAAACCTATCAGGTGAAGCACCGTAAAACCAGAACTTCACTGAGGGGAGATAAGGAGAGGTATGTCAGGGGAATCACTGAGGAGGTCGAGGGCCATTTACCTTCTGATGACATTAGGCTTCTTACCAAGCCCTGAAGAACTCCACTCTAAGCCTGGCCCCCAGACTGGTTCAGTTCGATAGGCAGATGGCCAATTCACATTGGGTGATGAAGAGTGTAAGTAGAGTACTTTGAGCAGTTGTACATGGCCAGGGCTCCCAATAGTCAGCTTCATGCAGTGAATGTCCTACCACCGGTGCCTGATCCGCCAATTAACGAAGACCCTCCCTTCCTTGCTGAAGTAAAGAAGACCGTGGCTAAGCTAAAGGGCGGGAAAGCTCCTGGTGTTTGTGGCATTCCCCAAGAACTGCTGAAAATTGGTGGAGAGTCCATGGTCCATGGTCCATGGGTTACATGCGGTCTTGACTGCTGTATGGCAGACAGGTACCATTCGTCCTGACTGGGAAAAGGGTCTCGTCACCCCTATCTGGAAAGGAAAAGGGGACCGTCAAGACTGCAATAACTAACGTGGTATAACACAGCTCAGCATGTCAGGCAAGGTCTTCGCCCATATTCTACTGATGCGAATCAGAGGCCATCAGCTACACGAGCAGACCTGAGCAATCTGGATTCACACCCAAGAAGTCAACAATTGACCTGATTCAGGCACTTCGGCTTCTTGTGGAGCGCAGACTAGAGTTTCGACAGGGGCTGCTCGCAGTCTATGTCGACCTCAAGAAGGCGTTTGACTCAGTGCATCGAGAGTTACTCTGGGAGCTGCTACGGTTACGTGGGATCTCCACGGCGATCATCGACCTGTTGTCTGGACTCTATACAGGAGCAAAGAGTGCTGTTAAAAGTGTAGGGTGAACATCTTCCTTCTTCCCTGTGAGCTCAGGTTTAAGACGGGTGTGTTCTAGCACCTACACTTTTCAATACTTGTACGGACTGGTTACTGGGCCAGACAGTTGGGCATAGTCGCTGTGGAGCTATCTTTGGCAATCTCAGAATCACAGATCTTGATATTACAGATGACGCAGTGATCCTAGAGGAGACATTGGACCCTCTCAGATTGGCCCTGGAGGCACTCTATGAAGAGTCAGAAGAGCTGGGTCTGAAAGTCTCTTGGGCTAAGACCAAAGTCATAGCATTTGTCGAGTTGTTGGATGATGCCGTTCAATCTGTTCATGGATGTGGTGAGGACTTGGAGATCTTGGATGAATTTACATATGAGGAGGTCCGTGCCAGAGGGGCCAACTCGCCACATTTTAAAAAACAGCGCTCTAGCTGGTTCCCGGTCCGTGAAATTCTTGGGAATCATCTGGCAAAAAAAAACATCCGACTTTCATCCTTATAGCAACTGCATATAGGGTTGAGCGACCCTTGTTTTTGTCGTTTGGCAGACCGTTTATGGGTGTGAATCTTGGTAGACAGAGGGGCCAACTCGCCAATGCGCTCAGCCAATGAGAGCGTGGCTACGACGTGGGGAATTAAATGGCCGCCCGCCCGACCACTCACAGGCGCTGTACGAGACGTGCTTCAGTAGTCACGCTCAAACCGAGTTAGAGTCAACACACGAGTGACTACCTCCGCTACTTTAAACATCAATAACTCAAAACTCTACTCGTGGCGAGTTGGCCCCTCTGGCACGGACCTCCTCATATCTTGGCAGCATGATCCACAACAGTGGTGATGATTTAAATCGTCACTTCGGCTTAGCTTGGGGTGTTATGGATTCACTCAACAAAAGTATAATTATGGTGTTGTCGATACCTATGCAGAAAGATGAAGTTGCGGATCATCAAGACACTGGTGCTCCCTTTCTTACTGTATGGCTGTGAGACATGGACACTCAAGAGTGTTTTGAAGAAACTTATAAATTTCTTTAGTACTAAATGTCTCCGCAGGATCATGGATTATCGCTGGTACGATCGCGTATCAAGCCAGCGACTACTCCGTGAAACTGACTCGAGGCATATTAGTTCCATAATCAGTGAACGCCAACTTCGGCTATATGGGCATGTGGTTTGCCTCCCCAAGGCTGATCCCGCTCACCAGAAGAAAGCCCTGAGTGGAGGAGGCCGGTGGGAAGACCACGGAACTCATGGCTGCAAGAAGTCGGTATATCATGTGATGGAATACTTAATATTGACCAGGCAGGTGACTGGAGGCTTTCCAGGGAGGATCCCTTTGGGTGGCGTCAGTGGGTGAGTGCGGCCACGCGCTGTAATGGCGTATTGATTGATAAATATGTCCCATTGTTTGCTTGTTTTGTCTATATTGCTAAGCTGTATATGCATGTCACTGGCAAGTCTATCAGCCTCTCGTGCATGTATGAGGGTGGAGGGGGAGTGTAGAGGAGTATGACCGGATGTATTTCATGTGGGTGGAAGGAAGTAAGACGGGAATTTAGAGCAAAAATGTAGAATAAAGGAGTAGGGCGAAAGACACATGTAGGGGGAGGACAGGAAATGGTGGTAAGGAGACATACCACCCAATCACATAATTATTACTTCGCCAGCCTGCACACTATTGGCCAAGCAGTGCAGAACCGTAACCAGGTGGTCGGTGGTACAGAGTGGATGGACCAGGTGTATTGGCCAGCTTTGAGGAGGTGAAAAAGATAAGCAGCAGATCCCACCAATTTATTAGAGGACAAATATGGGCCTGAACAGAATTAAGAGAGGAAGATAAATATTTGACAGAGGCCTTGTGTCCCAACAATAAAATATATCTGTCCTTATAGGGCAACCAAAGATAAACATAAATAGACAATTGATGGAATAAACTATGAATGCCTGAGAGTTTTGAGTAAATAATATAGAAGTTTATTTTGACAGAGTTACATCAATGAGAAACAGGACACATGGACACAACTCTCTGAGATTCTAGGTTTAAGAGTTTTGAGTAGATAATATAGAAGTATATTAGACAGAATTACATAATTGAGAAACAGGATATATGTACCCAACTCTTTGAGATTGTAGGTGATGAATGTAACTACAGTAGGTGTTACCGTAATGATGCCCACAACTTATGTGGGTTACAAGTATAGGATTTTTGTTAGGATAGAATTAGCTTGAGATATAGTTAGCCTTCATTATTTGGAAACCTTTTGTTAAACGGAAACTATATATATTATTAATTTAGATATCACCTTGTTGAAGCATTCTTTCGATCCCGCGTAATATCCATTAAAGTAATCAAAGGATATATTGCTTCTTGATAGTTTCTGTTATTGCTATTGTACAGTTGTTGTGCCTCGTGGACCGGAGTCGAAGTAGGTTAAAGCTCTGAAAGCGATCATACAGACAGGTTATAATGGGAACTTAAAATTCCGAAGTACAATATATATACTGTATTGTCGTAAGTATTCAACTCTTCAGTTTGAACATATTTCGACCAGGACCGAAAATCAATGGTTAGGAGGAATTATTCCTACCCTAGTAGATCAGCATTTTAGATTATATACAACAATAATAATAACAATAATAGTCACTGCTCCTTTATCTGTAGTAACTATGTTGAATTTGCTGCAGGTGAGTTTCTCAGTGACCCCCATGGGGGGTTGGCTTGTACACTGGGAAAGAGAGGTTTAGCATGACTTACCTCACTGATCATTCAGACTGAGCTGAGAAAAAGAGAGAGACAGAACTTTATATAATTGTTTACCTCATGTGTTGTACTAATCATACATTAGTATGCATTAGTATAGAGTCTGGCACAAATCTTTAAATTCCAAACTGCCCTCCATCTGCGCCTTTGTCTCTAATTTCCTTTCCGGCCGTTCCATAGCTGCGGTTGTGGACGGCCATTGCTCACTTCCTCATCCTATCAACTCCGGTGTTCCTCAGGGTTCTGTCCTATCTCCTATTCTCTTTCTAATTTTCATAAATGATCTTCTCAACTGTACATCCAGTCCCATCCATTCATATGCAGACGACTCTACGTTACGCCACTCAATTAGTTTTCCAGAACGCCCCAACCAGCAGTCCCTCAAAAGCAAACGTAATGAACGTAATCTTCTGATCTAGCTAATATTTCCAATTGGGGTAGAGAAAACCTTGTTGCATTTAATACTTCCAAGACTTAATTTATCCATCTTACTACACATCAGGAACCTCCAGAGGACTATCCCTTATACTTCAACAATACAAAAAACAACCCGCCAACTTCTCTCAATGTTCTTGGTGTCTCTTTTTCTTCTGCTCTTACTTGGAAGGACCATATTACCAGTTTTGCTAAGGCAGCCTCCCAGAAGCTGGGTGTGCTGAACCGCCTCAAAGGGTTCTTCACCCCTGTGCAGCTTCTTGCTCTGTACAGGGGCACAGTCCGTCCTTGTATTGAGTATTGTTCATATGTGTGGGGAGGATCCTCTCACACCGCACTCCTAGACAAAGTAGAAAGGAAAGCCTTTCGTATCATTATCTCCCGTCCACTCACCAACTCTCTGCAATATCTCTCGCTATTGTATCGCTACTACAATAATCAGTGTTCCTCGGAGCTTTCCCAGTGTATACCACCTCCTCTACGTAGGGTACGTAGTACCCGCCTTGCAACACAATCCCATGCCTACTCTGTGCAACTCTCCAACTCAAGAGTGAAACGATATTCTCAGACTTTCTTCTATTCAACTGCCGAGCTCTGGAACTCTCTCCCAGAATCAGTCTTTCCCTCTTCCTATGTCTTAAATTGCTTCAAACTCTGTGTGTCTAGGCATTATAGCTCGAACGTCCCTTGATTTTGGCCCTGTCACTCTTTCAACGCTGGGAGAGGCACTCGCTGCAGGCAGTTATGCCTTTTGTCTCCCTCTTTCACATAGAAAAACAAACAAAACTTCTATTTCCAATACTTAACAATAGGATTCCTTTGGAATGAGAACAAAGAGAAAATGAGAAATCAGTATAGTTGAGCAATGATAAAATATTATAAACCTAACCAAAAAGTAGATGAGACGAGAGTCACGCATGATGACGAACAACAAGGTATGGACAAGGTATATTTTGCTACCGAAATATAGAAGTTGTATCATTCATGTGATCTCCCTGGTTTTCACTTCACAGACTCATTTACACTCACTCCCAATCACTCTGACATGAAGCCCTCCCTTGATTTATAATGATAATAAACATATGGAAGATGTTAGGTTCGGTTGACTAACATACGCATTGCCATATGTACGAACAACCCAAAATTGTGTATCACCAGCATTAGGAAAGTCCTCTGGGAGTACAAGTATTCAACAATCTACATAATGTCCATGTCTGACTAATCATTCCCTATGCTTCACAATCAAGGCGGCACGCCAGCAGATTCAATCTGTTATCATTATCTCCGAAAGGACCTCCAAACAGGCACCAAGTTTAGGCCAACTCACCGAGAACTTTAAGCAGTGTATGTCATCGCAGTCACAGTGCTCATAATTATGCATATATATCTTAGCGACATATTATAATATCTGATGACATTTACCTTCATTCTGACGGAATTAAGAATTCTGTAATCCATGCTCTAATATTTAAAATTTAGTTACGATCATATACCAAATATCCCTCAAATTCATCTTATTGCTCGTAACGGATAATAGACTCGGATAAAGATCGTCCACAAATATTGCTTATGTAACTCAAGCGCTAACTAGATTAACATGAACAATTATTGAAGAGAACTTGCATAATTATGCTATCACATATACCTTCACTAATAATCTTATACGATTTGTTTTATTTATATATAGATATTTTCAATTTAGTCATTCGAGTTAATGGATAACAAGATTTACAATTCACCATTAAATTTAGTTATTATGGTTGTGAGTATTGTTATTATTTGTATTATTATTATTATTATTATTAATTATTATTATTATTATTGTAGTACTTATTTTCTTATTCTAAATATATTACTAAAGTGGGGAATAATTCGACAGTCATTTAGAAGTTTGTATACTTTATTTAACAAACTTACTACCCCCCCTGCGGGGTAAGGGAATAGAATATGCCCCACGTGCCTTCTGCGTGTGTGTCGTAAGAAGCGACTAAAGAGGTTGGGTCGGTGGGCTTGCAACCCCCACCCGGAAAAAATACCTAAGCAAAGAAAAACGGACGAACAGCCTCGGATGCAGACGGAACCTATGTTGACGAACCACGACCGACTAAGGACATTCCTTCGGACATTCTGAGAATGGCTACATGGAATGTTAGTGGCATGAATTATGGCACAACAGAGAGAGAGGTTCTGGAAGTGCTAGTGAATGCCAGGCTTGATGTATGTGGAATGACAGAGACCAAATGGAAAGGTTCAGATGTGAGAGAGTGGGAGTGTGGAATGGGTGTGTGTGCTGGAGTGAGTGAAGGAACAGCGAGAGAAGGTGCGTGTTTGTTTGTAAGTAGCAAATGGAAGGAATGTGTAAAAGAGTATGGGTTTGTGGGTTCAAGGATTGTGTGGGTGAGAATGAAAGTAGGAATACAAACATGGGTGATTGTGTGTGTGTATGCCCCGACAGAGGATAAACTTGAAAGAAAGAAAGAGGAGTTCTGGATGAATGTGGAGGCGTGTCTGGAGAAGTTTGACAAGAACGAAAGAATAATTCTGATTGGGGATATGAATGGTAATGTGGGTGATAGGAAAGTTGAGGGAGTGGTGGGAGGGTGGGGGGTACCATCAGAGGTGAATGGGAATGGTAGGGCACTTGTGGACGTATATGTGGGGAGGAGGCTGTGGATAGCTAGCACCTTCTTCCGACACATAATGATCCACAGGTACACGTGGAAACGGGTGTGGACGATGGAGGATGAGACAGTGGTGGAACGAAAGTCATTGATTGATTATGTATGTGTGGATGAACGAATGAAGAAATCTGTGATGGATGCTAGGGTGTATAGGGGTATTGGAGGGGGTCTGTCTGATCATTATGTAGTGGTAGCTAAGGTTAGGATACAAAAGAAGTGGGTGAGGAGCGCTGGAGGGAGGCGAGAGGAGGGTGGAATGGTGAGGAGGGTGGAGAGGTTGCAGGAGGAGGAAGTCAGGGAGGAGTACAGGAGAGCAGTGGAAAGGCGACTAGGTGGGTTCGACCTGGAAGTTATGGAGGAAGTGGGGGAGATGGGCAAGGTGTTTAAGGATGAGATCTGTGCAGCATGTGAGCAGGTGTGTGGAGTGAGGAGAAGAGGGAGGGGAGTGAAAGGTACAGCATGGTGGACAGAAGAGGTAAGAATAGCTGTGGAAGAAAAGAAGAAAGCATATAGAGAGTGGTTGGGTAGTAGAGGGAATGAAGATTTGGAGAGACAGAAATGAGCGAGGTACGTGGAGAGTAAGAGGGTGGTGAAGAGAGTAGTGAAGGAAAGTAAGAGAAGAGTAGATGAGGAATTTGGAAGGAATCTGAGTGTAAAATGGAGGGAGAGTAAGAAACTGTTCTGGAAAGAAGTCAAGAAATTTAGGGAAGGTTGCAAGGGAAACAGTAAGGGTGTGAAAGCTAAGAATGGGAGAATGCTAGCCGAGAAGCAAGAGAGAGTCAAAAGATGGAGGGAGTACTTCAATGAGTTGCTAAATGTAACGAATGAAGAGCCAGCAAACATAGCTGGATATGGTATGGGAGGGAGAAGAAGAGAAGTAGTGGAGGAGGAGGTGGGGATCAGGAGGTCAGAAGTGTGGGAAGCCATGAAAAGAGTGAAGTTGGGGAAAGCACCAGGAACAGATGGAGTGTGTGGGGAAATGTTGAGGTATGGTGGTGAGATAGTGATCGAATGGGTATGGAAAATGTGCAAACTAGCATGGGAGAAGGGGAGTGCACCCGATGACTGGAAGACTGGCAAAATAGTCCCCCTATATAAGGGCAAAGGGGAAAGAGGAGTGTGTGGTAACCACCGAGGAATATGTCTTCTAAGCATAGTAGGGATGGTATAGAGTAGGGTAGTAATTGAGAGAGTGAGAGTGAGAATGGAGAAATGGATAGGCGACAAGCAGGGAGGTTTTAGGAAGGGTAGAGGATGTGTAAATCAGATTTTTACCCTGAATTGTGTTGTGGAGAAATGTCTGGAGACGAAACAAAAGGTGTAGGTTGCCTTTATGGACTTGGAGAAGGCCTATGACAGAGTGGATAGAGAAGGTTTGTGGAAAGTACTTAGAATATGCGGAGTAGATGGCAAGTTGCTGAAAGCAGTGAAGAGCATGTATGAGGGTGCAAAGGCGGCAGTACGTGTGGAGAGTGAGCAGAGCGAGTTCTTTGACCTGAATGTTGGTTTGAAACAGGGGTGTGTGATGTCCCTGTGGTTGTTTACTGTATATATGGATGGAATCATGAACAAAATACTATCAAGAGCAGTGGATGTTGGTGAATCGCTGAAAAGGGAGGGAATTGAGTGGAAGCTACCTATACTGCTGTTTGCGGATGATACAGTTCTGATGAGTGATAATGAATGGGAGTTGCAAGGTCTGATAAAGGAGTTTGGAACAGTGTGCGAAAAACGGAATTTGAAGGTAAATGCGAGGAAGAGCAAGGTTATGGTCTTCGAAAGGGGTGAAGTCACAGAGTGTGAGGTGAAGCTGAACGGTCAGGCTATGGAGATCGTCAACTCTGGGCAGTGTGTTGAGTAAAGATGGGACTATGGATGAAGAAGTGCGGGAGAGGATACAACAGGGGAAGAGGGTTGTAGGAACGCTGAAAGCAGTAACAAGAAATAGGGTGGTCAGTATGGAAGTGAAGAAGTCCTTGCATGACAGTGTGGTAATCCCGACACTGAATTACGGAAGCGAAGCATGGACGTTGGTTGAGAGACTCAGACCAAGAGTGAGAGCAGTGGAAATGAATTACTTAAGAAGTGCGTGCGGAGTTACATGGAGGGATAGACAGACTAATGAGGAAGTAAGTAGGAGGTGTGGTGTGGAGGTAGATGTGCTGGAAAGTGTCAAAAGGAACAACTTGAGATGGTTCGGCCATATGGAACGTATGGAAAGCGAGAGAATAACTAAGAGGGTGTATGAGAGCGAGGTGGAGGGACAGAGAGGGAGAGGTAGACCGGTAGAGAGGTGGAAGGATGGAGTGAGGAAGTATATGAACGAAGGCGGTGCTGGTTGGGGGGAAGGGCGTCGACTGACTGGGGACAGAGGTGAATGGGGGCGGTTCGTTCGTGGCCACACCTTCGGGGATCAAGGCGTCAGGCAATAGATAGATAGACTACTAACTTTATGCTAACCTAGTAACTATTTCTCTGTTCGGGCCGAAATGAGTTCAATACACAGATTGAATATTTCGTTGGCTCGCCATAGGTTGTACATTGGAACTCGAGAGCTCCCGTTACACCTATTTGGATTCCCGCTATTCAGGTATTGAGTCACTTCAACTTCGATCCAAAGGCATGTTACTAGTCTCCAAAATAATATAATTTTACCGGGCCCTACTGTGACTACTCAAGAGACCAGGGCATTAATTAATCCGACCTATATTTCCCTATCTAAAACAAGAGATATATTCTTAACTAAACTCCAAAATAATATAACTTTACCGGGCCCTAATATGTCTACTCAAGAGACGAGGGCGTTACTACATATGACACTCCTATATTATATATTCTCTTAACCCTATATAATATATCTACTCAAAAGACCAGGGCGTTACCACACATGACCTCGATCTCCCTATCTAGAACACTCTTAGATTATGTATTCTCTTAACCCTATTACTAAAAGTCCGTAGGCCACGTATACCACCTATTCCAATAATATATCTCAACAAATGGCTTCTATGATCAGTATCTCAAAACACATACATGAACAATATTCACCGCTTAATCCTCTACATATGTTTTATGATTACAATATTATCCTGGACTTAATACTTGTAACGCTTACCACGGAACCGACGGATATTCCTTTAAACAATATGATTGATAATGTTTCCTTTATAAAAAAAATATATAGTTGATCATACGGACTAGTGTCCTCCTTACCTATTTCTCAAACTAAAGCTGATCTAATTGCAAATTATCTTTATTCCCCTGAGCCCTATAGTTGCTTACCTATTTATGAATTATCCCCTCTTACTTTAATGTTAAGGTCTATTTGCTGCCCTATAAGATCCTATACTATTGATAGCTAATTGGCATGGAGCCTTCTCTGTCAAGAATAACTATTATTTTCTTAACACATCATAATTTTATTTATTTACATAATTCTAGTATCTTTCTCTTTATTTTCTCCTATAAGAACACATAAATTATTATTGGTTGGAACCACTGGGTTTGTCAGGCATTTTTTCTCTTTCTCGAAATCTGGTTCGGGCCCAATACGGGTCCTTTAAAAATATAAGACAGTCTGAGGTATCTACTGGAACATCTTCACCACCTCAGAGCCGGCCAACTGGAAATCTTCGCTCCCATCTACTATTTGTCGTCCCTCTTGAATAGTTTGGCTGTAGGTGTGCAAGCCAGCGATGTGACGACAGGCGGCCGGATACTGAAGGTATATCCGCCTAGTAGGGGAGAGTGATGCTAGGCCCGAGGTGGACTTTACTGGAACTAGTGGTGTGGGCTGGAAGGCTGGAACAAGTGGATCCAAGTTTCCATGGGTGCCCAAGCGAGGGAGAGAGTGTGGGTTGCAAGAAGTTAGCCCAGTGCAGTCCGATAGGTCAATAAACTCTGCAGACTCCTCCACCCCCTTGATATAGCCCCGCCTCCCACTTTCCGGCGCTGTGATTGGCTGAGCCGCACGCTCGGCCAGTCGATGTTTTGGCCGTGCGGCTTGAATATTTCTTTCCTTCGCTTCAACTCTTTTCTCTCCATAATAAGTTCCTGGAAGCTGGGTGCGAATGTCTTTTAGTGGCTTACGGGAGTATAGGGTGTGACGCACCCCAGTGCTGTGTAACGCAACCTGATTGTACTCCTTGGTACTCGACTGTACCGCCCGTGATCTGGCTACCGTCAGCCGCAATGTATATTGAGTGTGACGACTTATAACTATGTTCTTTGTATCTCTGCAAAGGTCTCGTCATGTGCTAACCAGTGGTGGGTTTTGTTTTAAGCCATGTCGAGACCTTCCATTTAATATTTAGTATCAATAGAGAAGTTGATAGATAGGACAATGGGAGTTCAGAGAGAGAGAGGGTAGCAACGCGCCGCGCTGCCGGCCGGGTGGTTGCCAGACGTATGGACTGGTTGGCAGCCTTGCCCTTATAGCTAGGCGCGATAGGGTTGGTAGTCCATTGTTGCCTGCCTGGGCTGGGCCCATGTTGTCGTACAGCACACTGCCTGGAGGTTGGCTGCGTGTTCTATGATCAGGTTGCCTAGAACCTTTGAGATTCTAACATCCCTTGCCCTCTCTCCCAACTTCTCACGGTTGCACTCTTTCTCTCTGACGACATTACTCTCATTTCATTCTTCTCTCTATTTAAATGCATAACCTTCCCTTGAGGTCCTAAAGGAGTTTCAGCACTCACCTCTCGTATTACTCTTAGGACAAGCATATATTTACATGTATTAGATTTAAGGGGTTAATGTGAACAGCGATCTTCTTGATGAGGATAGTTGGTGAACGTTCTACATGTTCACGAGTTATATGCCCTGCTCATCATCCCATTTGTGACTAGACTGGTGCCATGTGTAAGAGCCCAACCATGCCCAGGAGTTGTCTGTAGAGGGACGAGGACTTAGCCTTGATTTGCATACCGAGCCAGGAGCGAGTGTAGCAGCCGAGACTACAGCTCGCTCGTAGTGCCGGTATAGTAGAGTAACGTAATTTATCTGTCCTTGTGTTCTCTACAGTCTTCTCCTGGGTTCTCGCTTTCGGTGCTGGGACTCGTTCCTGTGACTTGGCCTGCTAGCTAGAACACATGGGGATGATGAGTGGGATATATCTTTATTTTACTATGCATTGCAGCTCTCTTTAAGTATATATCTATAACACTTTACAATACACATTACTCACACACAAGACAACACTATTAATACTTTCATGTATCAATTAACTGCACTGTCGTTTTGCTGCTGTGTCCGGAGTTCTGTTGCGTAGGGCGCATACGGACTCGGAGGGGAGACAGAGTGAGAGAAGCGAAGTAGCCTATGCGGTAGTAGGCTACCGGCGCAGTACTGTTGCCTGCAACCTTTTAGTTATTCCAAGTATAGATTCATTATTATAATAAGTGACTACTGTTTATGTTCCTCCCATGTGTATTATTTGGTATCTACTGGATCATGAACATCTTGTATGCTACATGCTAGTGCATGTTAGTAGGGGACAGTTAGTGTAGTGCACGCGCTTTCAAGTAGGCGTGTACATTTGTCATTTAGCATTTCACTGTCATACCTTTAGCCTGCTTCTATTCTACATTATTAGAGGCTTAATATTAACGTAGTTTCTTGAGTATTGCATTTCTTTAGTAATAACGTAACCTATAAATGTCTGAGGGAGTTTAGCCTCATAGCCTACCCCTGTTGTACACTTTCGCCGAGTTAAGGTACCTCGTTACCGTAGACGATAACTCTGTAGGGCGTTGGTGCTTTTGTTGTCTGGAGCATATAGTATTTGGGACTGGAATCGAGCGTGTCGTTGTCACTTAAGCCATTTCTGTCCTACGATCAAGAATCCCGAATGTGTATTGCCGATCCAGCCGTAACAAAATGGCGACCTTGCACAAGATTCAGTAGTATCCTATCACATGTTTTTTGGAGAACTATTCTATGCTACCTAGTAGAGCTGGCTAGAATTTTCTTGCATATTGGAGGAATTTTTATTGTGTCATTATTGTATTGGTGGACTTGCAGATTGTTTCGTTAGGTGTCTAGAGTAGAGTCATTCAAGCATCTTTAACATTTTGTGAGTCGAGACTGCAATTAGTAATAAGCACTTTTTTTTTTGAACAGCAATTGTATAACCAGCACTATGTCTAATGACTCATCATTTACGGGGGAGGATAACACGGTACAGCCTAGTGACCAGCAAGTACAGCATATTTAGGGAGGGGAGTGTTATAAGTGGAGAGAGGGATGCCCGGGCATTTTTGCAGACACCTTTGACCGAACAGCGCCTGCAGGCTATTGATTGTTACGGTCTTCGCTGTTTAGCCACGGTTTTGGGGCGGGACTGTCCTGACAGTTGGCCCAAGAAGAATTTGGTGGCATGTTTGTTGGGTGATGGCGATGGGGCGGTGGGTGGAGTGGGGTCTTGGGGGGTTCCCTCCAAGCCTCCATTCCACTCTACCCCTGAGCTGGGCCCTCAGCCAGCGAGTCTTAGCACGATGCAGCAGGAGGGTTCTCAATGGCAAGCTGGCTTACCCGTAAACACGTCTCGGTGTGGATCCCCCATTTTGTGCTCTCCCCCCCCAGGCCTGTCTCCTGAGATGTTATTTCAGCTAGAATTAGCTAAGCTTAAGTTGCGAGAGAGTCAACAGGCTAGTATAGAACGGATTAAGCTGCAGGAGACTCAGATACAACAGGCTAGTATAGAACGGATTAAGCTGCAGGAGACTCAGATTCAACAGGCTAGTATAGAACGCATAGAGGTTGCTAGAATCCAAGCCAATCAGGATGCAACCAGGTACCAGGCTGAAATGGATGTCGAGAAGTCTAGAGTAGAGACCACGGGGCGTCATCTCGGTGGTGGGCACCGGGTTACAGACTCACTTTCGCATTTAATTAAGTTAGTACCCGCATTTGATGAGACAGCAGTGACTGAGTTTTTTGCTCGTTTCGAAAAGAAGTGTCGTGAGTATGACTGGCCGGAGGTTAAATGGGCAGCATTATTTTCATCACGTCTAGTGGGTAAGGGTTGAAAGCCTACGATGCACTGTCACTGGACGAGAGTGTCGTGTATGGACTGGTGAAGGAGGCTGTGCTCCGGGCCTACGAACTGCAACCCGAAACTTATAGATTGAAGTTCCGTGGCGTGAATAAGAAGAGCGACGTCAGTTTTATGGAGCACGCATGGGACTTAACAGATGCATGTAATAACTGGTTTAGGTCCGAGCACGCAGAGTCGGCTGAGGAAATTAAGCAACTTTTCTATCTGGAACAGTTTTACAAATGTACTGGAACCGATCTAACGCTGAACATTAAGGAAAAATGTCCCAAGACAGTAGAGGAGGCTGCCAAGATGGCAGACCTTAGATTATCATTGATTCGTGGTTGCGGTGCCGCTCAGAGGGCTGAGTCAGGGCAGAAGGGGCGCTATACCCCACCCACCAGAGTTTTCGATAATAACAAATCCTATGACACACATAAACACACTAAAAGCATTGCACCTAATAACACCTACAAACACAAGTCTCTCCCGTTTACTAAAGGTCAGGCCCCTTCTTCGCCCGCACAAGGGAAGAAGCCCATTGGGGATGTGAAATGTTACAAATGTCAGAAGCTAGGCCATTATTCACGTGAGTGCCCTAGTAACACTCCCGCTAAGCCGGTGTCATTGGTTCACAGTATCGGTGTGTCTCTGAAGGCTGCAGCAACTGCCCGGGGTAGGTTGTCAGCAGCTGAGGCACATGCGGTAAAGAAGCGTACGGAAGGCTCGACACCTGTCCGGGACACTTTCTGTAGCCATCGGGGACACAGGTTTGTGAGCTGGGGGAGTGAACTACGGAGGGTTGACTTGTTGAGGGATACGGGGGCTTCGCAAACTTTGTTGAGGAACTTCACAGGGAAACCGATAAATGCGGCCAGAGTTGTTGTGGTGCAGGGTATAAATGCTACGAGGTCATACCCACTTGTGAGGTTGGAGTTGAGAGTGGGAGAGGTGTGCAGGGAGCTGGATGTAGGGATCGTTGAGTGTTTGCCAGTTGAGGGCGTCGACCTTCTTCTCGGCAACGACTTTGCGGTGCCCACTTCCGGGACTCCACCCTTAGTCGTTGCCGAGAGGGCGGCCGACGTGGATGGTGAGAATCGGGAATGGGTTGGGAGGTGCCAACAGGATGAGATGGCCTGTGTGGTAACCCGATCTCGCTCTGCGGCTCTTGCACAGCCTAGCACTCAACCTCGGGGACAGTGGAGGAAGGATCAGGAGAAGGTTGCTAAGGGCAGGAAAAGGGACATTGATTCTGCTGCACTTCTCGGTGATTCGGTACTTGGACCTATAATAAACACGGGAGTTGACTCTGGCCCAGAGATGGTGTGTAACAAGGCAGAGTTGGGTAAGACTTCGCGTGAGGCAAGAGCTGTAGCGAGAGCCACTAAGGCAGTAGAGCCTACTAGCCGGGGTAATGTCTTATTACAAAACCATCTTGATGCATTGACGCCCGGGGACATTAGTGAGCAGCAGCTGCAAGACGCTAGCCTAGCTCGTTATAGCAATGGTGCCATAGAGTTGGAGGAAGATGGGGATGCGAAGCCGGGAGATTTCTTTAGGCTCAACAGGATATTGTACCGCAGATTTTTAGACCCCAAATCGAAGTGGGAGGGCGGTGCGAGGGTAGTAGACCAGGTGGTTGTTCCAAATAAGTATAGAGAGTCCTTATTGTGTCTGGCGCATGATGTGCCGGTGGCGGGTCATTTGGGGGTAACAAAAACATTGGCGGCATTGGGCAGGTTTTTCTGGTGGCCTGGGGTCAAGGCTGATGTCTGTGCATGGGTGGCTGGGTGTGCGACCTGCCAGACAACGGGGAAGCCTAACCAGACAATCCCGAAGGCACCTTTGTTTCCCATACCTGTCACCGGGCCTCCGTTCAGCAAAGTTGTAGTAGATTTGGTTGGCCCTTTCCCGCCTACTAGTAGTGGCAATAAATTCCTGTTGACAATCATGGATGTGGCTACGAGATACCCGGACGCATACCCCATGAGAAAACGGCTCGGCAAAGGCAGTTGTTAAAAACTTATTATTGTTCTGTTCCCGTTATGGATTTCCACGTGAGGTGCAGTCAGACCAGGGGAGCAATTTTACATCCAAATTGTTCAAGCAAACCCTTCAGTTGCACGGTATATGTTCTGTAGTGTCGTCAGCCTACCATCCCGAGAGTCAGGGAGTCTTGGAGCTGTGGCACTCGACCCTGAAGAGTATGCTACGCTGTTACTGTGCAGAACATGACACTGATTGGGATTTGGGTCTGCCGTATGTTCTGTTCGCTGCACGTGAAGTCCCAGGAGAGAGCCTGGGGTTCAGTCCAAATCAGCTAGTCTTTGGCCATAATGTGAGAGGACCTTTAAGTATGGTGAAAGAGATCTGGGAGGGCGAAGAGAAGCCGGGGTCTGTACTTAAATATGTCCTTGAGAGCCGGGAGAGACTTATAGGTTGCATGGCAGCGGCAGGTAATAACTTGGTTAATGCACAGGCGGTCATGAAGCACCAGTATGATGCCAAGGTGAAGCTTCGGGAGTTTTCGGTGGGTCAGGAGGTAATGTTGCTTTTACCTTTGCCTGGACACCCCCTTTCTGCCAAGTTCATTGGGCCGTATGTGGTGGCTAAGAAACTGTCCGACCTTGATTATCTCGTTGCAACACCTGACCGTAGGAAAAAACATCAGTTATGTCATGTTAACCTCATGAAAGAGTATGTGAGACGCCCCTCAGAGCCTCTCACTGTCCCTGTGCTGGCCTGCAGTGGCCAGGGTGGAGAAGGAGGTGGGGACAGTCATGCTGCTGAGGAGGATAGCTGGGACTGTGTCATTTCCGCGGAACAGTGGGCGGGGAATACTGAACAAGAGGCTAGGCAAGTTGTAAGTCACCTGCCTGAGCACCAGGGTGCTGCTGTCCTAGGCCTGTTCAGGTCATACCCCTCTGTTTTCGCCGAACACCCAGGTCTCACTACTCAGGTAACGCACGACGTGGACGTCGGTGATAATGTGCCCTTCAAGTCAGTGCCCTACCGTGTGCCCCCGGTAAAGTTGCCAGCTTTACGGGAGGAGTTAAAGTACATGGTTGAGAGAGGGATGATCACTGAAGGTTATGTGAAGTGGACATCACCCGTCACGTTGCAGCCAAAACCTGACGGCTAGGTGCGGTTCTGCATAGATTTTCGTAAGCTAAATGGCTTGACCACTACCAACCCTTACCCTTTGCCTCGAGTTGACGACAGCGTGGACAAGATAGGGAATGCAAAGTACCTTACTAAAATTGATCTTGTAAAAGGCTACTGGCAAGTACCCCTGTCGGACCGAGCTAAGCAAGTTTGTGGTTTTGTGGTAGATGGCAAGACCTACCAATGTAACGTAATGCCTTATGGGCTTAAGAACGCACCTGCCACGTTTCAGAACATGATGAACGATATTTGTGACGAAATCCCTAACTGCTCGGTCTACCTTGATGACGTGATAGTATATAATGACGATTTTGAAAATCACCTAAGGCACTTAGAGACCCTGTTTAGGAAGTTGCACGATGCTGGGCTGGTGGTGAACCTGAGGAAGTGCGAGTTTGTAAAGGCTACTGTGCAGTATCTTGGCTTTGTGGTCGGGTTAGGCCGGGTGTGCCCCCCCCTGAGCAAGATACAGGCTATCAATATTTCCCAGGCCCACCACTAAGCGCCAGGTCATGCGGTTCCTAGGTATGATAGGCTATTATAGGCGCTTCATCCGGGGATACTCTACTGTCTTAGCACCGTTAACTGATCTACTGTCGAAGTCAGTGAAGTTCTGTTGGGCTGCGGAGTGTCAGAGGGCTTTCGACCTAGTCAAGCACCTGCTGTGTACACATCCGATTTTGAGGGCCCCAGACTTCTCCAGGAGTTTTCAGCTGGCGACTGATGCCAGCGGTGTGGGTGCCGGGGCAGTGTTACTGCAGACTGATTCCGAGGGCTTGGAACACCCAGTGAGCTTCTTTTCTCGCAAGTTTAATTCGGCACAAAGGAATTACTCAACTATAGAGGAGCTTCTGGCTATCGTTTTGTCGCTCAAACATTTCGAAGTTTATGTTCCAGCCTACGGCCCGGTAGTGACGATTTATACGGACCATCATCCCTTGAAATTCCTAAATCAGTTTCACAATCGGAATATGCGGTTGACCAGGTGGTCCCTAATGCTCCAAGAGTATAATCTCAACATTCAGCATATTGCCGGGAGTGAGAACGTGATAGCAGATTGTCTATCAAGGGTTGATGATCCAAGATAGTCGTGCACGGTGTGTGGGTTGAGCAGGAGTAAAATTAGGCTATCATAACGCCGTCCAAAAAGATTATAAAACAATAAAATAAACGAGAAAACTCTTTCTTTTTTTTAGTTTTGTAACTCTTTATTGTTGTAGCATGATGCATGCGATATTGTGTTTTATGTATAATTCACACTTCAGTTGTTGTGCACCTTTTGCAATTAGTGGCAGCTAAGGGTAGCAGGTCGGTTGGTTGCCTGTCAGATTTTGATAATGCTTCTAAGGTCGATTATCTAAAATCTTGGGGGGGCTGTGACGCACCCCAGTGCTGTGTAACGCAACCTGATTGTACTCCTTGGTACTCGACTGTACCGCCCGTGATCTGGCTACCGTCAGCCGCAATGTATATTGAGTGTGACAACTTATAACTATGTTCTTTGTATCTCTGCAAAGGTCTCGTCATGTGCTAACCAGTGGTGGGTTTTGTTTTAAGCCATGTCGAGACCTTCCATTTAATATGTAGTATCAATAGAGAAGTTGATAGATAGGACAATGGGAGTTCAGAGAGAGAGAGTGAGTTAGGCTTCAGAGCAAGAGGGTAGCAACACGCCGCGCTGCCGGCCGGGTGGTTGCCAGACGTATGGACTGGTTGGCAGCCTTGCCCTTATAGCTAGGCGCGATAGGGTTGGTAGTCCATTGTTGCCTGCCTGGGCTGGGCCCATGTTGTCGTACAGCACACTGCCTGGAGGTTGGCTGCGTGTTCTATGATCAGGTTGCCTAGAACCTTTGAGATTCTAACATCCCTTGCCCTCTCTCCCAACTTCTCACGGTTGCACTCTTTCTCTCTGACGACATTACTCTCATTTCATTCTTCTCTCTATTTAAATGCATAACCTTCCCTTGAGGTCCTAAAGGAGTTTCAGCACTCACCTCTCGTATTACTCTTAGGACAAGCATATATTTACATGTATTAGATTTAAGGGGTTAATGTGAACAGCGATCTTCTTGATGAGGATAGTTGGTGAACGTTCTACATGTTCACGAGTTATATGCCCTGCTCATCATCCCATTTGTGACTAGACTGGTGCCATGTGTAAGAGCCCGACCATGCCCAGGAGTTGTCTGTAGAGGGACGAGGACTTAGCCTTGATTTGCATACCGAGCCAGGAGCGAGTGTAGCAGCCGAGACTACAGCTCGCTCGTAGTGCCGGTATAGTAGAGTAACGTAATTTATCTGTCCTTGTGTTCTCTACAGTCTTCTCCTGGGTTCTCGCTTTCGGTGCTGGGACTCGTTCCTGTGACTTGGCCTGCTAGCTAGAACACATGGGGATGATGAGTGGGATATATCTTTATTTTACTATGCATTGCAGCTCTCTTTAAGTATATATCTATAACACTTTACAATACACATTACTCACACACAAGACAACACTATAATACTTTCATGTATCAATTAACTGCACTGTCGTTTTGCTGCTGTGTCCGGAGTTCTGTTGCGTAGGGCGCATACGGACTCGGAGGGGAGACAGAGTGAGAGAAGCGAAGTAGCCTATGCGGTAGTAGGCTACCGGCGCAGTACTGTTGCCTGCAACCTTTTAGTTATTCCAAGTATAGATTCATTATTATAATAAGTGACTACTGTTTATGTTCCTCCCATGTGTATTATTAGGTATCTACTGGATCATGAACATCTTGTATGCTACATGCTAGTGCATGTTAGTAGGGGACAGTTAGTGTAGTGCACGCGCTTTCAAGTAGGCGTGTACATTTGTCATTTAGCATTTCACTGTCATACCTTTAGCCTGCTTCTATTCTACATTATTAGAGGCTTAATATTAACGTAGTTTCTTGAGTATTGCATTTCTTTAGTAATAACGTAACCTATAAATGTCTGATTGAGTTTAGCCTCATAGCCTACCCCTGTTGTACACTTTCGCCGAGTTAAGGTACCTCGTTACCGTAGACGATAACTCTGTAGGGCGTTGGTGCTTTTGTTGTCTGGAGCATATAGTATTTGGGACTGGAATCGAGCGTGTCGTTGTCACTTAAGCCATTTCTGTCCTACGATCAAGAATCCCGAATATGTATTGCCGATCCAGCCGTAACAAGGGCCGGCACTGATGCATTAGACCTATTGCAACCAGAGGAAACAGCCTGTGGAGAGAGTTAGAGCGAGTTTAAATGTGAAGCTGTACACGTAGCTGTCAGCTCCGAAAACGAAGGCTTCTGATTGGTCAGCCGGGAAGGTGTGGCATGTTTACCTCCAGAGTCCAGAGTGTCAAACTCTGCTGGTTTAAAGGGAAGGTTAAATGGAGCGCGTTGATTGGCTGGCGGCCTTTTTACCTTAATTATTATTATTATTATTATCTATATTATTAAATCAGTTCGTGTGTCTGTTTGTCTGTCTGTGTGTTCTAAATAGGCGGCCGCAGTTTTGGACCTTGGGAGCTGAAACTTTGCATGTGGGTGTCAATTGACCTGAGTCAGGTCATAGAGGGGGCGAGGCAACGATCAGAGGTCGTTTCGAGGCCGAAATTGAAAAATAAAATGAAAAAAATTGGCGCTTGGGGCAGAAGGAGGCCTCCGATCGAAAAGGTGTATGGAACAAAAGTTGTTCGCAGCCCCCCTAAATAGGTGTATGGATGAGGTCAGATCCAAAATCGGAGGTAATTTAGCGGCCGAAATCGAGGTCTCCGTTTCATGATGCACAGGTAGGTCGAGGCCGGTGCTTATGGTAGTAGTAGTATTGTGATGATTGTGGTAGTAGTGATTGATGATGGTGATTATGGTAGTAGAATTTAAACCCAGGCAACGCCGGGTACCCTTGCTAGTTATTATTACGTTGAGAATACATTTTACATCAGGCGTTTTTTTTTTGGGTCCGACAGATTCTTATGGTTTATGTGACTAGGCTTTAGAAAGATCCAATCCGTCTTCTTTACCTTTGATTGAATCTCCAGGAAGCAGCAGAAAGTTGGGGGGGCCGAGCAAAAAGCGGAGAAGATCTGAGGGTTGGGCGTTATGCATATATTATGGTCGTAAGCTGTCAGGTCTGGGACCTTGGAATCTTCTGTTGAAGACCCCAAATGGGCCTGGGTGTCTGGGTCTTCTCCTGGACGACCTAAATGTATGCATTTTTTTGTTCGGGATCTATCTCGAGTCGGCCACCCCCAACTATGTGGTATGTGCCTGACTATATACATACATACATACAAGTTGTTAGACACGTCAGGTTTAGGTTTTAAGAGTCGAAGCAGGCAGTCACTTTCTGTTTTTCCATGTTGTTAGCTACTCTTTGTTCTAGTAAAGTTTAAAATTTAAGGAATGTTCGTTTGTTTTAACAATGGATAAATCCCAAGAAGACTTGGAGGAAGCTTTCAAATCGGTGTTGACGAATACAATAATATAGCCTACTTTGAACTTGGAGTTGTAGAGATGTTTAACTTAATGACTCTTAACTTAGTTAATACCGTTACAACTTGTCATATGATTGTGAGAATTACTGTGAAAAACTGGTCCTCTTGAATTAGAGAGACGTACCCATTAGGATTGAATTTATCAGTGTGGTGAGGCACCCATACTCTTGCTCTAATAGTTCTGAAACGCAACATTTGCAATAGCGATAGATAGGAAGGCAACATCACAACGAATAGGAGATTTGAGAGATTTGGTAGGTGGAGGAGAGCTGATGCAACAAAGTGCCATATTATCCAGACTTTCAAGAAACAAAGAGACTGGAGGACAACCTTGGAGTGAACAGACGCAGCACTGTCTGTAAATCACGGCCATACTCATCATCCTCACCATAACTAAATTAGTAGAACTAAACTGTAGCCTAATAATCACGGGTGCTATCAGGTAGTCTTTCATAAATCAATATTAATCATTACTAAATAAATACATGGTATAGGCAGCGCAGTTCCTACATGTTTTAAGAATACGGGTTTCAACCCTAAGTCATAGCCTGTGTTCCCATTACAACCTTCTGCATAAATCTCTAACATTAATATACATTGGTGATGGGCTGGTCTAACAGAGTGAGAACTGAGCGATCTCTGCCATACCCATAGCTTACTCTGACTGTTCCTTTTACTTATATATTTTCTAGATCTCAAGTGACGGCGTCTCTTCCGTGGATTGACCTCCCAATCTGCCAACCTAGAGGTTGGCAGATTGGAAGCCAAAGCGTCATATTTTTCCTTTGCCCCTCAACATTCTCTTCATAATTGCTGAGGGGCACAAGGGCCCTCGGTGGGGCTTTGGTTTCCCGGGCGTTTCCGCACCCTCCTCAGCTCCCCGCCATGGAGTGGCTTCGGTCACCCAGGCTTTATTGTGGTAGGTAGGGAGGGTTCTGTGGGGGTGCTCGATTATGGCATTGGCCTTGCTCTGGGCCTTGGGGCTGTTCGGCCAGGCAGCCTGGGAAACAACAACAACAACATTAATATACAATTCTTTTCACACGTGTTTGCAAATATGGTTCCCATAATAAAATGATATTTATTTTGTGCGACATTATTTTAGAGCGTGTTCACACTGATTCTCTATGCTTACTAGGCAAGATAAGTTGAAATAGAATGTTACCTCTAAACAATATATAATATTATAGTTGTCTTCCGTAAATCCTTACTTTGCCTTTGTTTTTGATATTTAACACTTATGCTGCGGGCATATTTTTGCCTATTTCCGCTATATTAGGGCTCGTTCAGGCACTTTTGTGTTACGCTGGCCAGCTTGCCAGAATGCACTCGTAACTCGCTAGCGCTCGCCAGGGCAGTGAAACGGGCTATAATAATCGTAGAACGATGTTTTTTCTTTCATAGTGTTCATGTTGTCACAGACAGATCAGTGGTGGTCTTTAATTTTGTCTGTGACACTTGGAAGTATTTTATATCATTGATAGAATATAAGATATGTTGTGTGAAGTTGTAGGGAGAAAGAGAGCGAGCAGCGTGGTGGTATTATGTGCGTGTGTATGTACGTGTGCCCCCCTCGCTCGGAGGAGTTTCCCACGCTTGTGATTGGCCGGCGGGCCTGGCGCGTCATATGACGCCTGCTCCTCATGACGTAGTCGTCTGTGATTGGGTGCCGCTGTCTTTGTTAGTGCTGGGGGGCTCCTACTCGTGTGTCTCCTGCAGAGCTTGGCATAGCGTGCTTGGTCCTACATGTCCTTTGCAATCTGTCCCCAATCTAACCCCCTATACTACTGTTTCTCTCTGAACTTCTTCTTTTCCAATACTTCTTCTCTTTATTCAATTACTTATCCCTTCTGGTTCTCTGCATAAGACTTCCATAGTCGGCCAGTCGTATTACCAGCACCAGTTCTCACATTTATGTTTTGCACTAGCTTTAGGGAGTATTAGAGTCATAGTCACATGGTAGCATAGTATTGGGGTGCTTCTAATTATTGAGCTGTTCTTTCCTACTATTTAATGCTAGACAGTGGAAGGTATCTTTGGTCGTTGTCTGAGTTATGTATGTGGCAAGTCAGAGCCTGTACGACTTCGACGAAGCTAGGTAGCCTGTAACCCTTGTGCATTTTTTCCTTTGCGAGTGTAGCAGTATACAGGTGAAGGGCTTTTGCCTACTCTTACCTGTATGATTGCTACCTCATTGTGTTGACCTTTGTGGAGCGCCAGGGTAAGACCAGATACTTGAGATCTGGACTTACCAAGAGAGCCTCCTAGTCACTTAACCCTCTCCGACATCTGACGCGATGTTGAGCCTATTAGGGATACTTTAAAGCCTTTGTTATCATCAGGGGTATTTAGAAACCTTTAGTTTAGTTACTTCAACCTCTGCAGTTGTCTTTGAGTTAGCTGTGGGCAGAAAACTAATTTTGGAGAGGTAATTATAAGAGTGAGATAACTATTTCTTATTGCTAATCTGGCAACCTCTGCGTCATTTGAGTCTGAAAGGGTTAACGTAACATAAGGAAAATCTGTTCAAGGGGAGACAGTAGGCTACGAACATGCTTGCGCTCTGCCTAGTTTTCTGGTACCTTTTATGCCACTGCTAGACTTTATTAGTGAGAAAGACAGCATTGTGTTTATTAACTTTAATTGTGTATGCTTTAGGAATTATTCATGCCTTATTTTAGCCTAGGTTGATGCATAGTGCACAACCCAGTTTGGCTGTTACGTTGGCTAAGGAAGTACTGTTTTGAGTGGCGATTATTAGTGCTGTCACAGAGTTGTTGCACTCCCTTGTTATATATATGTATCCTACTTTTTGGTGTATTTAAGATACACACTTTGGTGTCCTGCCCCTGCATTATTTCTGTTCTATATTAACAAGCATCTTAGTGCATCAGACGTTTTCAGAAGATTCTTTATCTGATTGCTGTAGGACTAGACTTCCAGTGTTTTCATAGAGCATTGTAGAGTTTAGTGGTGAGTACAGACTCACACTAAAGTTAACATAAGCATATACTCCTTTATTAAATCTTGTTATAGTTTATTCAAGCATTGTTATTGCTTAAGAGCATTTTATTAACGTAAAGTACTCCTGTTGTGAGTAGGCTTTGCCGTCACCGGAAAGCCTTTGTAGAAGTGCACTAAAACCCAGTTAATTGATACCCCGTTATCCAGTAGATTAACTCTGGAGGGTTTTAAGTGTTTTGTTCACCAGCGTAATAGTTAGAGGGTTTGGAATTAGCGTACCGTTGTTGCAGATATAGCCTATCATCTAGTCTAGTCCATTCTTAAGTGCCCTTGTTTATTTCGTAGTGCCGGTCGTAATATCTGATTGATTAGGCAAGTGTCTGAAGGAAATTAAATGTATTCAGCCGAAAACTAGAAGACAATAGCTTCAATATTACACCAAAACGAGCTTCGTAGCTCGCGGGGTTAAACTAAAATGAGCAATTAACGCAAATATCTCGCTACATTTGCCTTTGGCAGCGCTGTATATCTCGCGAGACTGTGACTCAGATCCCTCAGTGACGCGGCCGCCTGGCTGGGAGAAGGACTTTTTTTATAAGGACGTGTGGCCTGTCGCGCTCCCGCTCCCTCGCACTCGATTTTACAGGCTTTAAGAGGCTTTAAAAGTCTGAAAATTGCTGTAAATTGCCATGGCGTTCGGGAACATCTCCCTCAGGGAAAGGGTTAATACCATCACCCTTTCCAGTTATAGCATGGGTTGTCCCTCTTACAGGGAATAGGTCTACTTGGGCACCTTCTGTGTGTGGCCACCCTCATTAAGGGGAGTAAGGCGTCAGGCAATATATAGCTAGAGAGATAGACCATTTCCACTGTTTTACACTAGCTGGTTCGACATCTTGTGGGTTATTATGATATTGTGTTACAGTAATTTTGAGAAATATTGCTTGTTATTGCAATTTTTGAGCAATGCATTTTAGTTTGTCCCCTAGGCTAGCAAATACGCTTTCCCAGACTTCTTTCAAAGTAATAATAATTAATATGCCCACACAAACTCCCTTCAAGATAAATTTCTACATTTTCGATAGATAAATATCCGGCCGAAAGTCGATTCCTTCTAAGTTATAGGCTCACTATTGCTCGCCCATAATACATTTACTCCTGGATGGAGCGAAGCATCTTATTATCGCTAATATACTAGAGTGAAAGGTCATTGATTATCTAAACTAATGTAACGTAACAGGAGAGGTTCAAAAGATCCAACTCTGACCAAATAGGGTTAAGGCTTTACGACGTATACATTGTTGTTTATAATTCAATAATATTATTATTATTCAATTATGGCTATGCAATGCTATGAAAGGCTTCGATAATGTATGTCATTCATATCTATCTATCTATTTCTATCTATTGCCGGACGCCTTACTCCCTTTAAGCCTTGTCTATCGGGGCCCAACTTAAGGCGGTCAAGAGAACCAAGACCTAATTGGCGGGGCCCGACTTAAGTCCAGTGCGATGTTGAGCACATAATTGGCTCTGAGAGAGAGTCCGAGCGGTGGGAGGAGCATAGATGTGCTCTGACCGTTCGGCATGGCTCCCGTACCGTGACTGGTCCCACCTTCACACTCATCCACATCCACTGCTTCCCTAGACAGGGAAATATGTAAGGAAATTACCGTATTTTAGGGATTTTTCCTTCGTGTTGCACGATCGTTGCAAGACAACCCGTGGTCGTAGAAGGATGGTTCAGGTGTCATTGGAAAGATCAATTAACGCCCTTTCACGGATACATAATTGTATTACGCTCTGGCTCTTCTTTATATATGAAAAAGAGCATGGAATTAAGGTCGTTTTGGGTAAATCTGCCCGCTTGGCAGATAGTAGGAGTTACAAACCTAGCCGCTCGTTGAGTGTTAATGAGGGTGGCCATACACAGAAGGCCCCCAAGTGGACAACCCGAGCCAGTTTACTGAAGGATTTACAGGATTGACCACTCAACTTAGGATCCGTCCGACTCCGAGGCCCTCTATGTATCTTTTTAGCACCATTCATATCACAAACACATATTATCTTCCTTTATTTTGCTTTATGCTTACATGTATAGCCTATTAATATTAGCAATCCACGAGCGGCTAGGTTAATAACTTCTACTACCTGCCCAGCGGGCATATTTACCCTAAATGAGCTTCATTCCATGCTCTTTTTCATGCATAAAGGAGAGCCAGAGCGTAATACAATTATGTATCCGTGAAAGGGTGTTAATTGAGCTTTGCAATGACACCTGAACCATCCTTCTACGATAACGGGTTGTCTTGCAACGATCGTGCAACACGAAGGAAATATCCCTAAAATATGATAATTTCCTTACATATTTCCCTGTCTAGGGAGGCAGTGAGTGTGGATGTGTGTGGAGTGGGTCCCAGTCGCAGCGCGGGAGCTGTGCCGAACGGTCAGAGCCAACCTACGCTCCTCCCACCGCTCGGACTCTCTCTCAGAGCCAATTATGTGCTCAAAATTGCAACCGATTAAGGCGGGCCCCGCTCATTTGTCCATGGTTCTCTAGACCGCCTTAAGTCGGGCCACGCCAAAGAGGGGTTAAATATATCTCACAAATACACGTGAGCTACTAACTATTCTTATACTCTCAGCCAGTTTCGAACCACCGACAGTCAGGATGAGTGTCCATGATTTTAATCAACTACACCACGGTTTGATAAAGAATAGAATGAAATTTAATAATTTCTCCATATACGATTTCTCCTTCTCCTATAGAAATACAGGGAAAAGTTAGCTATTACTTATCACGTCGTGGTGTAGTTGAGTTAAAGCATGGACACTCGTCCTGACTGTTGGTGGTTCGAGCCCAACTGAAATATTATTATTATAAACACATATATATATAAATAGATGAGGGGGGGGGGATTAATATATATTAACATATTCGCAACCCAATAATAACAGTATCTTGTACAGAAGGAGTATATAATACTTTCGATTTCTCTCCGTGGTTGCAACTGATTTCAATTTAACTTTCCATCGATGTAGTACTAAACAATAATGGTGAGGTGGACAATCGAGAAAAAAGTGCGAAAGTTAAATTACCCTAAACTGATCCACTTGCCTTTGCCAGCCGATACTTTGAGGTGTAAGTGAGGCGCTTTGGGGACTCGGAACCATTTTTTTTTTCCCAATGTCGATGAGAACTAAAGCACAGCAACTTTCTACTTGATTTTGTTTATTGTATATCTTTTACTTGAATTTAGTAATAGCTTAGTAATAACTAAGTCATGTCAATATTATAGTCCATCTTCCACAACCCCTGCCAATCATGCTGCCCGAGATCGGCCACTTGCTAGTCCCTCAATAATTTAAACTAATTCATAGAAAATGATACGCAGCTTTAATAAGAAACATTTTGTCGATAAACATTGTTGTGCCTACCTTTTCAGGAGGTACGATATCGTGAGTTCTCCACAACGTAAGCACAAATACACACAATCGACACAAACAAATGGAATACAAATAACAAGTCAGTTTAATGTGTTTTATTCACTTCACTTACAGGGCTCACAAGTCAGTACTCAAATTGGGCGTCGTATAATTAGAGTTATGAAACCCCTTACATCCCGGTTAATTATAGTTACACTCTGACGCAATCCACGTTGAAGTTATTCAGCAGTGATGTTGTTCGTTCAAATTATCTCTTTACTCTTACAACAATACCCGTTACATATCACCAAGTTACGTCACACACTGTAATACACAATCACAATCATGATGTGATTCAAGCAAGTCCTTATCACTTATAAACACGTTAATCTTATTCATTACATCACAATACAACTCCGCTCACACACTATCACAGTGATTGTGTGATCTAAATAAATCCGTATTATTACTAAACACGTAAATTGTATTCCACTATACTACGCTATAATACAATTCACACCTTACTTAAATGTACACCTGCAGTACACTGGTAATATTATACACCTTCGGACAATCAAATGCTTAAGTCCAAGTTACCCAATCTGTAATAAATGCCTAAATAATCCAAAGTATACAATGTGTGTTATTCAATGTTAAGTCACGGACAATAGTGCAATCCCTGGGAAAATCGACGCCAGCCCATATAAGGTTATTGACATTCTATACCTAAGTCAGCACAAGGGGTGGTCAAGGGGGCAGAAGGGTCACCTGTAATAAACAGTACCTTCTAATCTAGGGGCTTACCACGGAGTATCACTTTACACAAATAGGCCGTGCAAATAGGGGAGCTTTCCCATCACGTGGAGGGACGACGGCTAGGGGAAGTGGATAAAGATGGGGAATAGGGGAATCCAACAATTGATTAGATAAAATAAGACGTTTATTCATATTTCATCAAATGGGAAAATTATAGCAAGGGGAAGAATTTACGTTATTTAGAACTATTAAATTACAAAGGGAAATAGGTACGTTACTGGGGGGGGGTACCTAACATCAAAGGGGAATTCGGGGAGTATTATAATTATTCAGATGATGAAATAATTAACTTTGTCGACGGGACAATGGGAACTCTTTGTTTATACACGTGTATGGGGGGGGGTGACCTGCTTTGTTTTCTATTAATCTTGGTTGTATCTATTCGGCACTATTCAGCCTACTGTTTTAAGACATTTATTCCCATCCAGGTGTCGATGTATACCTGGCGAGCGATAGCGAGCCACCCTATTTTGGGTAATGTGTTACAGCTGGCTAAATTTGCACATAGACAAATTTCTCCGGCGAAGCCGGATTTCTCCATAAAATTCTGGGTCGCTGTCGTTCGCCAGGAAAAAATCGGCATCTGGATGGGGATTTAATGTCTTAAAACAGTAAGCTGAATGGGGCCGAATGGATACAACCCAGAGAGAGAAAGAAAAGGAGAGCAAAAAAGCAGGTCACTCCCCTTAATAGTGATGCGTAACAAGATCCAATTCTATATGAAAGTCTAAAATTTCTATAAAGCCATGGCAATTTATAGCTATTTACAGGCTCTTGAAGCATGTGGAGACGAGTGCGAGATAGCGGGAGCGCGGCAGGCCCTCGTCCGCTCTCCAGCCCAGCAGCCGCGGCCCTGATGGATATCAGCCATGTCTCGCTAGACATTTTTTTTTTTTTTTTTTTTTTTAAGAGACTATGAACGGAGAAAGGAAAAACACAGATAAAACAAAAAGGTCCATGTGCCTAAAGGCATCCTCCATTCATAATATGTTTGTAACAACTGGATTTACACATTTGTAGATTGTAAGTTTGTGGAAAGCAATTCGAGGGAAGTGAATTCCAAAGAGTAGTAGCTCTGGGGATAAATGAATTCTGATAAGCAGAAGTTCTGCATTGTGGAGGAGAAAGTGTAAATTCATGGGCGCTCTCAGCTGTCCTTGTTCTACGGGGAAAGATGTGGAGAGGCGGCACAATTGAAGCAAGTTCCTCGGAACAATTGCTGTGAAAATATCTGTAGAATAATGCAAGAGATGCAACGTTTCTTCGTATGGATAATGTAGGAAGGTCCTGTGTGATTGCAGGGTTATTGATTAATCTAATAGCTCTATTTTGAATTTTGTTCAACTGCCTCAATGCAACCACTCCACTTCCACCCCACAGAGATGAACAGTAATCCATCTGAGAACGCACATGATTTTTATATATTACGGCCAACTGCTCGTCAGTGAAGCATTCTCGAACTCTGTACAGGAGTCTCAGTTGTTTAGAGGAATTCTTAGCAATGCTTCTAACATAATGTGTCTAGCTCAAGTTAGTAGTTAATGTTACACCGAGAATGTCAATACTGTACTAGGGGAAGTGGGAATATTTACATCATTAAAAAATATATGGGAGTCAGTGAGATTCTGTCGGTTAGAAAATAGAATGTACTTGGTTTTCTGTGCTTTAAAGGAAACTAGATTCCTTTGTTCCCATTCATTAATTCTAGAAAGGTCCTGGTTCAGAGAAATTGCAGTGTTTATTTTTGAATTTATAAGATCGGGTTGGGTGAAAGAATTGGTAAATGTGAAGGAACTGTGGAGTGTTGAGTCATCTGCGTAGGAATGTATTGGATTATGAGTGGTAGATAGGAGATCATTGATATGAATGAGGAACAGAGTTGGGGCCAAAACTGATCCCTGGGGAACACCAGCATTTATTGAGTGAAATTGAGAATAAAGGCCATCTAACATTACACGTTTTTTTCTGTTAAGAAGATAAGAAGACATTAGTGGAACTAATGATGCAAGGCCGTAGTGTGACATCTTCGACAATAAGGATTGATGCCAGACTCTGTCAAATGCCTTTGATATATCCAGTGCTATTGTATGTGTTTCACCATGTTGGTCTGTAGCTTGGTTGATTTGATGCGTAACAAGGCAAAGAATGTCTGCAGTTGATCGACATCGTCTAAAACCATATTGCCTATCACTGATTAATTTACTCTCAAGATGCTTAATTATGTGATTATTTAATATAATTTCAAAGACTTTACCAAGAGTGGAAGTTATAGCTATTGGTCTGTAGTTTGATGGATCTGAAGAGGCACCTTTTTTAGGAACTGGATGGATGTTTCCTTCTTTCCAGGGTACTGGGAAGCATGAGGTATGAGTACACAGACGGAAATTTTTTGCCAATACAGGAGCGAGCACCAAGGAGCAATTCTTAAGTACTATTGGAGGAATTTCATCTGGATCAGGAGCCTTATCTACTGAGAGATTCTGCAAAATAGTTTTGACATGTCTGGTGTGGATCTTAAGTGAGGGAATTTCAGGCGAATTAAAATTAAGTACAGGGACATCTTGATTTATTTCATCTAAGGTTGAGATGGTGGAGAAAATATCTGCAAGAAGGTTAGCTTTACCTCGTGGGTCACTTACAAGATTGCCAGTCGGAGATTTTAATGGTGGAATGGATGAAGCAGTAGTGAAGTTGGATTTGAATGAGTTAGAGTAGACCAAAATATTTTGTTATCATTTGGATTATTTAGAAGTTTATTTGCCTGCTTGTGGAGAAAGTTTGATTTAGTTAGGTTTAATACAGTTTTGGCATGATTTCTGATGTTTCTAAAGTAATTAAAGGCTTCATGTGTTTTTGATCTTGTGTATGCATTGTAGGCTATTGCTTTTTGTTCAGTTACTCTAGCACAATTATGGTCAAACCATTTAGGTGAATTAGACCTTTTACTGTACTTTTGATGAGGAATAAAAGTTTCCATTCCAATTTTTACAAAGTCTTGTATGTGGCTCAAGGTGGAGTGTGCATCATTAGAAAAGAAAGAGGTCCAGGGAATATCAATAAAGGAAACCTTGAAGACCCTCCCAGTCTGCCCTATCGTAATGCCATTTAGTCACCAAAACAGGTTCAGAGTGGGAAGGTGTGGTAGGTGATAGACAGGTGGCCTGTATCAGACAGTGATCAGATGATCCAAGCGGGGACCTCACTGTAACATCATAATTTTCTGAATTGGTTGTTAAAAATAAGTCCAGTAGGTGGGAATTATGATTAGGATTATCTGGTACACGGGTGGGTTGGTTGACTAGTTGAGTGAGATTAAATGAGTCTGCAAATAGCTCACATTCAAGACCAGCATCATCAGTCTTGGCTGAATGAGTGAGCCATTCAATATTATGGACATTAAAATCACCCAACAGTTATTTCAGAAGAAACATTTAAGTTGAGGACACTGAGTTGTGAGGACAGAGAATCAAAAAGACTTTGCTCTGGAGGAGTATTTGGGGAACGGTAGATGCAACATATGTCTTTAAATTTACCATCAGAAATTAATTTGTATATAGAATAATCAAAATAGGGACAATTGAAACTAGTAACCTCCTAAAATATGCAGCGCCCAAAGACAAATGTAGCGCGAAATTAGTGACATTCGCTCAGTATTAGCGAATATTTGCCGATGTCTATGGTAGCACTGCAGAAGAACTCTGCGAGCTACAAAGCTAGTTCTGGTGTAATTTTGAAGCTATTTTCTTCTAGTTTTTGGCTGAATACGTTTAATTTCATTCAGAGACTTTCTCAATCATTCAGGAGTGTTTGAATAAGCCCGAATATAGCAGAAATATGCCCACAGCGTAAGTGTTAATGACACAATATACTAGAGTCACTACCATTAGAGTTATGGTGCTGCTCAAAGGATAGTAAATGCTACGTCACACGACTTACATGTCTTTTTTTCAGTTTTTCTTTATCCTTTACACTACAAATCAGCGCTATATATTTTTGGCTGGTAATTGCAATGAATGGAAAGAGAAAGAGAGATAGAGAGTGAGAGGGCGGGGATGGTGGGGAGGGGTGGAAGGAACAAAATACAAATACATTATATATTAAGAAGATTTAATTGAATATTGCCTTGATTTTTTGGCACCAGAAATGTAATGAAGGTTAGGCAACATTCAACTAAAAGGTGTAAGAAAGTCGGACTTAAGTTTGGATATTTCCGGGGTCTAAAATTCCAATTATATAGTGCCTGACTTTCACTATTGTACGGAAGTGTCCGGCATGCAAATTTGGCCATAAGCATAAACACGTTTTAATATATAAAAACATCCACAAGTAAATATAAAAAAACGGGTAAATAATTTAAATATATAAATACAAAAGAATATCCAATATTTGTAAGCAAACTACTAGAGTCTTTGAGAGGCAACCAATGCAATTATTAGTAAGACAAATATACAGACACATATACTGTAGGTATGGAGAAAGTAGGAAAATGTTTCAAACCCATACTTCATACATGATGCCTACGTCTTGTTGTAGCTTCCACAATCTTGGCCTAAACGTTACGCCACTAACATTTTGATCAGCAAACCAACCAGAAAATTAAAGCATCATTTACTCATAAATTCAAGTTATTTGAGTTTCACCAAAATCAAGTCTATATCTCTACCTCTCTCTCTCTCTCTCTCTCTCTCTTTCTCTTTCTCTCTCTCTCTCTCTCTCTCTCTGTCATGTTGCAAAATGTCCAGATGTAACGAATATTTACCATGTTTTCAGAAGACCATGCTATTTGTATCCTTGGCTAAGCTACTCTAAATTACTCCAGTCTAACCCAAACTAATGTAAAGTATGTCAGCTCTGGATAAGATAACCCAAGTCTGCGTGGGTTAGTTTGTGTTAGAAAATTGGGAACATTCTAAGGAGTGAGTGATAAAATGCGAACGCATATTCTTAGAGAGAGGTCAAGGAGTTGCGCATTAGGTTATGTTATGTTGCACTAGCTGTTGGGAGGCTTGTGTATCCTATGAACTCACCAGTGCAATGGTCTACAGCTATTTCTGGAATTTCCGTCTAAGTCTGACACCTCGCTATAAAGAATCGTTACTGTCGCTGTGTTATATATCAACTCGGGTGCCGGCAGACAGTTGGTGCTGGGGGACGAGACACATCCATTAACTTTCTGACATTAGGACGTATGTTTCTTGTTTTGTATTCTGGTTGGGAATGTTCCTCAAGTCCGTGGTAAATCTCTTTGACAATGATGCTGCAGTTTGTATGGAAATGTGTTGATGTACAGGCAAAAATGTGAGTTTTTTTTCCTCGCTTTTTCTCTCTCTGCTATTCTCGCTGAAAGGATCCAGGGAATTGTGCTTAAGTTAAAGGTATGCAATATTGAGCCACACTATCTATGCATGTATTTTTATTTTGCATTGCATACACATGAAACAATGTAATACTTTATTATATTGGAGATGCTTCAGAACTTGGCCTTTATTACAGGTTCAAAATTCAACTAGATGTATGCTTACTTGCATTCACGATTTTACTATAGATAGATATATCATAGATGGAGGGAGGTAGAGGGAGTGTGAGGACTGGAGTTCTCGAAAAGGGGCACCAGTCCTGATGTTTTTCTTGACTTACAGTGTGCTGGCTTAATAATCCCGAAGGTTTGATAGTCTCTGAAGTCCTATTTTAACAAACTAAGGGAGTGTGAGTGTGTGCGTTGACAATACTTCTTTAGGTAGAATATTGGCATCCTGAGGAATATGAACATTTAAACTAATCAATGGTCACACCACTGCCATTTACATTATTCCCAATTAAACTATCTGCCAGCTCAAACAAAAGAGTACCGGGTATTAATAATTAAATATTAATATACCTATTTGTATTATATGACCTTATATCACATACCTCTATAAAATGCTTCCCCTTGTTCAATGTAATAATAGAAATATAATAGTGCATATATAACACGGTCTTAATGACTTGTCAGTCATAAATCAACATGCAAATCGCACACTTTTGTTCGATACACTTTAATCACTACTGGAACATATCGTTTATCCATTGTAATAGGAAATAATAATCTGTTTGTTTCACCCACACATGAGTTTGCTATACAAAACTTGTTCCACCCACAATTGGAAGATGTTGCATAAAGGTAAGCATAAACAAGTTACGGATAAACATATAACAATGCTTAACATAATACCAACATCAGCAAGAGGAATAACAAACACTTAATTCAATTAATATGTTAATGAAGGTTTTTAGCTCTCCGTTAAAGCTTATTGTATTTAATTATTCCAACTTCGTTTTTTGTTTTAAAACAACAAAAGGAAGAAGGATACATATATACAGTGAGCATTTCTTCATGGGTCTAATGGCGTTCTCCATTAACCTGGGAACGGCGAGAACACTCTTAAGAGGTTTTGGTGGGCAAAGGCAACGATCCTCTTAAGAGGTAAGGCCTAAAAAAAGCTTTCTAAAAGGCCCCAGTAGAACTTAAAACAAAATAATAGGTGATTAAGCGAGATAATTTCCCTCCATACCACCTATCACTCCTCCATATGTGTCAAAACCCCCTCTTTCCCCCCCACCCTCCCCTTCAATTATCACCTGTTTTTCATCCTTTTCATTGTTTATTGGTTTATTTACTGCCCCAACATCTCCAATCCGGTTCTAAGGCGTGGTCATGCGCCTACCGAGTGCGTGATGCGAGAGAGAGACTCAGTCTGCCTCTAGGCTTGGGAGAGGGAGGGTGTACGTCGCGTCCGCCTCACATTTCATGAATGAACGGTCGGCAATAATTCACGATTTTCACCCTCCAAACACTATTCCTACTTGTTTTATTGCTGTTACATGTTAATATCTTCATATTAAACGTAAAATAGGCACATATGAATAAGTAATAACGATACTTATCGTAAAATGTAATTTTAGGCGGGAATGAAGCCAAATATGGCCGCCCAGTAGTAGGGTGTTCACTACATACAGCTCTCGTTTACTGGGTTAAGGCAGAATATATAGATTTAAGTTCAGTATAATAACAAGACTCTAGTGTTCAGACCAGAGAAAACATTTAAAATATCACTGCAAAAGGTCGTATTTCATAAATTACCTTAGCGAAAGTCTTTGTTCTCTTGCACAGCTTCTGTGTGCCCTTGGTGACACACCAAATGATCTACAACCTGGGTGACAAACAAAATCATATTTTGGTAGTGATAGTTATTTATAGAGCTCTTTCTCAAGGTGGATTCGAGCGAGGGCGCTTTTGGCACCTTTAAAGTGACCACATTATGCTCTCAACATTTCAGAATGATTTTGTACTAGTACCGACAACTAGTCAAGTAAAAACAGTTTATGCTACAGCTGTTTATAAAGATGTATCTAGCTGTCAGGCATGAGTTAACGAGCAATGTTGAAGGAAGAGCACACCTGCGAATCCACGAATCCACGTATAATGAACCATGGGAGAGCAAATATATGCAATATTTGCTGTCAAGATCAATATTGAACGCTTCGTTAAAGTGGACTAAACATGATGGCTGCATATCTTTCTTAGCGTTGGAAAAAAGTCTGTTTCGTAATGAAGGGATAAGCAAACTCGCCTGTACTTTATTTCCTCATTTGTTATTCCCAGCGTGCTGAATGTTGTGTATTTGAATTCAGGGTGTATCATTTCTTAAACCGACTCAAGGGGTTTGGAGTCAGCAAAAATACAAAAATTTTATATCATTCAATAGATTAGATCCAAGCCAATTGTTTTTCGCTACCCACATAACTCGTATTTTTGCTTCCAGAAACAAGCAGAATTTTCAGTCACTTAAACAACGGAAACTTAAGTCACGCCATGTGGTCTTTCTTATTACTACCCACCGCATAAGTAGGGTGGCCCAAGTTACTTCTCACAGAATACACAATCCAATAACATACAGTATAGGCCTTTATACAATTCCAACATATACAAGTTGAATTTAATAATCTTAAAAGACGAGAAGATACAATGTTTAAATCTCTCTCTCTCTCTCTCTCTCTCTCTCAGCATTTTGTACAATATACATATTTTGCCATAATTGCTGTGCTAGATTCGGTTACTCACTCAGATTTCTGTCTCTCTCCCTATCTTACTGTTGACGACATTATATATATCCTAAGCATTTATTAATACTAAGCATAAATGTGAAGTCACCAATTTAATCATAAGATACAATTGGCGTGTTTCTTTTTAATTAGTAGGTTCTTTTAGTTGTACCGGTGCCCAATTCCGAGGATTTATACATGTAACCACTTAGCTTTAGGAGAAGCAGGCCAATCGGGTGTTTGAGCCCACCAGCAAGTTGGATTAAGATATGGAAATTTTAAGCATACAATATATTCTACATTAATAACAAATGCAATAATCGAGATAGGCGTCATGAGAGATTTCCCGGAGTCTCTGAAACAAGGGAGACATGGAAGAGGTGAAAGCTCCACTGGAAAACCAGACAGATCAGGAGGTCGGCTTGGTAGAGGCAGAAGAACGGATAATCTTGAAGGATTATGGTCTAGCAGATACTAAGTGTTTTGTATGTGAAGAAATCAGAGCGAGAAAGGTGTTGCGAAAATGTTCCGGCTGTTCTAGACCCGTTCATTTAAGTTGTGTTAAGTTGACCAAGAAGACTTCAGGGGAACAACCGAACTGGAAATGCCAGTTATGCCCAAGATCCACTGCAGGGCCAACCAGGGCAACGACGGACGGCGACTTGACCCAACTTGTGACCAAATGGAAAGCGCGAATCCGGGTTCTTACCCAGGTACCGAAAGGAGCCAGAATCCAAGTGGCGGAGGCCCTTACAACTATCATAAAGCAGGCCCTGGAGCTCAAAACACCCCTCGCATGGGCATGGCTCCTTAGTTTCTGTTATGCGGCCCTCCGAAAACCACCCAAAACCAGCATACAAGACCATCTTCAGGTTTCACTAGCCACCAAAGTGAAACGTCAAGTAGCACAGTATATGGAGGCAAACAGGCTGGTAGACCCCCCCGAACAGCAACCGAATAGGGCCCAGAAGCAACAGGACAAGGAAGAGGCTGAATAGCTACAAAAGAGGGTCGCATCGAAGCTGGCTGATAGTGATAACAAAGGGGGGTCAGACTGTTGTCCTCTTTAGAAGGTTTTGCTGGCCATGGCACTGAAGTTGTTGAAGCCCTATGAGGAAAACACCCACCTTCACTTGTGAACTTAAGCCTCCCCCCAGCCCCAAATGACCAGATGGGTTACCGGTCAACTCAACCAGTAGACCATTTCAACCAGTAGCTCTCAACCAGTGCCAAATCAACCAATCCGGTTAGGTTAGGTTAGGTTAGTACTATATTTTGGCACTGGTTTGGTTGGTCTGGGTTAATTTGGCACTGGTTGAGAGCTACTGGTTGAAATGGTCTACTGGTTGAGATGACATGGAACCGACCAGATGCCCCAACATTTAGTTGTCAAAAAGGTGCAGGTGGTTGCCGGAGTGACTTCGTTCACAGCAGGTTCAGCCGCAGGCCCAGATGGTATCCGACCTGCCCACCTCAAAGGCCTCTTGGCTCAGGGATCAGGAGCAGCTGGGGAGGCACTCTTGGAAACCCTAACCAAATTTATTAACATGATTTTAAGTTGGGAAGTACCAAACTGTGCCAAACCCCTATTATGGGGGGCATCACTCTGTGCACTGGTCAAAAATGATGGCGGAGTGCGCCCAATAGCAGTAGGGAACACCTTTCGCCGCCTTGCCACAAAGGTGGGTTTGAAACCACTTTCGAATGGCCTAGGTCAACACTTAAGACCAGTGCACCTAGGTTTTGGAACTCCAGGAGGGAGTGAAGCTGCCGTACAAACAACCAGCACCTACCTCAGCCAAGCCCGGGATAAATGAGTGCTTCTAAAGATAGACATGCGGAACGCATTCAACAGCATTCGCAGGGATGTCATCCTCCGTGCATTTCAAGAGCACATCCCCACTCTGTACCCCCTACTTTGGCAGGCTTATTCCAAACTTTCAATTCTGATCTTTGGCAAGACGGCAATCCCATCAGTGACCAGGTTACAGCAGGGAGATCCAGTTGGTGCTGCTCTTTTCTCACTAGGGGTGGACGCAGCAGCTAACAAGGCTTGGTCAGAATTGAATGTTTGGTACCTGGACGATGGTACCTTGGGTGGGTCTGTAGATAACGTTCTAACCGATCTAAACAACATCATAACTGACCTCTGCCAGGCTGGGCTAGAGATAAATGACACCAAATGTGAACTTGTCCTCCTCAACAAGGCACGTGAAGAAAGAGCAGAGGTGGGTGCGCTCCGGTGGGACCGGTAATGCGGCAGCGCTCCGCGCTCATTAGACATAAGGTAATGCGGCAGCGCTCACGCGCTCCTTTTGTCAGCAGACCCGATGCGCTTCCTGCTCCGCACTCCTGCGCTCCGCGCTCCCAAAAATAGGTATATAAAAAACAAAACAAACAAAACAGCTTCTAGAAGTTATTTAATTATTTACCTCTGTCCTTCACTTTGTCCTTTGTCTTTCACTTCACTAAATTCCAAGAATTCAAAACATTAAAAAAACCTCAAGTCATGGTGTCTTTCTGAAGTTTAACTGTTTAAGTTTCTCACTTTCTCAGTTTCTGTTATTCTTTATGTCATATCAATGAATCAAATGTCAATGATATGATATGATTGATATCATTGCAAATGTCAATGACATGATATGATTGATATCATTGTGAGTTTGTGACATTGTGACTGTCCATTGATATCTATGATATGACATAAAGAATTACAGAAACTGTCCAAACTGAGAAACTAGGTCCGAAACTGCCAGGTCCGACGGTATATAATTTATAATAATTATATATATATACGGCCGGGACTAGGGTCTTTTCAGATGTCAGTTGTCACGCCCAGTGCCAGGTCCGTATATAATTATATACTGACTCGCCGAAACAAAATCGTAGCAGCGAAAGGACTGCACCTATGGCTTTCATATTTTTAGTTTTTTACCACATGTACTTTACCCTTCTGCATACCCACCACGGCACCACCACTACCCCAAACCCCTCCTCCCACCCACTCGCTGACTATCGGTCGCCTCACAAGGAAAAAAAAAGAAAATCTGTGGCGGCGAAACGATTGCACCAATCGGTTCCATATTTGTGTGACAAGTGCGTTACCCTTATGCCTTCCCTCCACCACACCCCCATCTGCCTCCCACAACCCACTTCCAGCGTATCCGTACGAAGAAAAGAAAGACAAATAAAATCTGTGGTGGCGAAACTACCTCACCAATCGGCTTCATATTTGTAACACGAGTCAATTACGCTTCTACCTTCCCCCCACCATCCCCCAAACCACCCTCCCACCCATACATTCAAGTAACATTCCGATAGTATCGATACCATAAAATGATAAAAGTCTCTGAAGTCTATAGTGTCTTTTGACTATCAGACAGTCAGACAGGCTCGGGCTATACCACTGCCAGACTTACCCTTAGGCCCCTTCGTAAGCCGTAACTTGCCCGTAAGGGTTACTTTGCGTTAGCAAAAGCCAAAAAAAAAAAAAAAAACAAGTTAACAACTGTAACACTGTCAGTCTGTCACTATCATAGTATCACTGTATCACAGTTCACTAACACCGTGAGTAACACCGTACGAACGGTACGATGACTGTACACGATAATGACGTTCTTGTACCTGTTGTTGACAGGAAAAATCGCCTCCGGAGCGCCAGAAAGGAGCGCAAATTTCTAGCTGCGCTCCCCGCCTGCACTCCGATTTCAGAATTTTGCCGCTCCTCGCTCCGCGCTCCTCTATATTGGTAATGCGCACCAGAGCGCAGAGCGCCAAATGGCGCGCACCTGCCCACCTCTGAGAAAGAGGACACACTCAGGCCCAATTCCTAAACACATTACCATGTGTAAGGATCCTTCAGGAGCATCAGCAAACCCTCTTAGGTTCCCCACTTACATCTGCAGTAATCCCACCAGCACTTCAAGGTAAAAAGGAGGAGCTTCAACATCATGTGAGCCGCTTGATACACATTGATGCCCACTTAGCTCTGGCCCTTCTCAAGAACTGCTTCTCCATCCCACGAATACTGGCGGCCTCCAAGAATTAGACAACATAATCCAAGAAGCGGTAACCAGCATCACCAATTTGGAATTTCAAGATTGGACCTGGGCACAAGCCACTCTCCCTGTCCGCCTTGGGGGCCTGGGGATACGGAGAGCCACGGATATTGCCTCCCTTGCCTTTATGTCTTCCCTTATTGCAAGCAATGACCTTGTAGTCTCCATCCTTTCTTCACAACCCAGAACAACACTTGATGAGGACGTAGCAGAAGTGATTAACACATGGAAGGAAAATAAAGCAGCAGAGGAGGAGCCTCAGGGTACCTCCAGGAGCAAGCAGAAAGCGTGGGATACCATCTCGGCGAAGAAAACGCAAGAAAGTCTCCTAACCAATGCGAACCAGGTTGCTAAAGCACGCCTCCAGGCAGCCGCCCGTTTGGAGAGTGGCTTGTGGTTACATGCCATCCCCATCCCACCTCTTGGAATTCACTTGGACACTGGAGCGCTCTGGGTTGCCATCGCGCTCAGAGTGGGAGCGTCAGTTTGTCACCCACACACTTGCAAGTGTGGTGCATTGATGGATGCTCAAGGTCATCATGCCTTGTCATGTAGTCACAGTGCAGGCCGCCTGCCAAGACACTAAGCACTAAATGATGTCATAAGATGGGCCCTGCAGAGTGCTAACCTTGCATCAATCCTTGAACCAGATGGACTTGCCAGAGATAACAGCAAACGGCCAGATGGGATGAACGCCTTCCCTTACAAGAATGGCCGCAGCCTCGTGTGGGATGCCACATGTGTTGACACTTTCTCAATAACCAACATCACCAGAAGCGCCAATAAAGCAGGTGAAGCCGCCCGGATAGCAGAAAGTAGAAAGCGAGAAAAGTATCAAGCCCTCGCCAGAAGTCATCAGTTCGAGCCTATGGCGTTCAAAACTTCAGGAGTCTTCGGCCCTGGTCAATGAAATAGGACGCAAAATCAGAGAAGTTTCAGGAGAACCCCGGGAAACCCGCTGGCTATGGCAAAGGGATGGTTATTCTCGGGGCAATGCCACCAGCGTCATGAGCTCAGCACGACTGGGTAGGGGTGGTGTATCTGTAGTCTTTCCACGGTAGGGTGTAAAAATAAACATTATTTGTATTTTTCTAGTTGTGTGATGTGCATAAATAAAAGGAGATGTGTCAATGGTTGAAAGCCACAGTTGGTCGCACATTTGGGGCTAGTAAAAATAGGCAAGCCTCCATATATAAAAATGTGCGTTTTTCGATAAACCCTTACCGCCCAGGCACTAATCACTTTATATTTAGTATAGAAGCGAGAACGAGAGAAAATATGAGATTGAATATTAACGAAGCGTGATATTGGTAGTATAATGTGATAGTAACTGTCTCATATTAATATATGACACAAATAAGATACAGAAACCTGAAAAACATTATGTCACATTATGTTTCGGCCGTCGTATCTTGACAGCTGACTTTTTAAGTCTCTCAACACTGATATTATATATATGCATATTCGGCAAAAACAAAATTGTCCTGGTTACTTAAGCTGAATGTAGGCTACTAGTGTAGTAGATATTCTTCCATTTCTACATTAAAAGTTCTAATACGAATATCAGCACATCATAGCTTATCACCAATTTAAGTACCAGATCCCTGTATAACAGCTGGGGATGGAGAAGGTAGGCACCTGGAAAGCATTAAATGAACCAGGGTAAGATTTTGATTATTTGTATCAAAATAAAATTAAAAGTTAAATGACTAATATAAATAAGAAAACTGTTTTCACACATCGCTCTAAGTATAACTTTGTAGAGCTTCTCAATGATCTCAAACATGTTGAAGGGTTTATATGATAAACTTTAGTAATATGACTGACCATGTCGCATTACAGTTCTTGGAATTAGTGAAGATTGAAAACATACTTGATTGTTGCAATTATATAACTGTTGTGCATGTCTACAATGATTCACCGGCACGACAGGCGACACCACCAGCGACGATACCCCCGATAGAGAGCCAAGGCCATGTTTCCCCAGGCTCAAGGGTACCGGAGTGGAGATAAGAGTACCTTCGGGATTGCGACCGCCTGGCCACCCCAGTGCTTGTGCTCCTCATGACAATGTGGGTTGAACCTGTTAGCTCCCCCCATATGAACAAGCAAAATGTCCTCGGCACCAACACTGGAACGGGGTAGGCGAAGGGAAGAAGAGACAGCCACGGAAGCTGATTGGCCAGCGGGAACCATGTCGCCTCTTCAGTCTGCCCCAGGCTTAGCCCGGGGAATCCTCGGATCCCAGACACCACACCATCCTTGACTATCGCCTTCCTCCTGGATCAAGAAGACGATTAGTAGATGGGCCTTGGATCGTGATTGGTCCATACTAAAGGAGCAAAGAAGCCTCTCGATCAAAGACGGGTTCTTTTAAGGCCCGGAATCCCCACATTTGCCACACAGGTTCACAGATGCGCAGCGAGTATAGGCACTCCTCCTCACTTCTGGCACTCCTCTGCAGACACGATCCTTGGTAGAAGAAAGTACACAAGAGTTATGGGATATGCTGAAAGAGAGAAATTGCAGACCAAGAGCTGACAACCCTACCAACGATAAAGAGAAGTGTTTCAACACAAGCCCCACTTGCCCGCCTATTCCACCTTAGGAAGGAAGTATTACTGCTTTCAGAGTGTGAAGAACTAGAGGAGCTACGAGACCTACTGCTTAACGAGCTAGACTACTACTTTGAGGAGCTATCCAAGCCACTACAAGCGTGACAGCCTGAAGTATACCTGTCCCGGAAGAAAGTTGTCTATCCTAGCAACCCTACCCATCTGTTGTTCCGGAGAGATATCTGTAACAGACGTTGGACACCATCACAGTGCTGACCAATGCCCTTAGCAGCCCTGTTCCCTTGTACCTCAGAACCACCTGTAGCAGACGTTGTACACTGCCACGGTACTTACCTATGGCCTCCTCCTTATTTCACAATGCAATGTAAAATTCAAGAACTAATTTTCACACAGTATGTCCTACCAATATATCCTACGACCAGTATCAATACAAATATAATATTTAAGTGCCATACATAGCCAAAGAGGCACCAACGTTGACTTTTCAAAGAGGCCAGTTTAGCTGTAGTGGCTCCGGGCACTTCCCCACCACAGTAAATAACATTGGAGATTTTGCTATATTTCAGAGTTCAATATTGTACAATATATTGTGTGGAGTGTCGAGAACCACCACTATTCCTCTGGGGCCGAATATATAAAGCTTTGCTAAGAAATTCAAATTTACTAACTTACCTGGGCAAAAATATCAAGGAGCTATTATAAACATGCTAAACATTATTTCAGCTAAAATCATAAAAAAATATTCATTTAGAAACAAATATATTACTATTTAATATATGATATATACAATATATGATTATTAATTGGATACTTATGATATACACCGTTTGTTTATCAAATACAAAAAGAAACAAATGTTATTATATTTTTGATTACATATCTTCCGACGAATAATATTTACAGATATCTCGCTTTGTTTGTGATTCCAGTGAAGTTTACAAGCAATATCAGTAAAAGTGTAGAAACAGAAAAAAACTAAGTAATTATTAAAATTATTATTGTGTAATGTTCATCATCTAAATAACAATACTATATATTTGTATTTCAAGAAAACTCGCAAATTTTTATAATAGTTAACCCTATTCTATTTTCAAAGTTGGTTTTCATTGACATGACCTCAAGTTCAAGGACATCTAATACGGAGGATGTCGGTTGGCTATTTTGTATACCGCATAAGAACTCGCCATTGGTTCTAGATATAAGGGCTTTCCGAGGGCCCCCTCAACAATTTGGTCACTTACCGCATCCCTGTACCATCTAGAATATATATCTCCATATTAATTCAGAGTCAGTAAACATATTTATAATGTCTTTACCCTCACAATATGTTTTGAGGTGACAAATTTGTTTTACTGAAACATCGGGCATCTTGTCTAAGTAAGGTTAACAGTCCTCCCCAGCCCGTCTTCGAGGTGACCACCGCTTAAGCATGTGTCACACCTAGCCGATTTGAAGCCAAGACTGTCCACGACCTAAGGGTCCTGGACAGTCTTGGTCTACGTCGCCGCGCATCATGGGCCATCGCCAACTTAACAAAGAGGTCAGGATGGGTCTTCACATACCCCCTCAAAAGTTCAACATGTCGAACTTTCAAAATCCAGTCGGCATGGAGTGAGGTAAAAAAATGGGGACGTGAAGGGGACAGGAGGCTGATGGCGTGTCACGGCGCTGGACGGCGCTTGGCGGCGCTTGACGGGAAAAGGTAGGCGTCAGTGCGGCATCACACGGCAGCACACGGCACCAGAAATGAGGTCTGCGTCAGGCGGCGTCACCATAACAACCTGCGGGGATCAGCGGCGGCTTGCGGCGACCCAACGATACCCTAACGGTCCTGGATTTTTTAATCCGGAGGGGGGTCGCCGTCAAACGGCGACGATGGTTGGCGGCCATCGCCTCTAAGCGGCGTAAAAACATACCGGGGTCCCCGGTATGCGCAGCCATGCGGGGACCCCCTCCTGTAACGTGGCGATGTGGCAACGTCGCACGTGGCACCACCGCAGACCATGTGACGTGGCCGCCAACCCCTATAAAAACAACGCGCCGCCATGCACCGCCCTATGTTTCCCACTCACCACCAACACGACCTCGCGCGCCAACCCAGTCTCCTGATTTACATCGCTCCGACCACCAACTCGTTCCTCGCCACCATGCCACGTCCGAAAAATAAGAAGACGATCAACAAGCCCATGCACCAGTCTAGGTCATCCAGCAGCGAGGATGAGAGCAACCAGGGAAACACGATTGAGGAAGAAACGGCGGTTGAACCTGGTGTACGTGGTGAACACGAGGAGCCACAACCTGCCTTGCCTGCCACCTACTCACCCTCCAATGATGCCGCTGACGATGAGATTGACGTGGAACAGGAATCCTCGACGCCCGGCCGCCGTCGACACATCATGAAAGTGGTGTATAGTGACGAGCAGGAGCTTGACTTGGACGACTGGTACGAGCGTCACCCCGTTTTATACGTCAAGGGGCGTAAGGATTTCAAGGACACCGCCTTCAAAGCTGCACTCTTCGAGACCAAGGGCAAGTCCATGGAACCCCCTGTTACAGGTGAGTTTACTGCCCATAATGTGTTAATTAATAATGGTTGAGGAGAGCGATGATGATTCGAGTATTACAAGCAAATAAATGAAATGCACGCGAGTGCATTTTTGGAGAACATGTGCACATAAATGTAACGCCAATGATGCTGAAAGTGAAAGTGAACGATTCATCATTTATCTCTTACACCATATACCTATGAATGCCACGTGGATATGTGTGTTTAGTTGAAATATGAAAATATGATAAGCTTGCAGATTGCTATATTTGTCAGTAGGTGGTCATTTTCCAGATTTAACTGAACCTGGAGTAAGCGTAGATGCCGTGTCTGGTTCCTAGGGACTGTGGTCGACATGGTTGCGTGCAACCGTGACGGTGGCTGAAGGTTTACTGATGAGGCCATAGACTCCTCTACATAAGGACTGGCGTCGGCCATACTCGGGTCCCGGAACTTGGGTCCATTGTCAGGCCCACAAACTGAGGTCTTATTTTAGTTTTACTGGATATGGGACTTTGTGTTTGTACTCTACAACATCTTATTAACTAGAGCAACCAAGTAAAGGAAAATAAAACATTTGTTTTTGGTTGATTGACTCATAAGTCTCTTTCGTGATTGAACATAATAGGAAAATATACAGTTATAATGAGATAGTTTATAAGAACATGTATTATACAAGCAAAGCATCATACCATGACTTACATTAATTAAATATTAGAAGAAATTAAAGTAAAACCTTTGCAAAATATTACTTTACACATAATTTTACATATATCAAAAGTCACATAACAATAATTAACTTAAACATTAGAAAGTTTCTCTTGTCGCCTTAAGCAGCCTAGTGTACACTCCCGATCGCTTGTATTAAATACAAAGGCCTTAAACAACACATTACACAATGTCTGGCATGCTCATGAATGGCTAGCTAAAGGAGCATCTACATAAGACAAGCATTGTTTCAAGTAATTGCGACAACACTTTTTCGAGTCTTGAAGAGACATTTGAAGGGTGATGCCACTATGTACAAAGAAGACAGTAGCCAGTGTAGGCATACTCAGCCCACCTCGATTGAGCGCAGTCAAAAACTCTGATGACAAGCATTCCCCAGAATCTACTTCCTGTTGTCCATGTTTATGAGCTAAAAATCCCCCAATGTAGACAATTTTATGTTTTAAAGTATCATCTGAATATAGAAGTAGTTGAGTGTCTTGTAATGTCAGCTCTTCCAGAAGTTGTAAATCACCATCATCTATTGCTGCTGTACAAAATTCACAGCTTACTTCTTTGGCTCGGTCAGGAACGATGTCACGTTTCAACAGCTGATGCAACTGCTGTACTTTGGATGCTGCCTGAACATCCCCAATGTCAATGTAAAAATGTCCTCCACTACGTTGTCTTGCTTGACCAAAAAACTTTTCTAGGGAATCTTGTGAAAAAACAGCAGGTAGGATGTAAGCAAAATCATGGGTTTCAAAAAGATATTGTGCTGCTTCTATGTTATACCTTGTTGTGATGACAAAGGCATCTGCTGTTGACTGAGTTAGTTTCTTCTCTCTGCCATGCCCACCAGTCCACCGACAGCTGGATACAACTGTACACATTTCCTGCAGAGCTTTGAAGTTTGTACAGTTTTTAATGTCCAAGGTTCACGATATTGGTCTCGTAAATGAACTGCGCTGTACTTGCTTTTAACATTCATCATTTTAAACCAATTGGTTACCAGTGTTATGTATATCACTGTTCCATCCTGAAATTTAACAGTTCCTTTAAGACCTTCAAATGCAGCAATCGTTTTCTCATTGAACACTTGGCAAACTAAGGGCACACTCTGACGTTGCAATGGTTTAGGAAATACTGATGAGCGTGTGAGTTTTGTCAGACGAAGTGGTGTCTTCTGATCTTCATTGTAAAGAGCTTTAACATCACTCCAACACGCCAAATATTCTGTACCGTCCTTGCTAAAATGTAATTCTTGACATTTCTCTGTGATCCAGTTGTTTCTCATATTCTTGAGGATGTGAACATAATCATAGACAAGGAAAACATTTATGCCATCTGGTGCTAGTGTTACTTTTCCAGGACCCCCAAGCATTCTGTAAACAGCTTGATTCAGTGGACAGTTGTCACAGACGAACGATACTGGATGGCCACCACTAGCTTTAACAACATATACAGCCTCAAGTAATATTTCCTTCAGTTGAATAGCATTCAGTTTTGATACAGGATGAATTCGTATGATGTACCGTGGTCCTCCATAGTGACGAACAACTTCAAAAGCAAGAGCAGATGTTGCTAGATTTTCTGGTCCGTGTGTTGCATATATGCTCTCCTGTAAATCTAAGGGCCTGCTTAAGCTTGACTTCATCAAACAAAATGTTAACTAACCGCTGTTGTGGCTTCAACTGATCAAAAAGAATTGGGAGACACTTGTCAGCATAAGTGCGAGATAACAATTGGCGAATCTGTTTCTCACAAGGAAGACTAATTGCTTTGGAGTTTCTAAGCATTCTATATGCTGTGGGTGATATACAAAACAGTTCTGCTGCAAGAATTAACATATGCTTTGTATATCGGCGATTTTTAGGAGGAATAAGAAGGAGTTGTAACTGTGCTTGAATGAACTGAAAACCTTCAATTTCATGAAATTCTGTGATAGAGTCAAGTTCTGAAATTATTCTTTTTAAGCGGTCAGTATTAGTCGCTTCATGAGTGTTCATAATTTTCACTATTTCTTCAATTTGAGACCACTTACTTACCAAGCTATTTTTTTGAAGATTCAGTTTACTTTTTGGTATCTCCAAGCCACTTTTCTCTGCTACTACCAGCTGCAGAAAACCAAAAGGAAACTGTACCTCTTTAAAATGAAGAAACTTATCAACTGCTCTACCATTACCATCTGTCTTAAACATTGTCAGTTCTCTACCATTTTGCATTATATAAAACTCAGGGAAGTGTTTTCCAATCTCTCCTCCAAATTTGTCATAACTATGCATTGTGTCTTGTTCATTTTCAAATTCAGTTTGTTTTTTAAGTCTTGCTTCACTTGTCACTGTTTTAGTTAACCTAGGAGCTGACTTAAGTTGTTTGAGGCAAGACTTGGGTACACCTTTAAAAACTGTAGGAGGCCCAGCTGGTCGTTTTCCTCCCCGAACTGTGACCCAATCGCAGTCGAAGTGTGATGCACAAATCCATAGTTTCGACCTGTCTCTCAAACTTTCTGGGCTATTTGGCATAGCACTAATCCATGCATGTCGTTCTTGTTCTTCATTCGGGAAACACACCATAGGACTGTATGGCTCTCCCCTGTAGTTTCCACGACAATTGAATGCAGCACATCTTTTCGGCATTGTTCCTGTAAAGCAAAAAAACAAGAATAGTTGTAAAATGGTTATCAGTACATATCAAAGCAACCCGTTGACATCAGCTCAATTCTAATATTTATCAGCTAAATAAGTTGTTAACACAGATCCTTTTGTGACTGGTAAGTATTTATAAGAAAATTACTTACAATAAGCGGAGAGATAACGAACAACAGAACAAAAATGTGTTGCCTCTAACGTGTCTCGTGGGTGACTGGCGTCTGGCATCGTCCTGGGCTGTTCGTTTTCTGGCGAGACATTATGTCGCCAATATGGCGGGGATATGGACGATTGCGTGTGAAATTACATGCATTTATATGTAAAGTTGTGTTTGTGTACATATTTTTGTGTTTAAGAAAGTCGGAGAGACCACTGCTTTCATGATACTGCTTTTAACCCGTACAGCCCCAGCGACGCGTCTGACGCGTCGGCGATGTATGTAACGCACAGCCCCAGAGACGCGCCTGACGCGTCACCCTAATTGCGCCGACCGAAACCTCAGGTGTAGCCACTCAAGAGGGCTCAGATTTGTATGGGAACTGTGTACGTATCCCACGCAACCGTGCCGATGGTTGAAAACTCTCAAAGTCCACGTGCGCGCAATAACCTGGTTTTTTGGGATAATTGCCTTCAATTTTTTACTCTTGTAAAATCCGTTTTGGGGGGCTCTGTAGGACCATTTTTTAAGCTTTTTGAGCGGTTTTTCGTGGTTTTTCCTTCATTCCTAACCCATTCGCTATTGTTTCTGGAATAAAACCATTTTTTGAAAACCGGCCGGGTTCTGGTGCGCAAACATTACAAAACTAGCCGGGGCTCCACGGGTTAAGCAATGGACCCAAGTTTCAAACTCCGAGAGTGCTCGTTTCCAGTCCTTATGTAAAGGGGTCTATGGATGAGGCACACCTTTTGGTGTAGCTTTTATATACCCCACCTTGAGTTCGCTCGCCGTCGTTCGGGGTCATGCGGGCCGGGGTCGCCGTCATTACTGAAGGGGTCGCCGTCCATCGGCACAGTAATGCATATTGACGCCGCCCTACCTCCTATCGACGCCGTTCGTCGGGTCGTTGTCACCGCGTTACGCCGCAGATCGGCACTCCAGCGGCGACCTAGGTCTCACCTTCAGTCCTGCATGGGCGCCGCTATACCCCGTCAGGTGGGCGTTACGCGCCGTCAGGCGGCGTGGCCATCCATACTGTGTCCCGTCCAAAACTCACCCTCCCAAATCCTTAAGCTCTCCGCCGAAGGTCGGCACTCCTGACTACGACTAAAGATCGTGGTCAGTCGTGGCTCAAATCAGCATGGTGTGACGCATGCTTTAGTCAAACGTAAAGACAAGAGACGTTTTATAAAGCTACCTGGGCACAAACTTCAAATTTAAGTCAGAATATTGGATTAATGTCTGGCTAAGCCCTTTTATAAATTCGACCCCTGATTCTGAGAAATAGCTTCGCTTTCATTTATCTTTCTATTTTAATGTAAATAAATACAGTTATGAAAAGTATAACAGGGAACACCAGTATATTGACCAGACTATTTCGTTACATATATATCCGTTGGCAAACATATATCTTTCCCTTAGAAATCATGCGAATATTGTTTCTGCTCTTCCGAAAAACTTATTTCACAAGCTCACAAGGGTAATGGAGAACAAACAAATCGTTACTGCCACCACTGAATGTATAGACAATGTTTACTTTTTTCAACTCTTTTCAGCTTCTTGTTCTCGCTCTCGCTCTCTCTCGCTCTCGCTCTCTCTCGCTCTCGCTCTCTCTCGCTCTCTCTCTCGCTCTCTCTCGCTCTCTCTCTCTCTCTCTCCTGATTACATAACAATTTTCTCTAATATCCTTTAATATGCATACATGAATGGTATGCAAAATATATGTATTTGCCATTGTCCTGTCAAATGTTTTGTAGCTGTATTTGCTATTGAAGGCTACGTAATATAAACTTGACACAGTGAAAATCTTGGCGTTGATCAGCAAAATAAGTAAATGTGTAGGGGTAGAGGCCGACACGTTGGCTTCGTTGTACTCCTCTTCGGTGCTTATCTTCCTGTATTTACACTTTGGAGCCAGGTTTAGCTCCAAGTCCTCAAAACCAATATACGCATTCTAGATAACTGTCCAGTTGATTGGCTGGGTGCCAGCTATACCCACGCGTGGACGGGAGTGAGACATATCTGTAGCACTAACTACTTGATTTAGCAAGACCTAAAGATTTTTTTGTTATTGATGTTTTATTTTGTTTCCTCCCGTTTGCCTGTAAACAAGATTTCTAAAAAAAGTTATGAGCCGAAGTTCCTGATATTTGGTGGGCAAATAGAATTATCCAACAAGGAAAACTGATTCAATTTAGGAGGTGATCGGTAGAGTGCATACCTCCGCCAGTGTAGGTGACTCACAAAGTACTGCACCAATATCACAAAATTTGGCAGAGGTACGCGCTCTCAAGAATGCCCATCTAATTATTATTTTGAATCTACATTGTGGTCACAATTACGTAAGAAAGGGATACATTGCGGCTGACGTACATTTACATTCTGGTAGTACCGGCTGAATTGGTTGTACCAACCCGTCCCGCTTGTTGCCAGACGGTTTCAGGAGGTTCTAAACTTGCCACCCATACTTATATCATTGTGCTTAGTGCATTGGTTGAGGGAAGGTGTGTGTACAATGAAGAGGTGTTTTAGAAGCTGAATATCAACGAAAAGAGGGCCACTTTTCCATGTATTTTTAACAAATTGTTACGATCGGGTCTCGTATAAATCAGTGGCTCTTATACATTGGACTAGACTGGCATAAATGCAACAACGGAAACGCTAGATCCAACCCCTGATATATAATCCCGTCGAACAAAGAACACATATACCCTCCAGAGTTATATCTGCGATAGCGGGGTATCTTAACTCTCAGTATCTATGTGCTTCTACTATAGGCTGATGTTCTCTGAAACAGCCTATTACCTATAACATATGGTTGCTTAGTTATGGTACACAAGGAAAAGATAGTTAACTAATTAAATCACAAGAGTGACCTAATGCAAACAAGAAGAAGGTTTACTTAACGTTACTCTAATCAATAATATCTGTCCCTCCTTTATGAAAGAAAGTGTTGTAAAGTCCTCAAGCACCGAACAAGGAATCTTCTGAATAATGTCGGATGCTACTAAGAAGAACGTATCGGAAATGGAACCACAAAATAGCAGGAGGCAGGACAATGCACGTGTAGGCTAAATACACAAAAAGGCTGGACCTATAATGTTATTGGACACAAGAATATTATAAGCGTTGCAACAGTAATAATGCTCGCCACGAAAAAGTAGTACTCCTATTAACAAAACCGGTCTATGCTGGTTGTGTCTCTCTACAGCAACCTAGACCTCAAAATGCTTGTGTAGAAATAAAGGGTATGCATAAAAGAGTATATGATCTAATCCAGCTAATGTCTACCCGGGTTAATAAAGTCTATCTGGGATGCGCAAAGGTACAGAATTCTGGTGGACCAAGGCAGCTCCTAGCCTAGTGTGGACCTTGGGTCTGTGCGGCCTGATTACGTTAATATGAAGGGGTGCTCTCTTGAGGATTCTCGATCACAAGTATCGAGTATCCTCCTGGCGACCCTCAAAAGTAAAAGCAAATAGAGTTGGAACAGTGTTGGGTGGATTAGGCAAGCAGCCCTCATGCACTACACAGTCTAAACTCCAAGGTACGCAGACAAAAGATCAACCCAGGTAACCCACAGAATCCGTAGTGTCGTGCAGCTCAAAAGTAGCCTACACACAGTGAAAACACCAACAGCAAGGTACCTGATCCCCAGTCTAGCATTATTTAACCCTGTAGAAACATTAGTGATTGATGGAGACAGTCCGAGCAATACAATCTCCCAAAAAGACAATGACTATCTTCAACCTTAGCCTAGTACATAAGAAATGTGAGATCCAGCATATAATACAGTCTGGCCACCAATTCAAGGTGTGGATGCAGGGAACCAGAGGGGGATTGATATTAATAAAAGGTGAGGAAGTAGTGGAAATGGTAGAGGCAGTAGAAGAGAAAGATTCTAAGACAAGAGCGTGGAACAGTTCAAGGGAGATGCTTAGAGTATGCTGTCTGGGACGGATCTGACCAGGATATTTCCAGGGACCGCATGGGTGGAGTCCCAGTTCGCAGGAATGGCACGAGGGCGCGCGACAGTCGCCCAGTAAGCAGCCGCCTAGTAGGCCGTGTTAGGCAGGAGGCAACGAATCCCGCGAGGCCTATGTAAGGGGGCCGGCCACGCGCCACACTCACCACCAAGTCACACCACCTGGTCTCTCTCTCTCTCCCGCTCGCCTTCTCATCATTCAATTACTTAACACAATACTTTCAATTGACTAAATAAAATAGAAAGGATTGTGACAGACGAAAACAAAGAACAGTTCTGAACTGTCTGCAACACAAGCTTTCTCGAGAAGGAAAGCACACAATGATAGGTAGACTGTAGCCACATTCTCTGCCCCGGCGAGTCCTAGCGAGTAAGCCATGCGGTTCTGTGGGAAGCGGTGAGCGTCACAAAATATATACCAGGTACAAATATGAGGTTCATTTCATATTCATTTCAACAACTCATACGGTCTTGTAAAAAAAACAAAAAAAACATGATCAAATTACTAAATATCATCAACGTTTTACAAGTGGATGTCAGGGAGACAATTTTTGCTCCCAAGTGGAAAGGAGGGGTTCAGTGAAGACACAAGTAACATACCGGTATTGATCTATTTTTTCTGGGTGGCATGAGGAGGTAGGGAGGTGGTAGTGAATGTTATAAGGAGATTTTGACACCATTTTTTATTGAAGCTCTTTCCAATTCGCTCAGAGCTACGGATATGGTGCTAGGGTAAGGAATATTGAGCGGAATTAGTGGAAAATAGCCGCCTGGGAGTATTATTCCCTATAGAATCCGCTGCACCGAAATGGTTAATAAGTGAGGTTAAGAAAAACTCAGTCTAACTAAAAGGTTGTCCAATATATTTCTCCTTTCTTAATAGTATGTTTACACATAGGATCCTAAGCAAAAACTATATATATAAAATATAAACAGGTTGTAGTCACCACCTCTGCATTCAGATTCTCATTTCTAGTCTGGCTCCAACCCTTACTTCTCCTTACTTCGGCTAATCAGGTACTGGTCAGGGAAATGTTGTACTATTCAGCTCCCTCTTGGTGTATTCTGTAGTGTCTCCACCCTTATCCTTGTGGAATGCCATAAAAAAGCATGCATAGCTTAAAGGTGTTCGTAGCCTACTGGATACTTGGCTGCAAGCTTGGAGTTTGGGATAAAGCTGTAGGTATTGGTTGTTATTGTCTTCCATTCTTTATTTTGAATAGTCTGCAAGGTCTTGTGATGTGTTTCAGCTAGGTTAGAGGCCTGGGCAAGGCTTGTATATTCCATCACTGATTTTATGTATTGTTTGTAAGCGGTGGTGGTAGTTTCTTTGTTCTGTCCGAATTTTGTGTGGACATGTGACCTGATTGCATTAACCTCTCGGCTGCGCATGGGGAGTATGAGACACCACACGCCTGTGCGCACGTATTTGAGCTGTTCCCATCACTAACATCGTTATTTTACCATAAATATCGTTAATACTTATTCATATGCGCCTATTTTACCATTAATATGAAGATATTAATCAGTTACAACCCATCCGGGTGGATGGGACTCGTCAGCCTTGGTTGGCAACCTGTCTAGGGGAGTAAACCTGATACAAATCCGTACTGCTTACCTAAGGGTAAGGCAGGTTAGTGGATGGATTAGCTGAACACCACTGTAGAAAAATAGTGCTAACAAGCTACACAGAGGGCTTCGGAGTCGGACGGATCCTAAATTGAGTGGTCAATCCTGTATGTCCTTCACTAAACTGGCTCGGGTTGTCCCTCTCACAGGGAATAGGTCCGCTTGGGGGCATTCTGTGTATGGCCACCCTCGTAAGGGGAGTAAGGCGTCCGGCAATAGATAGATAGATAGAACAATAAAACAAGTAGAAACCGTGTTTGGCGGGTCAAAATCGCGAAATGAAAGCGAGAGTGTGTGTGATTGAGTGTGAGCCAACCTTCCACTCACGAAGCTTTGAGAGACACTGGAGGTACCTCTCAATTCTCTTCCTGACTTCTCCCCTAATTTCCACGCTTGGTAACACTGATGACAACGCCCTGCTTGCAACTCGCTAATGTTAGCACGAAAATAGACCTTAGAATAAGGGAATAACAGGGAAAATAGGTGATAATTGAAGGAGGGGGGAGGGGAAGTGGGGAAGGAGGGGATGTGGAGGAGTGTTATTTGGCAAGGGTTCAAGTTTTGTTTGGGATGTTTTAAATGGATTTTTTTAGGCCCAGGATCTTAAGAGTCTTCCCGCAGTCGCCCGGGGAAACTCTTAAGAGTCTTCCGGCAGCTCCTGGGTTAAGTCTGGGTGTCAGTTTATTTTTTATGTTTGAGGTATGTTGTTTGAATGTCAGTAGAGTATCGTATGTTACTCAGGATTTTGGGTGAGTGTGTGTGTAGTAAGGAGGTGTTGTTTATGGTGATGTGCGGGGTGTATTTATGTTCGGCTGTCCAGCTTGTGACGAGAGTTGCGGTGGAGTTGCGGTGGAGTTGCGGTGGATTTGGCTGGGGCCAACTTGAGTCGGTTTGTAGTGCACCAGTCATTAAGTGTGTTGAGATAGAGTTGAAGGAGAAGTGTTGTACTGTCTGGGTTTTGGTGTGTGCATGTGAGTGTTATGTCGACTGCATAGGAAACTACTGGTATATTTATTTGGGATGTGTGGGGTGTCGGTATATCATGCATGTACAGATTCAAGAGTGCAGGCAACAGGACGGATCCTTGCGTGACTCCGTTTGTGAAGTTTCTGATGCTAGATGACTGACTGGCAAATGATACATGTACACATCTGCCTCCTAGGAAGTTGGCCAGCCATCTTTTTGTACTGTTGTGGATGTTTGTGTTGTAGATTTTGTTAGTTAGGTTGTGGCGGAGGATGGCATCGAAGGCTTTACTAATATCGAGTGGTGAAACAGGATTACCAGCTGTCCTTATCAACCACCTAGCACTCCCCGGGTTTACCAACCTGTTCTGCTGGTGCCTACCGCCTCCTCCTGCTTGTGTTTACACTGTTTTCTCCGTATTATCATCCGGACAGGCCACTTCTTTGTGAAGCTTCATAACAGCTCATTATTGAAATATCTTGAAGCTTCCCGAGTAACAATTAGGCTGCAGCTGAGCAACGACTGGGTGGTTGAGAGGATTAGCAGGGTAGTGAGCAACCGAGCAATCAGCTTGCTGCAGCTACCTGGGTGAGGCTGGTATCTTTATTTCTGCACCAAAGATAACGATTTGCAACTTCTAATCCAATTCGCCGATTGGTCCAGATTAGTGGAACTCGTGGTCCCCGTAATTCTTCCTTTTTATCTCCCACTCATATGATTTTCTATTGGACCATATAAATTATTTTCACTTGTTAGAATCTTCTTATTCGGCCTATCCTATTTAGCTCAATTAGTTTGGATGTTTTAAGATGCCTCACCCCATAAGATTGACGAAAATATGGCGCTTTACCCCATTCTGCTTTCGAATTTGTTGTGGACGAGTGATAGGTCTTTGGGCCGGATATTTTCCTATCATAAAATGTACACATTTAGCTTGAAGAGTGTCTGGGTGGGCATTTTTTTAGTTTGAATGACGTTTGGGAAGGCGTTCTTGTTAGCGTAGGGGAAAAATGAAAATACATTGCGCAAAAGTGACAAAAAACAAGCAAAATCCTCAATCATATCTCAACAAAATATTATAATAACCCACAGCACGTCAGGACCAGATAGTGTTAAAGAGGTAGTAGTACTAGCCCAAGCATACTGCCCACTATTTCATTGACATAGCTTGTCTTTCGGGTTACATTTATTTGAAATTTTATACAATAATGTGTTTTAGTAAATGCTCTAAGAGTATTATAGTTTATCCATTTATCTATCATTGATCTACCAGTAAAGAACTCCAACAGGACTGTCCCATATACTTCAACAATGCACAAATCAATCCTTCATCTTCTCTCAGTATTCTAGAAGTCTCATTTTCTCCTGATCTCACTTGGAAAAACCATATTACCATCCTTGCTATAACAGCTTCCCAGAAGCTGGGTGTGCTCAACCACCTCTGGGGGTTCTTTACCCCTGCACAGCTTCTTGCTCTGTACAGGGGCACTGTGCGTCCATGTATTGAGTATTGTTCGCATATGTGGGGAGAATCCTCTCACACAGCACTTTTCGACAAAGTAGAAAAGAAAGACTTTCGTCTCATTAACTTACGTCCACTCACTGACAATTTGCAATCTCTCTCTCTTCATCGCAGGGTTGCATCTCTCTCGCTATTCTACCGCTATTACAATAATCATTGTTCGTCCGAGCTCTCTAATGCCCCTTTCCCACTGGTGAGACAAGTCACGATTTTCATCGCCGATGACTTAGTTTTGTCAAATTCGCAAGAATATGTGCGACGTTCACGATTTTGACCGTTACAAACAGATGACAAATTATACTCCGCGAAGATGTCGCCGATGTTGGCGACGCAATCGCCGACCTTCTGCGATGTTATGGGCGAAGTGAGCGATGTTTCGCCTATGACCTCTGCGAGGCATGTCACATATTCAAAAATATATTGCGAAATCATGCGAGGATGAAAGAAAACTCGCCTATGTTCTGCGACGTCTTCGGCGATTGATTCAAGCGATGGTTCGGCGTATTGAAACCTGGATGGGGGTAAAACTCTTAAAACCCCCAGAGTGCCAGGTCCGTATATATACGGACTAGGGTCTTGTCACGCCCAGTGCCAGGTCCGTATATATACGGACTCGCAGAAAACAAATCGTAGCAGCGAAACGACTGCACCAATGGCTCTCATATTTCTATCACATTTACCTTACCCTTCTGGCTTCTTGCCACCACAAACACAACCCCCTCTCCCCACCCATTCGCTGACTATCGGTCGCCTCACAAAGAAAAAAAATGAAAATATGTGGCGGCGAAACGACTGAACCAATCGGTTCCATATTTGTGTGACAAGTCCCCTACCCTTATGTCGTTCCCCACCACACCCCCACCTCCCTCCCACCACCCATTTCCAGCGTATCCGTACGAAGAAAAGGAAAAAATTAAAATCCGTGGTGGCGAAACTACCTCACCAATCGGCTTCATATTTGTAACACGAGTCAATTCCCCTTCAACCTTCCCCCCACCAACACCCAAATATGAAAACTAATGGGGTTAACCATGAGGAAGAAAGGGGACCAGAAAAACGACCCCAAAACAAAAATATATATATGTTGGCTCGCTACCGCTCACCAGGAAAATATTGAAACCTGGATGGGGGTAAACGTCTTAAAACAGTAGGCTGAACGGGGCCGAACGGATTATAGGCAAAGAGAGAGGGAGAGAAAGAAAAAAAAACGAGGAGGGAGAGAAAGAGAAAACAGCGAGGTGGGCTCAATTAGGCTAAGCCGTAACGTAAGCATTGAGCCCACCTCGCTGTTTTCTCTTTCTCTCCCTCCTCGTGTTTTATTTCTTTCTCTCCCACCTCGCCGAAGGTGCTCTTTGGCATCGTCGATGTTCTCGGAACATCTGAGAGCATCGGCGAGCAGAGCATCGGTGAGCATCCATGCAGCGTTGCAAAGTTTTGTTTTATGCGAAACCCTCCGCGATGTCTCGCCGATGTCGCAGATGATCGCAGATACCCTCGCAGATCCCTTCGGCGATGCTCGACGATGCTTGCGAGGGTAACCAATCCTCGTGAGTCCTCGTCCAAAATTTTGAACTGTGCGAACATTTTTGAAGGCCCTTGCGAGGCCTTGAGAGACCTTGAGAGGCCTTGAGAGTCAAACGATTGTTCATGAGAGGTGTTGAGACATGTCACGAATGTGCCAATTTATTGGTGTCGGCGACGAAAATCGTGACTTGTCTCACCAGTGGGAAAGGGGCATAAGTGTACACCACCTCCTCTACAAAGAGTATATAGCACCGTTCTTGCAACACAATCCAATCCCTACTCTGCAACTCTCCAATCCAAGAGTGAAACGATGTTCCCAAAACCTTCTTCTATTCGACAGCTGAGCTCTGGAACTCTCTCCCTGAATCCATTCTTCCCCTCATCCTATGACTTAAATTGTTTCAAACTCCGTGTGTCCAGGCATTTTGGTTCGAACAATCCTTGATTTTGGCCTTATCACTCTTTCAACTGGGGGAGGCACTCGTCACAGACAGTTCTGTCTTTTTTCTCCTTCATCCACATAGAAAAGAAAAAAAAATCGATCCATTGGTAGAATTTCACGTGCTTGCTATTGCTTATTTGATTATTCCTTCTAATCACTAATGATGCATGAAATGTTCTTCAGTGCCTAAGATGGCATTTTTGTTCATGCCCATATTGACTTGTTTGTATTTTTGTTTTGTCTTCTATATTCCAACTACTCCCTCTCGGGAATAGGCTGAGAGCCTGCACATTCACCGCTCAACACGGTGAAGCCGGTGAGGTCTTTTTCCAGTCTAGGAAGTGAGATAAGTGAAGCACGAGCTACAGCCAGCCTTCGCCAACCTGACGCGAGGCTCTTGGCTGCCCACTCATTGCTCAAAGCAGTCCCACTTCTGAAGCTGCTTCGCCTTTATACTTCACTGTCTCAGGTCCTAGACTCGGACCCTCACTCTCAGAACGCCACCTATTGAGCAATAAACTCGCTAGGCATTGCACCCCTGTAGCATATTTTGAATATGGGAGTATTCATACAGTGCTATTTAATCAGGGAACAATGAGGGTATTTTTTTGGCGTTTCGGTGGGCTTTGTGGTAATGCACTGATACTAGGTACAGCACAAATTCCATCCCAATAATATCTTGCCATTGACATATCGGGATTTGAACCCGGGACCTTTGGATTACCAGTCCAGTGGCAAGACCACTCCACAACACCTCCCTTAATAACATTGGAATAACATTGTTGAATTTTATGACTCGAAAACACATTTATAACTGTTTTTTTTTTTGTCATCAACAAATAAAACAGCACGAACTCTCTCCTGGCGGTAACCTTTGTATCATATAATTATCATAATTAACAGACGGGTAGCATTCTTGCCTCGAAGAAGAAAAAAAGCGGAGAGTTTAAACATTATTTAAAGCAGTACAACAAATATTTACAAAGTTAGCAACGAGGAGAGAGACTGAGCTGGGAAGGTGTGGGAGTGATGAAGCCTGATTGGGAGCAAATAAACGAGATAAAGAAAGTTAGGGTGCAAGTACTTAAGGGAAGGATATATAACATATATATATATATGGTTCCATGTCAGTTGAACCAGTGCCACTTCAACCAGTGCCACTTTAACCAGTGCTAACTAAACCAGTGGCCACCTCAACCAGTGACCATTTTAACCAGTAACCTAACCTAACCTAACCTCACCTAACCTACTGGTTAAAATGGTCACTGGTTGAAATGGTCACTGGTTGAAGTGGCACTGGTTCAACTGACCTGTCACCATATATATATATATATATATATATATATATACTAGAGGACTATCAATTATATTTCAATAATACAAAAATTAACCCTTGATCTTCTCTAAGAATTCTTGGTGTCTCTTTTTCTTCTCCTCTCTCTCTTGGAAGAACCATATTACCAGTCTTGCTTAGGCGGCCTCCCAGAAGCTGGGTGTTCTCAACCGCCTCAAGGGGTTCTTTACCCCTGCACAGCTTCTTGCTTTGTATAGGGGCACAGTGTGTCCATATATTGAGTATTTGTCACATGTGTGGGGAGGATCCTCTCACACCGCACTTCTAGACAAAGTAGAAAGGAAAGCCTTTCGTATAATTAACTCCCATCCACTCACCCATGTTCTGCAATCTCTCTTTCTTCACCGCAATGTTGCATCACTCTCGTTATTCTATCTCTACCACAATATGCAGTGTTCTTCAGAGCACTCAGTGTATACCACCTCCTCTACGTAGGATACGTAGTACCCGTCTTGCAACACAATCCCACCCATACTCTGTGCAACTCTCCAACTCAAAAGTGAAACAATACTTGCAATCGTTCTTCTATTCAACAGCTAAGCTCTGGAACTCTTCCTGAATCCATCTTTCCCTCATCCTATGACTTAAATTGCTTCAAACTCTGTGCGTTCAGACATTATGCCTCGAACTTTCCTTGATTTTGGCCCTATCACTTTTTCAACTCTGGGGGAGGCACTCGTCACAGGCAGTTTTGCTGTTCGTATGCCTCATCCACATAAGAACAAAACATATATCTATATATCTATCTATATATATATATATATACCGGTATATAATTATATATATGTGTTCCAGCGCATTTTGAGCGACTGTACACTCTAGAATAAACCATATAATCTCATATATAACTCACACCATTATACAGTTATTCACTTACTTAAGTAGGCAACTGTACATTTCTAGTTGGGAATGAAATCCCCTATAGAAGATCATCTTCCCCCACCTATAAAAGCCTTGGTACAATTCTTGCAGGGTAAGCAAGGGTTCCCACGCTCCCCTCAGAGTATTGCAGCAACACCAAGATGATTGCTAGCAACTAAGTAGACTGTCACACCACACTGGTAGAAGCCGGTCCGCTCCTCTTGCCCAGGCAATGGTAGTAGCAGTACAGACAAGCCTTAAGGAAGGTCGCCCCCTTCACAGGCTGAGGTATAATACAGTGACGTATACAGTGACAAGTACGATACTGTGCGATAATAGTGTGTGTGCCATTTATCTATTTCACTATTCTTAATGCATCTATTCTTTACAGGAATACAGATATTACAGGAATAATAGCTCAGTCTAGTTGTTTTAGCTTTCGCTTAATTACTAGGTACTTCCCAGACGGGCGCACCTACAGTACCTATACAGACCTTATAACCTATTAAAGCCACGCATCACAATTCATAGACGGGCGCACCTACAGTACCTATACAGACCTTATAACCTATTAAAGCCACGCATCACAATTCTATATTTCTGATAATAAAAACCTTAGAAAAGCCAACAGTGTCTTTGCTTCAAATCAGTTACCTCTTTAATTTACCTATTCAACATGTTCTACAGTTAAATCCTGGTCTACAAACATAACAAGGAAAATATAAGGTAAGAAGCAAAGGCAAAGTTAATCTCCGATACATAAAGTGGTTGGCAGGCTAATGGGATTCGTGTTCCTTAATAAAACACAAATAAATAGACCTCCGAAGAGCAATTAGAAAAGCAATATAGAAGCTTAGAAACAAAACAACTAGATTTAACAAACAATGATAGAGATGAAGTGGAAAGAGAAACATTCAGTAATGATACCCAAGTAAAAGTTAATTCAGAGCGAGCTTGTACTCTGGGATCTGTATCTCAGTAACCATCACATCAGCGCCGACCTCAGCAAATGAGGTCGACCTCTCTTCCCTGAGCAAATGAGTCACGGTGAACTCACGCTCAACATTCACGCTCAACTCAACTTCCTGCTCATCCTCACGCTAAGCCCCACCCCGCTCTAATGCCAGGGTATGACGAGGGGGGTGACGTCATCGACTCGTTGATGACGTAGAAGAGAGGTGGCCAGAAATTCAACTCAGATCGCCAGTATGGTTCCCTACTGGTGATCTTCTTGCTTTTCTTACTAACTCCTGGTCATCCTCCTTTTGGGTGGTGAGACTTTTTCTATTGCGCTAGACATATCTAAAGTCTAATAGAGTCGTGCACAAATCTCTAATTATCAAACTACCCTCCTTTGCTTTCTATCCCTCTATATGTGCCTTTGTCTTTAATTTCCTTTTTGATCGTTCAATAGCTGCAATTGTGGACGGCCATCGCTCACATCCTTAACCTATCAACTCCGGTGTTCCTCAGGGTTCTGTCCTGTCTCCAATTATTTCTAAAATGTATTAATGATCTCCTCAACTGTACCTCTAGTCCTAGCCACTCATTGCTGATGACTCTACCTTACACTATTCAACTTTTTTTCACATAAACCCAGGATACAATCACTCCAAAACTCACGTAACAAGGCTATAGAGCACGTATCTTCCGATCTATCAATTATTTCTGATTGGGTAAGAGCAAATCTTGTTACTTTCAACGCCTCCAAAACCCAATTTCTCCCTCTATCTCTCCATCGTAATCTTACGCAAGACTATCAATTATTCTTCAACAATACACAAATCAACCCTTCATCTTCTCTCAATATTTTAGGTGTATCTTTTCATCTGAACTTTCTTGAAAAAATCATATTACCACTCTTGCTAAAACAACTTCCCAAAGGTTAGGTGTGCTCAATCGTCTCCATGGGTTCTTACCACCGCACAGCTTCTTGCTATGTATCGGGGCAAAGTGCTCCCCTGTATTGAGTATTGTTCGCATGTGTGGGGTGCAGAGGTGGGGTCTTCCACAATCACTTCCGTAAATTGCTAATGCCGCTGTAGCGGAAGTCCGATATTTATTAGCGACAAATTCGCCGAATATCAGCGGGTTTGAATAGCGGAAGTACTTCCACAAACACATCTATGCCCTCAACCTCCACAAGCTGACATCCTGATGAGTCAGAATAAGAACAGAAGGGGAAAAATATAGTAAATATAGTAAGAGGAAAATGGAAATAAAAACAACGCAAAATTAGTCAAGCCGACGGCGAAAGCTCGAGGGGAGAGGGAAATGCTTCCCCATCCTGTCTCAGTTGCCGGCCCTGAAGTCCCCCTTCGACAGCAACGGGCGTAGTACCAGTGGGGACTGTACTGTACTACTGTTCTATTTCATATAAATTATATGATATGAATTATATAAAAAAAAAAAATTGGAGTATTCTTTTTATAACCTAATTTTATTAAACATATTCCTACCACTTTAAGTCTACTATATTACACCTTAGATTCAGTAATTACATTTGGGAATCATTTATTACATCTCTCATATAATTTTAAGGTGGTGTACTTGCTATGAATGATCTTTATGCAGGTGACTATACATTCTGTGGGGGTATTCATTGTAACTCTTTGTAACTTCCTCCTTCTAGATTTTCATGTCTCAGATTCCCTTCCCACGCATTGTAGCTTACTCTTGCACTGTGATCTCATCCATGCACTGATCGTATGACCGGAAGGAGTGATGACATTTTCCACCACCCACCTATAGGGTGTGTGAAAAGGTGTGAGAGGTAGGCAGGAGGTATGGTGAAGGTTTTGACGACAGATAGACACAAGATACGGGGGCGATCACATCCCCGGGTGACTCCCTCTCAACATAGGGTAATTCTCCTTGTATATTTTAATCTTCACTTGTTTGAATAAATCAAAGTGGTATTGGATTCAGAGACCTTTAATTTTCCCTTTACCTATATTACATTTATAAGGTATAAGAGGAATGGTGGCGGCGATTATCTATCTTACATCTATTTATCTATCTACGAACGAGCAGAGACGGACGCAGCTGCAGAGATTCAACCTACTATTGCAATCAACCCAAAAATACATTAAACCAATATATAACCCATTAGGAAAGACACCTTCAGTCTTCCTTACTTGGAGTTAACCCCTTGAGAACATTGACTACCAAACGTCATTTGTAACATGGTGTACAGCAGCGGTCCTTTTAATTAGTATATTTTGAGGAGAAAAACACCATGTTTTTCGAAGAAATTTCTACGCTTTCTACACTACCATTACCCAGTTCATGTGTTCCAGTTTCATAAGTTCCTGAGAGTTCCTGAGTTCCTGCATGTTCCTGTGATCAAGTGTTCTTGATTTATCTCAGTTAATAACCAAACACAAATTTGTTAAGTTAATACACCTAGCAGTTCTTCATTCATCAACTCTACAAATTCAACTTTCGACGGCGATTCCTGAGTGGCTTGTGACGAGACGGACGAGTTGGCTACAGGGAGGCGACATTGTTTGGGAGCGGACTGTGTGCGTCAGCTGAGCGAGTAAGCGTGTTGATCAACAGTGTTGCTGTCCTCTCACTTCTACCACCACTCACTCCTCAACTTACTCTGGTATAGAAAATCGGCTATCATTACTACTCACTTCAAAGTGTTTTTAATGGTGTGTAATTCAGTGTAATACAGTTCATTGATATTCAAACATCTATTTCGTTTAGTAGCTCGAAATCGGTCTATTTCATTATAAGAATCACTTCTAAATTCACTTCTAATCATTTCTTTAAGTTTCTTACTAATTTCTTAGACAGGGAAATTCAATGTTGTAATTATGACTCATAAGGTGAGCTCTGCTAGTCATTGTGTGTTGTGTAACTCATGATTATGACTCATAAGGTGAGCTCTGCTAGTCATTGTGTGTTGTGTAACTCATGATTATGACTCATAAGGTGCAAGCTCTGCTAGTCATTGTGTGTTGTGTAACTCATGATTATGACTCATAAGGTGCAAGCTCTGCTAGTCATTGTGTGTTGTGTAACTCATGATTATGACTCATCAGGTGCAAGCTCTGCTAGTCATTGTGTGTTGTGTAACTCATGATTATGACTCATAAGGTGCAAGCTCTGCTAGTCATTGTGTGTTGTGTAACTCATGTCAAATCGTCAGTGAAATGGCGGACACTTCATCATGTCGTTCAGTCAAAGTTCCAATTTATCCTCATGTCATTTCATGTCATGCAAAATATGAGCCGGGTTGGTCATATCAGCCTCATATCATGTCACGACCTTCTGACCCGGGTTGGTCTGATGATCGGGTTGACAGGCTCACACAGTCAGTCTCTGTCTCACCCTTGCAATGTGTATAGGGTATGCGGTATTCTGTAATTCCCAGATGTTATCCCTAAATGTGTATTCACGAGTGTTCAAATTTGTAATGTACTGTACATTTTAATTCGTTGAATTTTATTCTCTGTGATATTTGTTTCTCCTAAAAAAATTATCCCGCAAGTCGAACTATTCGGTTGAGTTATTTTCGATTTTGAACATCTGTGGTTTTAAAGGGATTCTAGTGTTAATTACTTATACATTTTATTTACGTAACTTTCTACGAGAGAGTTCGGACGGCTCGCATAGGCCTAAGTGACTGTTCGCCCTCAACATTAATCTCGCTAACAAACTACAAAGGTAATTAAGTAATTTTGTATTTTTATTTGCTAAGTGCGTCATTTCAACATCCTTATGTACGTACAATATTTTGTTTTCTTAACTTTAATTTGAATTTCTAACGAGTTATGATATTCCATCTTAATATATTTCTGAGCTTTTTTTTCTTTCACACGCTGGCATTTTTTATTCTTCTACTAACATGGTGGTGGATAATATTGGCTTTCATTTTGTGCGAGTTTTGTAAAACTTTCTATTCATTCTAATTTATTTTACGGTTTTTAATGACATATTTCCTTTTTAATATAATTCCAAGTTTCTGAACTCTGTACATTTTTGTTCGTTCTTTCGAAATTTTGTTCGAGTTTTAATGATTTGAAATTTAGGAAGTTTTTAATTGTTTGACAGTAATGAAGTATTCTACTTTGAATCAATCTAATAACTTTTATTTCGTTCAAACTAGAAAAGTTTCAATATTCTAATTAAGGAAACTTCTATACAATAACAGTGACACAGAAGGAAAGAAAAAACATTAATATCAATACAAATCACAGATGTGGGAACATATTATATATTCCATTACTTATTGAATTGTTTTTAAGTATATGTATACAGTATATAATACCGGTATATATATATATAATTATATATATATATATATATATATATATATATATATATATATATATATATATATATATATATATATATATATATATACAGAATATACATATATATATACTGTATATATATAATATATATATATATATATATACTTAAAAACAATTCAATAAGTAATGGAATATATATGTTCCCACATCTGTGATTTGTTTTGATATTAATGTTGTTTTCTTTCCTTCTGTGTCACTGTTATTGTATAGAAGTTTCCTTAATTAGAATATTGTAACTTTTCTAGTTTGATTGTAACATGAATAGATGTCTGCTGAAAAGCCTAGCACTTAGTGGGCTCAGCTCATTTTTGTGTTGTATTATAACGTATGTATTTCATGGAGCTAAATAAATATAAAACAAATAAATAAATAACTGATAAATTTGTCAATTGTATCCATATCACCACTCTTGCTAAAACGTCTTCCCAAAGGTTGGGTGTGCTCAACCGTCTCTGTGGGTTTTATAACACTGCACAGCTTCTTGCTCTGTACAGGGGCACAGTGCACCCATGCATTGAGCATTACTCCCATGTGATGGTAGGTTCACCCCATAACACACTTCTCGAAAGGGTAGAGTCCAAAGCATCCCGTCTTTTCAACTAGCCACCTCTTACTAATTATTTTACTACAATCTCTTTCTACAAGCCACGATGTTGCATCTCTTTCACTCATCTATCGCTATTACACCAATCAGTGTTCTTCAGAGCTCTCTCAGTGCATACCTCCCTTACGACGAGTGGGAGGGTTGTCACCCACCTTTCAACAGGATCCCACTCCTATTCTGTTGTGTCCAACATTTTGACCCCAACATACCTTTCTGTCACTCCTTTCGATTTGTGAGAGACATTCAATACAGACAGCCTGCCCTTTGTCTCCTTCATACCCAGTGAATAGACCTATATAAATACATTTCAAAATACGTCATTATACTGAGAGAGTTAAGATGCAACTACTACAACGGTAATCGCTGTGCTTTTACAAAGTAGCTCTCCCAGTAACAGCCCAGTGGTCGTCTAGCCTCTTCCCCGAGTAGCGATCCGTGGGACACCATCACCATAATTGTCTTCCAGCCCTCTCCGTGAACATTTTATACAACCCATTTCTGGCAATTCGTATCGATGCCATCACCATGTAATTTAAGATTCTGTCTCTATGTACAGTTACCCACATAAGTTCTGTGAATATCTGTGATCTTATACATGTAAATATAATGCACGTGATTTAAGTACGATAGAAGTTTCTTATGCGGTGGTTAACTCATTGGACTAGTCCACTGATAATTAACAAAATTCACACTCGCAATTCATTCATACTAATCTTAATTTCATACATAAGATCACGACGAAGAAGAGCACTTATGTGGGCAACTGGACATACAATATCCTTCTGGTGATGTGTTGCATTATTATGTTAAATGTGTAATAGGTTGGCCTAGGTTAGGATAGGTTAGCTTAGATACAGTTGGTGATAAACTGGGTTACAGAAAATATACTCCTACCAGCCCCTTGTACCATTATCCTGAGTCCTCGTTACCATTACAGGTAATGCCTAAGGCCTGGTGGTCTGGTTATTGGAAGGGCATCCATGGAAATGTTTCTATAATTTGAGTTTGTTTCATTGTGAATGTTATATGTTCCTGTTTTTCTGTTTTCCTTTTGTTACGTACATCCCAATTAGGGTTGCTATAATGGTAGTTATGCTGGGGGGCTGTGGCTTATTATGAGAGGCTAGGAACGTCATTGGAGATGGGATACTTCCAGGTTTGCTAATTTATAATGGTAGTTGATATGTAGATTTTAGTGATAGGTTAGGATCCGGTCAGCGGGTGGAGTACCATCAGAAAATGGGGTGTTAAAGGGGGTATCCCACTGTGCGACTTTTCGATGACGAATATCGTGCGACCGTGTTTTTTTTTCTATGTCCCAAAATTTGTGGCGAATAAGATTTTTTCAGAAGCAAATGAAAGCAAAAAAGGCGAATTTCCTCGATTGCAGTGCGACGGAAGTATGACCAAAGTGCGAATATGGCTAATTTTTTGGCGAAAATTACGAATTGTGTGCGACAATTGAGGGCGATTCATGGCGAATGTGGCGAACGATGATGGCGAAAATAGCGAATGCACGGAGATTGTTGGACCATGTAATGAGATAAAACCGCGGAGGTTGTGCGACTTATGGCGAATATGGCGAATGCCATGTGTGTGCGTGTTTGTGTGTGTGAAAAGGCGAAATGTGGAAAAGCTGGACATTCTGTGTGTGTGTGTGTTGTTGTAGAGTGCTGTGCAACTGTGCATGTATGCGTGCTGTAGTGAGTGTGTGTGTGTGTGTGTGTGTGTGTGCATGTATGTGTATGTGTGTGTGAAAAGGCGAAATGTGGAAAAGCTGGACATTGTGTGTGTGTTTGTGTGTGTGTGTGTATCTATGGATCAATGTGTACAAGCCTTATCCCGGAATATCTGAACAATACTTGGGAGAACAACAATGATACACTGACGAATTATTCTGAACAATAACAGTCCCATAGAGAACATTAACTGTTTTTTGTATATTTTCATTCGAAGTTCACAATCTCGTTTACATAAGGTCTATTACAAAAACATATGACCTCGAATCAAAATGTAAATATAATTGTGTGGGTATGTCTGAGTGTCTGTGCATCTATGGAATTGGTGTATTCCCACTAAAGATACAATTATGGATTTATTTTTTGTTTCCTTGCAATTATAAGACTATTGTATTCAGATTAGGAAGTGTAGATGGAGGTAAGAGGGTTAATTGAGATACTCTTTACCCTTTTAGTTCCACAGATCATTCCTAAGCTGGATAAAATCTTCTAAAGGTAGTCAGAATATGCTGTCAAAATGCGTCCTAATCTTAAAAGGGTTAAGTAGAAGTAACTATTAAATTAACACTTTCACTATTATGATATTTTGTTTGAGTTATCATTTGTCGATTTAATGGGAGATTTCCACTTGAAGGATTGTATTGTAAACCCCTTTCTCTGTCATGTTTAGCACCATTATTTTTGAAATTTTAAGACGTTCGCCCCATTCGAACGTTCCCTTAAATACAGCTTAGACAGGGCCTTTTGAAATAACTATGCCTCACATACACACTCGACATAGCCACACAACAATAACACACACAACACGTGTTTTGGTAATGGTTCCGGTACACTGACTTTTAATTTGAACCATAGTTTGAACTTATAACTCGTGTAATATAAGTTTATTATGAAGTATTATGAAGAATTAATTAGGTAAGTATACATAACCTAGTGTTATGTATATAGTACTCATGATTAAATGATCGTATTTCGGCGATTTTGGTCACTCGGAAAATCAGCTGATGAATCTCGGCGCTCCAAAATAACTTGCATTGAAATTATATTCTTTGTACAAGACCACCCATGGTTTTGCAGGGTATGTTTAAGGCTTAGAATTGTTTCTTTATACGCCGGTATACACAGTATACTCGGTTTCATTTCATCTGACGGTATTGAATCCCTAATTTCTCGATACTTATGGAAAAATATGAAATCATGTCTCTGCATCATTTTAAGTCCAAGTTTATATAATTAGCACCACATTTCACTACAAAATCTGCAAAAAATAACTGAGAAATCCTGATGGGAACTTTGCATTTTTTTACCGTCAGTTGCAAAGAAACAGACTATAGTGAGAGACACATCAACAGTCACATAAAAACCCACCAATCGCCTCAGTTCGCCACACGTCGCATGTCATTCGTATGACATTGGCAATAATTCGTCGACACATTCGCTGCATTCGCGCTACTGGCGCGCTTCTGTCACCCTATTCGCTCAAAAAGCAGCATTGCCAATAATTGGAATTTGCAAATTGGCGAATCAGGGCGAATTGGTGTGAATTGTGCGACTATAGGGCAACCAAGGGCGAATGAAGTGAGACAAAGGGCGAATGTCGCACAACAATCGCCAACATTTTCAGTTCGTCGCCGTTTTTTGGATATATGCTAAACATTTAACGGCGAATCTGGGCGAACATGAGCAACGCTAGGGAGACCGTTGTGCGATTTCAGCGACAATTGGAGAATATTCGAGCGAATATGGCGAATTTTGGCGAATTTGAGACATAGACAAACAAATCCTGTCGCCCTCTGTTGCTGGGAGTTCGCCATCGAAAAGTCGCACAGTGGGATACCCCCTTTAGGTCTCTACTAACTTACCTTCCTTACTGACGTTTTACTTTTTAACTAACGCTGACCTAGTGCTAATTCACCCAAGCTCATCCAAACGGATATGCATAAACAATGTATGTATCTCCAGAAGTTATTTCAAACTATAATACCATTATATATAATAACAATTATATAATATCATCCATGGACTATAATTCAAGATCCTTTGCCACAGGATAAAGCAAAAAAAATTTAATCACTTGATGACTTGTGGTTGGCGTGCAAACATACAACAACATAAACACAGCTATACCATACAAGATAAACTGATGACTGAAGCAGTTTCTACCACCATGTTCTCCCTACTCAATAGCTGGGCTAAGGTGGGTGCCCTGATGATCAGGGACTTCAGTGAACAGTTGCCACAGCTTGCTAAACCGCACCTTCCACCACAGCACTGGCGTCTGCCAAATAGCACACTGGCTGGCCTGAGATTCGAACCCTCAACCTAATTTTTTGCAGGCGAGTACTCTACTAACCGCGCTATGGTTACAACTATGAACCAAGAAGATATGAGGCCCTAGGGAGCCCTTTTTACATATATTTTTTACAACTACTCAGCTTCTTGCTCTGTACAGGGGCACAGTGCTTCCATATATTGAGCATTGTTCGCATGTGTGGGGAGTATCCCCTCACATAGCACTTTTAGACAAAGTAGGAAGAAAGCCTCATTAACTCACGTCCACTCACTGATTCTCTGCAGTCTCTCTCTCTTTGCCGCAATGTTACATTTCTCTTGCTATTCTACTGCTATTACAATAATCAGTGTTCCTCAGAGCTCTCTCAGTGTATACCGTATGTATATGATATATAAGTGAATCAGTATCTATATGTAACACCCTTCTATAATGAATATGTACATAGCATTTACAGGCATTCTCTTATAAAAATTGTATCTTGTAAGCCCATATGGCAACTGTAAATATGGGCTCCCTAGGGCATCATATCTTCTTGGTTCATAGTTGTAACCATAGCGCGGTTAGTAGAGTACTCGCCTGCAAAAAATGAGGTTGAGGGTTCGAATCTCAGGCCAGCCAGTGTGCTATTTGGCAGACGCCAGTGCTGTGGTGGAAGGTGCGGTTTAGCAAGCTGTGGCAACTGTTCACTGAAGTCCCTGATCATCAGGGCACCCACATTAGCCCAGCTATTGAGTAGGGAGAACATGGTGGTAGAAACTGCGTCAGTCATCAGTTTATCTTGTATGGTATAGCTGTGTTTATGTTGTTGTATGTTTGCACGCCAACCACAAGTCATCAAGTGATTAACTTTGTTTTGTTTTATCCTGTGGCAAAGGATCTTGAATTATGGTCCATGGATGATATTATATAATTGTTATTATATTTAATGGTATTAAAGTTTGAAATAACTTCTGGAGATACATACATTGTTTATGCATATCCGTTTGGATGAGCTTGGGTGAATTAGCACTAGGTCAGCGTTAGTTAAAAAGTAAAATGTCAGTAAGGAAGGTAAGTTAGTAGAGACCTAAAGGGGGTATCCCACTGTGCGACTTTTCGATGGCGAACGCCCAGCGACAGAGGGCGACAGGATTTGTTTGTCTATGTCTCAAATTCGCCATATTCGCTCGAATATTCTCCAATTGTCGCTGAAATCGCACAACGGTCTCCCTAGCGTCGCTCATGTTCGCCCAGATTCGCCGTTAAATTTTTAGCATATATCCAAAAAACGGCGGTGAACAGAAAATGTTGGCGATTGTTGTGCGACATTCGCCCTTTGTCTCACTTCATTCGCTCTTGGTTGCCCTATAGTCGCATAATTTGCACCAATTCGCCCTGATTCGCCAATTTGCAAATTCCAATTATTGGCAATGCTGCTTTTTGAGCGAATAGGGCGACAGAAGCGCACCTGTAGCGCGAATGCAGCGAATGTGTCGACGAATTATTGCCAATGCCATACGAATGACATGCGATATGTGGCGAACTAAGGCGATTGGTGGGTTTTTATGTGACTGTTGATGTGTCTCTCACTATAGTCTGTTTCTTTGCAACTGACCGTAAAAAAATGCAAAGTTCCCATCAGGATTTCTCCGTTATTTTGAAGATTTTGTAGTGAAATGTGGTGCTAATTATATAAACTTGGACTTAAAATGATGCAAAGACATGATTTCATATTTTTCCATTAAGTATCGAGAAATTAGGGATTCAATACCGTCAGATGAAATGAAACTGAGTATACTGTGTATACCGGCGTATAAAGAAACATTTCTAAGCCTTAAATAAACCCTGCAAAACCATGGGTGGTCTTGTACAAAGAATATAATTTCAATGCAAGTTATTTTGGAGCGCCGAGATTCATCAGCTGATTTTTCGAGTGACCAAAATCGCCGAAATACGATCATTTAATCATGAGTACTATATACATAACACTAGGTTATGTATACTTACCTAATTAATTCTTCATAATACTTCATAATAAACTTATATTACACGAGTTATAAGTTCAAACTATGGTTCAAATTAAAAGTCAGTGTACCGGAACCATTACCGAAACACGTGTTGTGTGTGTTATTGTTGTGTGGCTATGTCGAGTGTGTATGTGAGGCATAGTTATTTCAAAAGGCCCTGTCTAAGCTGTATTTAAGGGAACGTTCGAATGGGGCGAACGTCTTAAAATTTCAAAAAGAATGGTGCTAAACATGACAGAGAAAGGGGTTTACAATAAAATCCTTCAAGTGGAAATCTCCCATTAAATCGACAAATGATAACTCAAATTAGAGGAAACAAAATATCATAATAGTGAAAGTGTTAATTTAATAGTTACTTCTACTTAACCCTTTTAAGATTAGGACGCATTTTTACAGCATATTCTGACTACCTTTAGAAGATTTTATCCAGCTTAGGAATGATCTGTGGAACTAGAAGGGTAAAGAGTATCTCAATTAACCCTCTTACCTCCATCTACACTTCCTAATCTGAATACAATAGTCTTATAATTGCAAGGAAACAAAACATAAATCCATAATTGTATCTTGAGTGGGAATACACCAATTCCATAGATGCACAGACACTCAGACATACCCACACAATTATATTCACATTTTGATTCGAGGTCATATGTTTTTGTAATAGACCTTATGTAAACGAGATTGTGAACTTCAAATGAAAATATAAAAAAAAGTTAATGTTCTCTATGGGACTGTTTGTTCAGAATAATTCGTCGGTGTATCATTGTTGTTCTCCCAAGTATTGTTCAGATATTCCTGGATAAGGCTTGTACACATTGATCCATAGATACACACATACAATGTCAAGCTTTTCCACATTTCGCCTTTTCACACACACATATACACACACACACACACACACACTCACTACAGCATGCATACATGCACAGTTGCACACGCACTCTACAACACACACACACACAGAATGTCCAGCTTTTCCACATTTCGCCTTTTCATACACACAAACACACACACACACTACAACACACACACACACACACACATGGCATTCGCCATATTCGCCATAAGTCGCACAACCTCCGCGGTTTTATCTCATTACATCGTCCAACAATCGCCGTGCATTCGCTATTTTCGCCATCATCGTTCGCCACATTCGCCATGAATCGCCCTCAATTGTCGCAAACAATTCGTCATTTTCGCCAAAAAATTCGCCATATTCGCACTTTGGTCATACTTCCGTCGCACTGCAATCGAGGAAATTCGCCTTTTTTGCTTTCATTTGCTTCTGAAAAAATCTTATTCGCAGCAAATTTTGGGACATAGAAAAAAAAAACACGGTCTCACGACATTCGCCATCGAAAAGTCGCACAGTGGGATACCCCCTTTAATACCCCATTTTCTGATGGTACTCCACCCGCTGACCGGATCCTAACCTATCACTAAAATCTACATATGAACTACCATTATAAATTAGCAAACCTGGAAGTATCCCTTCTCCAATGACGTTCCTAGCCTCTCATAATAAGCCACAGCCCCCCAGCATAACTACCATTATAGCAACCCTAATTGGGATGTACGTAACAAAAGGAAAACAGAAAAACAGGAACATATAACATTCACAATGAAACAAACCCAAATTATAGAAACATTTCCATGGATGCCCTTCCAATAACCAGACCACCAGGCCTTAGGCATTACTTTGTTACCTACCTGTCTGTGTGTCATCCAGCCAAGATGATGGCAGACCAGGAAGATGAACAGGCATGACTATCTACCCCACCCCATCCCAGTCTTCATCCCCCGACTACTCCCTCAGCTCCTTTCGGGGCCGATTTCCTACAGTCCATCAGGTATCTAGAGGAATCTAGGAAGCACAATGAGCTAGTGAGAAGAGAGGCTGAGGACCTAAGGAGACAAGAGGATGCTCTCAGACAAGAGGAGGAGAAAGCTAAATTTCAGGCTTTGATTCAATTGTTGGCCCATTCCAGGATCTCTGCCGACACTTCCACGACCCATGGCAAATCGATTCAGCAACAAGTCCCCCCTTCAGACCCTTTGGCACCTTCCCCACCACAGAAGGCTACAGCCCAGACCCCTCCATCACTGAAAGCCAATGCCACCTTTCAGATGTTTCGTGAGTGGAGACATTGATTGGACGACTATGCAGTAATGGTGGACCTCTCCAAACTACCTCGGGCAAAGCAGATGATCCAGCTTCGCATGTGACTTACCCTTGAGATGCAGCGGCATCATAGAACACAGCTTTCAGATAGCCCCTTCATCTGACAAGACAGTTGATGAGGTGTTGGATGCCCTGCAGACTCACATCAATGGACTATGGAATGAGACAAGAACTGTCAAGTTGCACACAGCTGAGTTTTATGTCCGCCTGAAGCAAATTTCAGAGGAAGTTGATGTGTGACTGATGCTGCTCTCACAACAACAAAGAACTACCTCTGGCGCTGGGGAGGTCAGAACGTACCTGGCTGATCTCTGCCTTCCAGAAGACCTAGATCCTTTTATTTCTGGGAACAAAATCAAACTGCTATACCTCTGCTCTGCAAGCTTGCAATGAACTATCTAGTGGTACCAGCAACTTCAGCACCAGTTAAGAGATCGTTAAGTGCTGCTAGAAGGATCAGACCAGATAGGTGTCAACTTAGAGATAAGACCTTCCAAAGTCTGATTTTTATCAAGTATAGGCCTAACTAAAATGTATGTAGTTTTAGTTTTCAACCATTTACTGAGATCATTGAGAATTTATCGGTTAGTAGAGCACTCGCCTGCAAACCGTAAGAGTAGGAAGGATAGATGCCACCTGCCGACATTGCTTCCAACCTGGCACTGATGCCGTCAACCTCCCCCTCCACCCCCCCAGCCCGCCCGCCTGCCATAGTATGTGTGACCTTTAGGTTTGCACACGCACACATACACACACACGCACGACATTCTTATTCCCGCCCATCCGAATCCACATTCAGTTACCAGTGGGGATCTTAGCGAAGCGCCCACTCGGTTTTAACGGTGATTATGGCTGCCAATTTACCCCTTAGTGAAACACCCCCAACCCAAGCCCACATTTCTCACCTTAATAATAATAATAATAATAATAATGATAATAATTGCTCCCAATCCCCACACATGAGTGAAAGTGAATTTAGTTATGAACGGGAACACGACACTAGTCATACTTTTACTCACGAAAGTGAATCTTTTTGTGAAAATGGTGCGTGTTATGAAAGAGACAGCGATAAACTTAAGAGCAAATCCCAGTAAACTCCCGAAAGTGAATGGGACACATATTCGAGCGTTTCTAGTAATATCCTAGATCATTCAGTTAGTGTCGGTGAAGACGAAGGTACTCGCGAAAGTGACGGTGTTAATTCTCTTTTAAATCCTAGGGGCGAATCCGAACAAACCTTCGAAAGTGAATGGGACACACATTCGAGTGTTTCTAGGAACATCCTAGATCATTCAGTTAGTGTCGGTGAAGACGAAGGTACTCGCGAAAGTGACGGTGTTAATTCTCTTTTAACTGCCTTCGTGGTGTAATGCATAAGGTGTTGATATTCGGTGTGAGCATCCTGGGTTCGAATCCATGGACTGCCACATGTGTTTGTAATATTTCATAAATCGATTTTAGGAGTAGAGTTGGTTGTTGGATAGAACATAATAATTAAATCTTAGGGGCGATTCCGAACAAACCTTCGAAAGTGAAAGTGACACAAACTCGAGCGTCTCTAGTTACGCCGAGATCGTGAAAGCGAAAGCGAAGGCGAGGTCAATACTACGCGCGGCTTACCAAGTCAAAATTATGACTCAACCTTTTCCAACCATTACTGCGAAAGTGACGAATGGGGCGGATTAAATCAAACCCAAGAAAGTGAATGGGAATCAAACGCGGGCGTCTCGAGAACCGCCCTAGATCATTCAAATTCAACTCGCACTCTCGAAAGCGACCATGACGTCTCAATGCGGGGATCATCGACTCATTATCCTGAAAGTGACATTATCGGGGAATGGGGCGAAGAATTAATCACCAGTACTCCCAGGGAGCATAACAATGATCCCCACGATCGAGCGGGCGAGAGAGAGAGGGGTGGTGGCGATGACGGTGGTGTAGGTGGTGGGGGTGGTGATGGCGAGGCCCGTGGCGGTGACAGAGAGATTGAACAGGTGCAATCCCCCCAACCAGCCAGAGAATTTACGCGGATCTTGAACAGAGAAGTCACGGTTGGGGGAACTTTAGTCATCTTGTTCTTTAGTATTCCCCGTGATGATGCCTACGATCCAGAAGCATTCCTTCATAACAATCGGGAAGTACTACAAAGAATTTTAATGGAGGAAGTAGATAACATGGGCAACCCGGCGCCCCAAGTGCGGGCAATGGCCGAGATGCGATTACAAATTATGCAACCGAATGAGCTGGAGGAATATGTAACCCACACCCTTTTTTTTCATAATATTCCCATCTCAGCTAGTAACATGCGGAGAAATTCCCACCTTCGTAGATGACCTGGTTAATTGTGTCATAAATCGGTTGGAGCAACACTTGGGTGAAATTGAGGGTAGCGGTTGGATGGTACAAGGAATTGACCTTTTTATAGTGGGGTTAGGAAAGACAGGCTACTCATCCACCCTCGGATCCGAGAGGAAAACGAGACTACCATTCAGAGGAGATAGGTCGAAATTCAACCCCTCGGGTCGAGATGGACAATGTCTTTTGCAGTGCCTCGCGGCGTTTTTCCTATTGGAGAAGAACCCCAATATTCCACAGCTCCATCGTAGGACAAACAATGAAAAGACAATCGCCGATCTCGTCGTCATACCGGACAATGTTGAATTTCCAGTGGCGTGGGAGAATATCGCCGCTTTTGAAAAGAGCAACATGGTATCCATATATGTGTACGCGATATTTCTTAGCGATGGGGAGGATGAAACTGATGAGGAGAAAGAGAAGAAGAAAAAATCTCGTTACAGGCCCCAACACAACATCTACCTCGCCCGTAAGGGTGCCGTCATTGGAAAATTTGTACCCTTAGTATTATTGAATGGAGAACATTTTCGGCTCAAAAACGATTTTCATCAGTTCCTCCGACGATTTTTCCGGAGAAGGGTGAGTGCAGCCAAGGAGACTTTGAATCCACCCCCCATCTTCTGCAAAAACTGCTTATTGAGATTCACTCTATCCAAAGATCTAGAGCAGCACCAAGACAAATGCCAATTGAAACAAAAGGTGGTGTTTCCCGAGCCAGGCAGCTGCGTGAAATTTATTAACGCTGGGAAGACAGCCGCCCCATCCCACACTGCCTACTTTAATTTTGAGTCAACACTCGATAACTCCACATCCGAATCCGCCCTCATCACCCATCAGCACAAAGCCATGGCCTATGGGTTCTGCATTGTGGATAGGGAAGGACGTCTCGTTTCTAAGCAGTTTTAATGCGGCGAGGATGCCACCTCTCACTTCCTTCGCTCTCTGAATGCCAAGTGGGGGCGTATTAACCCACTGAGTGCCAGGTCCGTATATACAGTATACGGACTAGGGTCTTGTCACGCCCAGTGTCAGGTCCGTATATATACGGACTCGCCGAAAAAAAATTGTAGCAGCGAAACGACTGCACCTATGGCTTTCATATTTCTACCACATGTACCTTACCTTATTTTGGCTCGAACGTCCCTAGATTTTGGCCCGGTCACTCTTTTGAATCTTAGGGAGGCACACGCTACAGGTAGTTCTGCCTTTTGTCTTCCTCACTCACATAGAAAATACAAAAAAGCTGGCAATACTGATAAATGGGTAAAGAGAGAGACACATGGTTGATACTACTGTATGACTATGAACTCCAAGCACAATGGAGCTTTGGTCTGTGCAACGCCATGTGTTTAGCATAGAACAGTGCATAACAAATTACTCCATAAAATCTACTTCACACTGACACTTTTTCCAGCACGCAAGTGACATGCCTCAGGAAATACCCGGCATTAATATGAACATGTTTTTCAAAACCGTAAGCCTCGTCAGACACTATGGCTCCAAGGGTATTGAGGGGACTTTCCCATCATGTTCGTCTAAAGGATCCCACTTCCATAACTAAACTTCCAACACAACGTGAAATGGTATAGTGGCTAAACAATACAGACGGGAGGTGAATGAGCGCAGAGCAGGAGGTATTCCTTGATGTGTTGGTATACCTTTCCATTGATTTATACCTCGATACTAAATGTCATGCTTGGGAGACATTTCTTATGAGAAGTAGACCTACCTGATGTGCAGCGAGCATTCAGGAGGTAGATCGGTGACACAACATGCCCGGACACCTGCTCCATCCTGGCAGATTATATTGATCACCGGGTAAATCAAAGGCACAACAGAAACCGTCCAGAAGGAACCACATTAATAGTCAAAACAGTTTGAACAGTCAGACATTTCTTGTTCGCAGCTCCTACTCATGCAACAATCACAGGTGTTCATACTTTTGTTAACGTTGACGCCATATATTCTGAAATCTTATACTGTTGCACCAACGATTTTTTCCCTGGTAAATAGTATTAGTAGTTCACAAGAACAGCGGGATCAAGAACACGTGGATTGAAAAAAGGAACTTAGAATATCAAATCTGTCATTATTCGATGCAAGAGTAGGACTAAATAAAAAGGTGAAGTGTTATAATATGAATTAAAGAATGCAAATTTTGAAGGAAAAGAAGTAGGTGTACAAAGACTGTAGAGAGAAAAGAAAATACATTGCAAGAAAAGGGCTGACAAGATTCAACGGTAGACAAATTGGTGAGCTCAAGCGGGTATTACCTGTATTCAATTTAAGTGTTCAAGTGAATGCACAGTTGCAGAACCAAAAAAAAACGAGGCAGAGGTTTGTGGTGGTACCTGTCAGCATATGTAAAGGGTACATCACACAGTCAGGAGTGCGAGCTAGAGTCGCTAGGAGTAGGGGACAATTCGGACTCGTAGCCCTATTCGCGGTGAAAATCGATGACTCCTAGTGACTCTAGCGACTCTTAGCGACATCTGTTAGACTCCCACTTGTTCGCGGTGAAAATCGATTACTCCTAGTGATCCTAGCGACTCCTGTTAGACTCCCACTAGCTCGCACTCCTGATTGTGTGATGTACCCTTTAGTAAACATTGTGGTAAAGCATTTTTTTATGAATGAACTAGAGGTGTTGCCTGCCTTAATGAGACCGGTCTATATGATCTGTGCCCCCATGAATATTCTTTCCTCTCACTTAACCCATTGAGGACCAGAGACGCACTGTTTGCGTCGGCAATGTTTGTAACGCTAAACCCCAGCGTCACATAAGGTGCGTCACGGTTAATTACTCTGGTCCTATGGCACCTAGAGGGCTCCGATGTGTATGGGAACTGTGTAAGTATCATACGCAACAATGCCGATGGTTGTAAACTCTCAAAGTCCAACCGCGTGCGCGTGAGCGTGCAAAAACCTGTTTTTGCCTGTTTTTGCCTACCCAATTTCCCCGTGTTAATCAGACTTTCGGGCGCACCGTAGGACCCCTTAATGATCTAGGGGATCGTTTTTTTGTGGGTTTTCCGTCATTTCTAACCCATTCCTGGTGTTTTCTGGATTTTTTTTTTTCACAACCTGCCAGTCCTGGGTGGTACATTTATTATTAACTAGCTGGGGTTCAGTGGGTTAAACAGTAGGCTACCATAGCGTGGTTGGGAATATGAACATGATTAGATAAATATCTAGTATTCGAGAATGGATAATAAGTCGTAGGCGTGTGCATAAACCTTTAACCGTCTTGGTGGTGTAATGGTTAGAGTGTTTAAAAATCTGTGTGTGATAACCTAGGTTCGAATCCCGGTGGATCACATATATGCTTTCATTAATTTCATTGGAGGTGTTTGGTGTTCTGGTGAAATTAATAAAAGATAGATTATATAGGGAGAGTTGATTAGTTGGCAAGTTGTCAGTTATCTTTTTGTGAAAGGTGTCCATAGCTCTAATTTTCGTAACATTTCATACCAACTTTGCCGTATTATTACAATAATGCATTGTACAGATTTATGTGATACAGTTGATACTAATTAACATATTGGTTAACACTTACTTATGCATAACTTGATATCATTGAAGGGCAGGAGCTATGTGGGTTTCACGGCTTCTACAGGGTGAGGAAAGATCATACCAACTGCACGGAAATAGTAGATATACAATTTCAGACTTTACAAACATTGTTTAGTATATATATTATTTTTACAGTAAATAATATGCCGATTTATTCTGTTAGTGTGATAAGTATATTTTGTGTTAAATGTAAAACATGACAATCTTCTGGATAATTCATAGAGGACTGGTTTGCGCAACTGTAGAATGCGTCCGTAACACATTACAATTAAGCCGCCGCCCCCCCCCCCCTCTCTCTCTATCTTCCTTGCTCTTTCTCACACACGCAAACATACACACAAACATACAGGCTCCTCTTCACTTGCACAATGTGGCTTGTCTTCACAAGCATATACAGTCTGCAAATTAAAGATGCAAGGGATTTGGGTGAAGGCCAAATATTTGTAAACAAGAAGCATTGCACGCAATGACATTTTTGGTGTCTCAGGCCAAACCATCCAAGCCCTTCCAAACCCTCCTCCATGTTTCGACCCTCACGTCGTCCACCCCCACACCCACCAGCTACAGAATATTGTACCCATCGGTAATAATCACATTTCTGCTGTTAGCGACGGAGACAACAGAGTCTCCTATCTTTTTGTTTCTCAGCCATCTGATTAGTGATTACCGCATTTAGATCAACAGAACGGATTTAAGGCTTAGTTGATCTTATTGCTCTCATAGGCATGTCAACTCTTTCGTTATTTCAATTTGATCACGTTATAAAGTCTTGATTTCATACACACTCTTTCTTACCCCTAGTCTTTTAACACATAGGCTACTCACATTCATTAGGTCACTGTTACGCTGGCCAGCTTGCCAGAATGTACTCGTGACTCGCTAGCACTCGCCACGGCAGTGAAATGGGGTATAATAATCGTAGAACGATGTTCTTTCTTTCTTAGTATTCGTGTTGTCACAGACAGATCAGTGTTTGCCTTTATTCTTGTATATCCATAGTAGTGATTATAATAAGCAGCGCGTGAGAGACAGAGGGGAGAGCGAGGCGGTAGTGTGTGTGCGTATGTACGTGTACATTCCTCGCTCGGTGGGCTCGCTCGCTCGCTATTGGTCGGTGTGCCTGGCGTGATCTATGACGTCTGCTTTTCTGGTGACATAGTGGCCTGTGGTTGGTCGCCGCCCTCCTTCTCCTTTGCCCAGTGGTGGGGCTCCTACCCTCTCCTCTCCTCAGAGCATGGCATTGTGCGTTTGGTCCTAGACGTCCCCCGCATTCTGTCTCCAATCTAACCCCCTTTACTGCTGTACGTCCTCTCTCTGAACTCCTTCTTTCCAATACTTCTTACCTTTATTCAATTACCCATCTCTTCTGGTTCTCGCATACGACTTCCATAGTCGGCCAGTCGTAATACCAGCGCCTGTTCTTACATATATGTTTTGCACTAGTTTTAGAGGTTATTAGAATCATAGTCACATGGATTCATATTATTGGGTGCTTCTAATTATTTGATTGTTCTTTATTACTATTTAATGCTAGACAGTGGAGGGTATCTTTGGTCATTGTCGGAGTTATGTACATGGCAAGTCAGAGCCTGTACGACTTCGACGGAGCTAGGTAGCCTGTAGTACACCCTTGTGCATATTTTCCTTTGCGAGCTAAGCAGTATACAAGCAAAGGGCTTTTGCCTACTCTTGCTTGTATGCTTGCTAACTCATTTTGTTGACCTTTGAGGAGCGCCAGGGTAAGACCAGATACTTGAGATCTGGACTAACCAAGAGAGCCTCCTAGTCACTTAACGTAAGATAAGGGAAATCTGTTCAGGGGAGACAGTAGGCTGTGAGCATGCTTGAGCTCTGCCTAGGCTCCCTGTACCTTTATACCGCTGCTAGACTTTATTAGTAAGAAAGACAGCATATTGTTTATTAACTTTAACTGCGTATGTTTTAGGAATTATTCACGTATTGTTTTTGCTTAGGTTGATGCATAGTGCACAACCCAGTATGGCTGTTACTTTGGCTAAGGAAGTACTGTTTTTGGGTTGCTGTTGTTAGTGCTGTCACAGAGTTGTTGCACTCCCTTGTTTCCATATATATGTATCCTACTTTTAGGTGTATTTAAGATACACGCTTTGGTGTCCTGCCCCTGCATTACTTCTGTTCTATATTCGACGAGCATCTTAGAGCATCAGACGTTTTCAGAAGATTCCATATCTGTTTGCTGTAGGACTAGACTTAAAGTGTTTTCATAGAGCATTGAAGAGTTTAGTGTTGAGTTCAGACTCACACTAAAGATAACGTAAGCATATAACCTTTTATTAAATCTTGTCATAGTTTATTTAAGCATTGTTATTACTTGAGAGCTTTTTATTAACGTAATTTCTCTTGTTGTGAGTAGGCTTTGCCGTCACCGGAAAGCCTTTGTAGAAGTACACTTAACCCAGTTAATTGATACCCCGCTATCCAGTAGATTAACTCTGGAGGGTTTTTAAGTGTTTTGTTCACCGGCTTAATAGTTCGAGGGTTTGGAATTAGCGTACCGTTGTTGCAGATCTAGCCTATCTTATAGTCCAATATTAAGTGCCCTTTGTTTATTTCGTTGTGCCGGTCGTAATAAATGGGGACCTTAGTCCAGTATATAGTGAACTGAATTTTGCAGTTTTTTTTTGGAGAAATCTTATTGCCATTTGGGGTTGAATTTATTTCTCGCAGTGTTGGCAGTGGACATTGTTTTTGAGGATATATGGAACTTGTTGGAGTTTTTTGGTGACCTAGTAATGCACTTAAAAACATCGTCAAATATTTGTTGTGAATAAAGCTACGCGAGAGTTTGGCTACTTTTGTCTTGACTTGGGATTTTTTTGTTTTGACTCCATCATGTCGTCACTGGACGGGTTTGAGGATAGTGAGGGCACAGTGCGAGAGACAGGCGAGAAGGTGGAGAAGGTGGAGTTGTCTGACGGCATTCGGGTGGTGAACGGTGAGAAGGATGCTCGGAGGTTTTTGGAGGAGCCTGTGTCGTCGGACCGGGTGTCGGGGCTGGACCGGTACGGACTGCAGTGTATAGCCACGGTCTTAGGGTTTTGTGGCACTAGCGGTTTGTCAAGAAGTGAGCTGGTTACCTGTGTGCTGGGTGGGTTGCATGGGGCTTCGGGTGGAGCGGGAGCTGGGGCACCTTCGTCCCAGCCCCCATTCCACTCAACTCCTATCATGGCGCCCCCTCGGGTTCCGGAGCCGAGTACGTTTCCGCAGGCTGATGTCCGCTGGCGGTTGGGTAAGCCTCTAGGTGACTCACTGGGTGGGTCCCCGGTAGTAGCACCCCCTCCTCAGGGTTTGTCTTCCGAGATGTTGTTTCAGCTCGAGCTCGCCAAACTTAAGCAGCAGGAGCGACAGGCCGAGCTCGAGCAGCGAAAGCATGAGGCTGAGCTCAAGTATAATTATGAGGCTGCAAGGTATTGTGCCGATGTTGACCTAGAGAAAACTCGTATAGAGGTGACGGGGAACCGTTTCGTCCAGGGGGGTCGACCCCATGACCAGTCCCTGTCGCATCTACTAAAGTTGGTTCCAGTGTTTGATGAGTCAGGAGTTATAGAATTCTTTCTCCGTTTTGAGAAAAAGTGCCGGGAGCACCAATGGCCCGAGGAGAAGTGGGCAGCCCTTGTTTCTTCACGATTGACGGGGAAAGCACTCAAGGCGTACGATGCTTTGCCCCTAGATTCCTGTGTGAATTATGAGTTGTTGAAAGAGGCTGTCCTGAGGGTGTATGAGTTGCAGCCAGAGACCTATAGGCTGAAGTTTAGGGCGGTTCCTAAGAGAAAGGAGAGTACTTTCCAGGAACACGCTAGAGAGCTGTCAGATGCATTATTATTTTGAGAATTGGTTGAGGTCGGAGAAAGCAACTACTTTTGATGCGGTAAAGCAATTAGTGTTGTTAGAACAATTTTTTAAATGTACTGGCAGTGACTTGACTCTTAACCTGAAAGAAACGCAACCTAAAACTCTGCAGGAGGCGGCTGAGTTGGCTGACCTCAGGTTGTCATTAATTCGTGGGTGCGGGCCTCCCAGAGAGCTGAGGCAGGTAACAAGGGGCGTACCACCCCACCCCCCCGAACTAATGATGCAACAAATTACCCTACTAAGAGCACTGTTGCCAATTTTGAACCCAAGTCGAAATCCTTCTCGTTAAAGAAAGGCCAGGGCCCTTCCTCACCCCAGAGGATGTCAATGAGTGAGGTGGAGTGTTTTAAGTGCAATAATAAGGGGCATATTGCGCACTCTTGTCCGAGCACACAGTCTACAGCGGTGGTGTCTCTAGTGAGCAACATCGGGGTGTCTTTGAGGTCTTCCGCGTTTGCCTGGAGTAAATCGTCGGTTGCGAAGTCACAGTCGGTGTAGAAGCATGAGGAGGGCTCGCTACCCGTCCGAGATGCTTTTTGTGGTCATAGGGGACATGGCACTGTGAGGTGGGCTGGTGTGGAACATAGGCTTGAGTTGTTGCGTGATACGGGTGCCTCCCATACGTTACTTAAGAACTTCACTGGTCAGCCTATTAACGCAGCTCGGGTTGTAGTGGTTCAAGGCATCAATGCTGTGCGGTCTTACCCGCTGGTGAGAGTGGAGCTTGTGGTGGATGGTGTGACACGGGAGTTGGATGTGGGGATTGTAGAGAAATTGCCAGTTGAGGGGGTCGACCTCCTTCTCGGTAACGACTTTGCGGTGCCTACTTCCGAGGTTCCACCCTTAGTTGTTGCCGAGAGGGCGGCCGACACGAGTAGGGAGGGGCAAGAGGGGCTCGAGAGGTGCCAGACGCAGCAGATGGCGTGTGCTGACACCAGATCTCAGTCCGCTCAGGTGTCACAGCCTAGTACCCAGGTTTCAGACCAGCGGAGGAAGGGTCAGAAGGAGAAAGTCGAGGCTGGTGGTCAGGTTAAGAGTTTGGACCCAGCGACACTCCTTGGTGACTCGGTATTTGCACCACTTTTGAGGTCCGGAGTGGCCCCAGAACCTGTCCCCCCTAGTGACATGGTAGGGCGTGATAGCACTCCGCGACAGAAATGTTCCCAGGTGAAACAGACTAGGCTTGAGCAACCCAGTATCGGGGGTGGCCACAAGTTGCTCCAGGAGCCCTTGGACAGGTTGGCACCCTCTGATATACGACGGATGCAACTAGAAGATCCTAGTCTTGAGAGTTGTGGGAACGGGGTTATTGAACTAGATGAGGACGGGGAAGCATGTCATGTGAACCTGTTGAAGGAGTTTGTGAGGCGCCCACCTGACCAGCCTACTGTCCCTGTGTTGGTCTGCAGCGGCCAAGGTGGAGAAGGAGAGGGGGGCAGTGAGGCACAAGTGGAGGAAAGTTGGGATTGTCATGTCTCGGCGGATCAGTGGGCGGGGAACACGAGTCAGGTGGCTGTGAAGCGCTTGAGCACCTGCCTGAGCAACAGCGTGCAGCGATCCAGCACCTGTTCTGTTTATACCCCACTGTTTTTGCCGAGCACCCAGGCCTCACAACTCATGCGGTGCACGATGTTCCGCTGGCAGGTCACTTGGGTGTGAGTAAACCGTTAGCCTCGTTGTCTAGGTTCAAGGTGGGCGACAAGGCTTTGGAATGGTTGTCAGTTCAGGGTCGACCCATGGCTGCTAAGGGTGGTGGTCAGTGTCGGGACATTAAGCAGATTGGTGAGGTTAACTATGGAATAGATGCGCCCGACCGTCGCATAGCCTCCCAATGCTGCCCTAGTAAAATGCAATAGCCCTACCATAGACCGACTGTATCTGGCCATGGCGCTAAAGGCGGTGATGCTGCGCAGGCAGGTGTAGTTGCAAGGAATGCGTGGGTGCGCATGTACGGTATCGGCGGGGAAGCCTTAGCACTTATGAACTATGGGAGTGACTGCACAGGTGGTACAGATTGTCCCTCTCATGACCTGGCTGTTTTAGGGACAGAGGTGGAGAAGGAGGGAGACTATAGTTTAGAAATTGCGGTCCCGGCTGGGTTGTGGGAGGGCATTGAGAATGTTGTTCTTAGAGATAAGTTGCAACCTCTTGTTTCTAAGCGCCAAGAGAAGTTGTTTACTAGGCTGTGGCAGTACGTCCGCATGGTTGTTGATTCTCCAGGCCTGATGTCCGGGGGGGCACCCGACATAGAGGCTGGATACAGTGCAAAGCTCAAATTGGCTCCCTACCGTATAAATTCTGCTCAACAGCCTCTCGTAAAAGCAGAGCTAGACTTCATGTTGGAGAAGGGTCTGAGGGATAAAGGATATCGTGAGTGGTCGTTGCCAGTGACTTTGCAACCTGAGTTGAGTGGCAAGATCCGTGTTTGTGTTGATTGCAAGAGTGTTGGTGCATTATCCCTGACAGACGCCTATCCATTACCCAGAGTTGACGACCCCATAGACCGCATCGGGGCTGCCTCGTTCATCACTAAGGTGGAAATAGTGAAGGGTTATTGGCAGGCCCCGTTGCCGGAGAGAGCGAAGAGAAGTGCCAGTCTTGTGATGGGCTGGGCAGTTTATCAGTGTCATGTGTTGTTTTGCTGCCGGAGCACAAGTTGGATGTGTGGCATGTTAAGGGCACTGATAATGTTCTGGCTGATTGTTTGTCACAGGAGGGTATGTTTTAAGGAGAACCCTCGCCGTTCAGTCAGTGTTGGTTTGAGTTTGGAGAAAAAATAGGCTTGCCCCTTGTCAGAATAATATTCTTAACACCTTAAGAGCGGCCTATGCGGTTTATTTATATGTACCGCCCAGCGGGGTGTTTTTAGCCAAAATAGGGCTGTTTATGTGATCATTTTCATGCCTAAATAAGACCCAGAACGTAAAACAAGTATCTATCCCTGAAAGGGCATAAACAGAGCTTTCGAATGACACCATAACGATCCTTTTATGATGGCTAGTTTTCTTGCAATAACCGTGCAACGCGAGTGCAAAAAGCATGTAATTAGGCACTTTCCCCATACAATTCCTTATATAGCGAGTGAGAGAGGTAGGAGGGAGGTGAGATTCGTGTCAGTAGGTTCGCCGCGGTGGTCTGGAGCAGTCATACGCTCGCTACTCTCCTGCCACCACTTGTCTCTCTCTCTCAGCAACATTACGTGCTGAAATTGCCACTCGAGTTATGTCGAGCGCCGCCACATAGTCCAGCTTTATTTAACTCGACTTATGTGGTGAGCCGCTAATTAAGGGTTAACTAATGTCGGGAGTCTGAATTTCAGTAATGGGAGCAATTGCTTTGTAAACATTTTAATGAATAGAGCTATAGTACAGTAGTGAAAGTTCATATAAAGGTTCATCATAAATTATATTGTATCGGATCAGACAAATGAATTAAATAGTTTCATTTCATTTGTCCATCATATTATGAACGATTCGTGAACCGTGTATTGCCTCAGTTAGAATACAATTTTATTTTTCATTAGAGTCTTTTGGTTCGGTGATCCTGCTTCATTCACTGTAATACTGGTTGGTTTGAATTACTAGAAGGTGAGGTTATGGCTGTGGGCTGGAGTGAGGGCAGTTAACCAGCAGCACTGGCATGGCGAGCATCTACTAGCAGCTGTTACCGTGGAGGGTGACCTCAACCGCCTCTCTCTTTCTCTTGGATACGCTCGGATCGGTTGCCACAGCAGGTGTAGCATAGAAACACCTGCAGACATGCCCCTCTTCTTTTTTGCGTGGATGACTGCCCAAACCCACACAGCTCTCTTGGATTAATTGCAGGTGTATGCATAGAAACACCTGCGGACATGAAACACCCCAACTCGGCCCACGCCGCCATCTTTGTACCCTAATACAAGTATATGAACCATAACAGTTGCCGACCACAGTGAGAACGGACATGAAGGTGTAGTTTGAAGTTATTAATTGTGTGAAGCAGTGATCAAAGTTTGCATTAAATCTAATCTAGTTTATATTGGTTAATTAGGGTTGTTTAATTCAGGGGTTGTTTAATTCAAGGTGAAGGGAAATTGTTTAATAGTTCAGTGTTATATCTATATTTTAATAATAATTATTATTATTTCTACTTATTTTCCTTGTCCTGCCGTGTGCATTGGTTATTATGATGGGTCATTCACAGAACTTGGTCAGTAACTATTTACTTAATGAACTTTGGACTCATGCCTTGGGTCTTGTTTAATTAATTATCTAAAGCCGAATAAATTGACAGTTCTCTATTAAAGACTTGACATTCTGGATTCATGGCTTTTGTCTTGGTTAATTTTAAGGCTAACTCAAATTAATAAGACTATTTTCAATTCAAGACATGACACCCCTGTAGTGCAAAGCCGCCAAAAACACTAATAAAATAATACAAAAACCTCACATAAAAACTCTTTCTTTTGATAGTATATAAGTGCAGTATGTTACAGCAAGAATCTAAGACATTCTGAGTTTTTGTTCTTAGTAGGCTAGGCTTGGTGAAGCTTGCTCGTTGAGCGTAATATTGTTAAGTGATACTATTATTTTGGGGAAGTGTTGTTTAGATTTGTTTTATATAAAGAAGTGTTTTTACGTTTGTGATTGTGCCTTGTTTTTCACAACTTGGGGAGTAGCTGGGTGATGCGGGGTTTGTGGGCATTCTGTCTGGTCATATGTGGCGTTTACCCAAAGTTAAAACGTCCCACATCTTGGGCGGGGTGTTATGCTCTGCCCAGCTTGGCAGTGAAATGGGCTATAATAATCGTAGAACGATGTTCTTTCTTTCTTAGTATTCGTGTTGTCACAGACAGATCAGTGTTTGTCTTTATTCTTGTCTGTGACACTTAGAAGTATTTTATATCCATAGTAGCGATTATAATATGCAGCGCGTGAGAGACAGAGGGGAGAGCAAGGCGGTAGTATGTATGCGTATGTACGTGTGCATTAGACCGAGCGAGGTGGGCTCGCTCGCTCGCTATTGGTCGGCGTGCCTGGCGTGATCTATGACGTCTGCTTTTCTGGTGACGTAGTGGCCTGTGGTTGGTCGCCACCCTCCTTAGCCCAGTGGTGGGGCTCCTACCCTCTCCTCTCCTCAGACCATGGCATTGTGCGTTTGGTCCTAGACGTCCCCCGCATTCTGTCTCCAATCTAACCCCCTTTACTGCTGTTCCTCTCTCTGAACTCCTTCTTTCCAATACTTCTTACCTTTATTCAATTACCCATCCCTTCTGGTTCTCGCATACGACTTCCATAGTCGGCCAGTCGTATTACCAGTGCCTGTTCTCACATATATGTTTTGCACTAGCTTTGGAGGTTATTAGAATCATAGTCGCATGGATTCATATTATTGGGTGCTTCTAATTATTTGGTTGTTCTTTATTACTATTTAATGCTAGACAGTGGAGGGTATCTTTGGTCGTTGTCTGAGTTATGTACATGGCAAGTAAGAGCCTGTACGACTTCGACGGAGCTAGGTACCCTGTAGTACACCCTTGTGCATATTTTCCTTTGCGAGCTTAGCAGTATACAAGCGAAGGGGTTTTGCCTACTCTTGCTTGTATGCTTGCTAACTCATTTTGTTGACCTTTGAGGAGCGCCAGGGTAAGACCAGATACTTGAGATCTGGACTAACCAAGAGAGCCTCCTAGTCACTTAACGTAAGATAAGGGAAATCTGTTCAGGGGAGACAGTAGGCTGTGAGCATGCTTGAGCTCTGCCTAGGCTCCCTGTACCTTTATACCGCTGCTAGACTTTATTAGTAAGAAAGACAGCATATTGTTTATTAACTTTAACTGCGTATGTTTTAGGAATTATTCACGTATTGTTTTTGCCTAGGTTGATGCATAGTGCACAACCCAGTATGGCTGTTACTTTGGCTAAGGAAGTTCTGTTTTTGGGTTGCTGTTGTTAGTGCCGTCACAAAGTTGTTGCACTCCCTTGTTTCCATATATATGTATCCTACTTTTAGGTGTATTTAAGATACACGCTTTGGTGTCCTGCCCCTGCATTACTTCTGTTCTATATTCGACGAGCATCTTGGAGCATCAGACGTTTTCAGAAGATTCCATATCTGTTTGCTGTAGGACTAGACTTCAAGTGTTTTCATAGAGCATTGAAGAGTTTAGTGTTGAGTTCAGACTCACACTAAAGATAACTTAAGCATATAACCTTTTATTAAATCTTGTCATAGTTTATTTAAGCATTGTTATTACTTGAGAGCTTTTTATTAACGTAATTATTACTCTTGTTGTGAGTAGGCTTTGCCGTCATCGGAAAGCCTTTGTAGAAGTACACTTAACCCAGTTAATTGATACCCCGTTATCCAGTAGATTAACTCTGGAGGGTTTTAAGTGTTTTGTTCACCGGCTTAATAGGTCGGGGGTTTGGAATTAGCGTACCGTTGTTGCAGATCTAGCCTATCTTATAGTCCAATATTAAGTGCCCTTGTTTATTTCGTTGTGCCGGTCGTAACATCACCCTCTCCCTTTCTCTCTCCCTCTCTAAGTAATAATTTCATAGTAGTATGATAAAAAACAACAAACAATGTGGTTTCCTCAATAATTTTGGAATCGTCACCCTCCACAATGTGCCCGTAAGCTTGTGGTATGGAGCCTAGATTGATAATCATGTTGACCGATAATGGTAAGAGTGACACTTGAGACACTTTGTTTATTAACATCTTCAATTAGGTGACGTCTTTTATTTATTATATTTTTCAGTTACATCCGTAGTTCCTGATTCACCTTTAGCACGGGTGTCTTGTAGTCGCAAGATTAATAACATTGAGTCAGTTATGTAACCCTTTGATTCCTCAAGGATCTTTCAAATCAATATAGAATCATATTGAGATAGTAGGCATATAATGAAACTGATATTATCTGATTGAATGGATTAAAACAAATAAATAATATAACTTCCATAACATCCCGCATTTTATACTGTGATTTCAAATAGTATGCACTATATTCTATAATTATACAATACAGTATAATTATACAAGTTGCATTACATTTTGTCAGGTTGTACAGAATATCTTATTTACTGATTGAGCAAGCACAAATATATTATTTTCATAATTCCATTACTAACATATTGTGCTCTTAGTAAACTACAAACGAACACAAATTGATTGTGACTTAAAGTATATACAGTAATCTAATAATCGAACTTGAGCCAATGTTTCGGATTTAATTTCTAATGCTACATCACTACCTTTCAAAACCTAAGCATCCCTTATGAGTTATGACACATATATTGCATGCACTTAGGCCGAGGGCAACTGGGTACAGGAGTGTTATTTAGTTCTTCTAACAAGCAAGTTTCATTTCAGGTTACATCCCAGACATATACAGTAGAAAGGACATACCTTTTTATACATAACCTGTCGGCTACTAAGCCGTTGCTTATAGTCTGTCTGCACACATTTTCTTATTGTATGCTTGTGAGAAAAATTTAATGACACACCTGTATCCAAATGCCCTCGGCCTAAGCTAAAAATAAAAATTCTGCTTTAAAGGAAGTTTAGGTTTTGAAGGGTGGTGGTGCAGCCAATATAATAGAAGCTAGGGCAAACACTTCCGTTGGTCCAAGTTCGATCCCAAACATAAAGAGAACAAAGTGTTCCTTTACAAACCTGTCGGCTTGTGTTCGTTGATAAAAAGATAGACGAATATTTACACATTTTAAAGCCGTCTCTGTAAGCCAGACGCATTCCGTTTTGTGTATGCAATTGTAATTTCAGCCGACACATATATTTATTTTCAGTAATGCCATAGCAAAAACATTGCTGCAAGGTCACTGTTTTAGTTTTCCGAATCAAACCAGGAATGGTTCACCAAGTGACATTATAATTATACTGTTCACACATTAGGTTCTCAGTCGGTATACAGTATATGTTACTTAAAATATATGCCGGAGTGCCGTAGGGGTATCGTGCATTATTCGCATGTGGGAGAACCCGGGATCGATCCTTGTTGTGTACAAGGTTTAAGGTCACATAAATGGCCTCCTAACTCCTGTCTGCAATGGTGAACATCAGAGGTTCCGTATACTAATGTCGCATGTAAATGCTTGCACCTTATCAGGATGACTGATGTGATTACACAAATATGCTTTGAGAGGTTAAGAAATTTCACAACAAGGGTTTTTAATGTCCTCAATGAGCCACTTTCTTTGTATATATCAACCACATGTGTTGGACAATATGTCCACCTAGGAATTCAAATGGCTTTGTCGGGAAAGACGTGTTTTCCTCTACCCACTTGCCACACCCATTTTGTAAAGCGTTCCATATCATCCTGATTTGGAGATGATAACGAGCTACTAACACCTTGGAAACTTAGTGTGAGCTTCTTATGGTTATATACCTTAAATAGTTTTACCTTCCGTAGGGTATACTTACAATATAAACATGTCAAGTTTCAGCTGGGCATCTCAACCTCGTATAATTGATGTATGGAAAAAGGTCAAATTCTTATGCTATGGTATATAACAACTGGACAGTATATTTATTGATTTGGCAGTGCAATATTTAAAATGCAATATGGATACAATATGCATTACAATATTATAATGTAGTGCTTAACTATTTGTAAACTCTAACTCTCTCTCTCTCTCTCTCTGAAGAAGGTTATGTATCCAGTTTGCTTGGATCTCCAGACATACCAACATAAATATATGCATTGTATAATTTTGTAATTCTTGTTTTTAGTGTTTCCAAGTGTCCTAATATTTATTATTAGCCCTTATGTTTAGTGCAAGTTAATCAGAAATCATTGTACTGGTATTATAACTGAAAAGTTAAGGTCATTTATTGTTACCGGAATCTTATTGGCAGCACTGAAGAGCTATGTTTGTGCATTTTTCTGCAGTGGGGATGTTTAACCCGGCAAGTGCGGATCTCCTTATATAAGGCCTACCGGTGGGCTGCGGAACTCCTTATATAATCCAAGGCCTAAAAAAAAAACATTTAAATCAGCCCTGTATCAATTTTTTTTTTTTTTATTGCCCCTTGGCCATGGCAAATATCACTCCTCCACATCCCCTCCTTCCACCCTTCCCCCACCCTCCTTCGATTATCACCTATTCTCCCTGTTATTCCCTTATTCTTAGGTATATATTCGTGCTAACAATAGCGAGTTGCTAGCAGGGCGTGGTTATCTGTGTTACCAAGCGTGGGAAAGAGCGAGAGAGAGAGTCTACCACGCAACAGTGTCTCTCCAGACATGGGGAGGAGTGGAGGAGAGGGAGGCTGCCTGAGCCATACGTTATGTAACTCCCGGCCTCTATCGCCGATTTTGACCATCCAAACGCTGTTTCCACTTGTTTTATTGCTGTAACAGGTTATTACCTTTATAATCAACGTAAAATAGGCGCATATGGATAATTATTAATGCTATTTATGGTACGATGACAATTTGAGTGTAGGTAACACTCTAAATACCTCCGCACAGGGAGGGGTGGCCACTACCCCCCCCCTGCACACTTAAGAGGTTAAGGGGTCTTTATAAAGAAACATACAAATCTCAATCTAGCGTCACAGAGCAATAGATACTAAAATCGTGTCAAAATTTGGGGGGAAGGGGGGGAGGGGGGGGGGTTGGAAGTTAGTAGTTTGCCAGGGGAAACAGGAATGTCGACTTTATATTACCATCAATAGACAGGAATATGGTATGAAATTAGAAAACAGTTGCCAGTTGCTTTAAATTCTGTAAAATCAGGTAGAATATAATTGACATTTATACTAACCTTAATGTAGACAATAAGCCATAGTTTTATCTATAAAAACCGACATAATTAGCTTAACATCCTTTACAGTAATATGGCACTAGCCACCTGCGGAATTCAATGTTGGAGTGGCTGTGGTTGTGGAAAGTAGTCTGTGACCAGTGTCATGAGATCGTTCATGCTGATTGAAATAACTAGAACAAAAGGTGTAAACAACACCACCAAGAAACAATGTTACCACCCTTGCCACCACACCCCCGAGGAAAGAAGTCCCAAGCGCCACATCACCAGAGTAGGCTTAAGTCGCCTCCATCACGCCCACAATTCCCCCAATACCCGGAAAGGAAATAATAGTCACGATTAGGAATCCGGAAAGTGACAGGAGAAAGAAGAACCAGAAAGAAGGCAAGGTGAGTAAAAACTTGCATAGATCCTACACCACCACACGCCCTTCTTATTTCAAGCCGCACCACCACCGTGACAGGGAAAATCAGAGGGGCTAACCCAGCCGCACCATGCTCTCCTCCCAGCACATCCGCCTTTCTTGCACAGAGAAGGAACACCAGGAGAGACACCACAACCGGTAAGACTATGACAGGCAAAGTTAACATCTATAACAGTTGGAAAGCTCTTAAAACATACTTCACTGGAAGATATTTTAGAGCTGCAAGATTTGGGCTATGCTCATTAAACTATTAAAGCACTGGCACATAAAGGTTTATTGAGGATTTTTAGATCTTGGCTCCACAAAGGAAATTGTTATTGAATCACCATGGTGGCCACTCAATAATAATTATTCTGCCTCGATCATCAGGAATTACTGTCGCTAAAGAAAGCTTACTGACGTTGCACTTTAGCGGTAGTAAACCGACCCTATCTGGTACTTATTTCTAAGTTCGGTCTCGCGAGATACCGTAGCAATAGCATAACAGCACTCTGCATAGAGTCCATACGATACGTTGTCCCAGGCACTGGCAATAAGACACGTATATGTAAAAGGACCAAATAAACCCATTCAAAAGTCCCTGAAAGACTCTTAGAAAGGTAAGGACAGTTAAGAGACTTTGCATATCAACCCTCTTACGTTAGTCCGATGATACAATATGTATAGCACTGGCAGAACAGATTCGTATTAATTTGAAACCCAAAACCCAAGAATACTGTAAGGTTCTTAATTATTGACTCTTATAAAGGTCAGGATATTTGAGAGAGACCGTATAACACTGGTATAACTTCTCCTCACGTTAATCCGATGATATATTACGTATAACACTGGTAGAAGGAAACATATTCATTCAAGACCCCAAACCCAAGAGTTCTACAATATCTTCCATCCTGCTGTCATTACCACAAGACAGGACCACCACTACGGCCCAAGAACCTCGTTGGAAGTGCCACGGAATTGCAATATCGCTGGAAGTGCTTAGCGTAAATCCCGGAAGTCCATAGTGTCATCCCCCTGGAACTTATTGTGGATCCTCGATCGTGCTCTGCAACTTGTATATATGCCATTCCATATCTGACAGTAACTCTGTATCATATTATAGTTACACTGAATAAGATAATCTATGTTTGTGCTCTGTATTATATTTATCCTCTATTACCTTTGTGCATGTGTTCATGTGTATTCAAACTTCTCGAGTCAAGTAAGAACCTACCTAAATAGTCTAGTTAACCCCAGCAAAAACCTGGCATAACATTGGCGGCAGACGATGGTTCTTGATTCGGGAAGAAGAAGCCATTCAGCACAAAAATAAAAAGAAATAGAGGATTGTATATTATATGTCATCATGGCTACTGGTTTACATATACCCATACCTAAGTATGAGGCAGATACGTATGATATTTGTACATACCTGGATATGGTTAATCCAGTGATTAGCCTGGCATATCAAACTGATTGTGTAAAGATCGCTGTTTTATTAACACATGTGGGAAAGACAACTCATGCGCAATTTGAGCTTATTTGCCTGTCTTAAGGGAGGTTTTTAGTTTGTTTCCTACGCCTTCAGCAAACTTAAAATTTCACCCCTTGACCCCCTTTCAAGATAAATTTGTAAATTTTTTGGTAGAAAAATGTACCGGCCGAAGGCCGGTTACTCTTAAATTACAGGCTCGCTATCGCTCGCCAGGATAAAATCGACACCTAAATGGCACGAAAGGTCTTAAATTTGACAGAATGGGGCGGAAATTCTTAAAATCACCAAACTAATGGGGTAAATGTCTTAAAATCTCGAAAGCAATGGGGCTAGACATGAGGGAGAAAGGGGGTCAAGAAAAACGTCCCTCAAGTGGAAATCTCCCCTTAAGTGACTCTTGTTGTTCGGGTACTGATCACATGAAAATACTTTGTGCTTACTGCTAGAACACAGCCTAAAGTCAATATTTGTTTTGTTATTTTGTGTTGCCCCTGTTTCCCTTTGCTCCCATAGTCCTACACATTGTCTCTTTCATAATATGATCAGTCACCCCTGAACTACAACCAATGTTTAACTGCATATTGCTAATTTCTTTACTCAAAGAGGTTTTGAATTCGCCCAACTCGAAGGGTATCACCTTGTTCTAAGACAACAAAAGTGAGCTTCTGTTATGATTATGACTATCATTTCATCAATTGTCAAGCCAAGCGAACTGATGGATCAAGTGTGGCATTCCATTTCTGCACGGAACTTACTAAGCTCCTCTACTGTATACAGAAGTTCATCTAAACCCAGCAGTACCAAGACATATGCCACTTTCAGTTGCTCTTTATCACCATAAGTCTCTTGCAATTGTTGTACAGCCTCCCCGTAGCTATCTCCCACAACCACAAACTCTTCTATTAATTTTAAGACCTCACCCTCCAGCTGCCCCTTCAAATAATGGAATTTACACACATTTTCCAGACAGGAATCATGGACAATGGACTTGAAAACATCCCAAAATGCAAGACATTCAGTAAAATCACATACAAATCTCGGCATGCTAAGTTTTGGAAGAGTACGGAGTGTTTAGAATCAGCTCGTCTGAACGCGCTCTTGTTAGTCTCTGCGACTGGTCTTTGTGCCGCTATGGTGGTTAACAGTGCGGTCTTGGCCTTTAACTCATAAAGCGCGAAGCTATGGTAGTTCAAAGGGTCTCGCCATGCGAAGTTATTTGGTTCTATTCTGACGAAAATCGTCATATTTACCATATATATCATTATTACTTATTCATATGTGCATATTTTGCTTTTAATATGAACATATTAACATTAGAGAGCAATAAAAGAAGTAAAATAGCATTTGGGGGTGAAAAAAACATATTATTGCCGCCTGGTCGTATCATGAGGCGAGAGCCAGGGCGGCGAATCACCTCCCTTTCCGAGCTGTAGAGAGACACTGACGGCTCCTGAGTAGAAGTCTCTGTGTTGCATGGATCTCTAGCTGCCTCGTCCATGTTAAAGAGACTGCGTAATGGAAATTCGCGAGGAAAATTACCCGATAGAAGGGGGAATAAGAGGAAAAATAGCTGATAATTGTGGAGAGGGGGAAAAGGGTGTGGGGGGCGGGAAACATATGTAGGAGCGGTAGAAAATAACGGAGGGGAATTATCTCATATAATCACAAATTGGTTTGTTTTGAGTGCAATTGTGCTCAGTTACAAAATTTGTTTTGTACCTATATAGTACAAAGTCCCCCCCTCCTGTCGTGAGGGTGTCACTCCAATTTGGTTTAACTCATAAACTGAGCCGAAGCTATGGTAGTTTAATACCTCCTGCCACACGGCGAACGGTATGTGGTTCTATTCTGACGAAAATTGTCATGATGTAAAAATATATATAATTATTACTTTTCAAATATAGCGCCTATTTTGCTTTTAATATGAACATCATGAACCTTTAAGAGCCATAAAAGAAGTAGGAATAGCATGTGGGGGGTGAAAATGCACGTTTATTAATTGCCGCGAAAGGTGCAAGGGTATCATGAGGCCGAGAGAGCAGGGGGGGCGTATATGAGTTCCCTCTCCAAGCTCTCAATCGAACACTGATGAGTCCGAAGGTAGAAGTCTCTGTGTTTGTAAGTATCTCTGTGGCTGGTACTCAGCCCGTGTTAAAGAGACCGGGAGGGGGAAATTCACGACCGAAAAAATTACCCGATAAAAGGTGGAATAAGAGGAAAAATAGCTGATAATTGAGGACGGGGGAAGGAGGGAGAAGAAGAGGGGGCGTTGGGGGGGTTGGGACACATATGTAGGAGTGGTAAACAAGTAATGGAGGGGAAATTATCTAAACCTAATAACAAATTGCTCTTGTTTTAGAGTGCCACTCGGGGTGTTTTCTAAGTTTTTTTTTTAATAGGCACTGGATCTTGTAATGTTATGTGGTGAGAGACAAACAAATAGGGTATTAGTAAATTGAAGGACTAGATTGTCAAATTCCAACCCCGAAAATCCAGGTTCAAGGAACACTAATGTTACTAAATTATAAAACTATTAGTTTAATTAAATTATTAATAAATATACAACACACATAACTATAGATTCTTCGAGGCACCCAGTATAAGAATACAAAATAAACTGATTAAATGCAAAAGAATTATGATCTAAACATGACCAGACCAGACCAGATGGCTGTAGTAAAATAGGAAAGAAGAGTAATTGGACAGAGGAAGAACAAGCGGAAAATGTGAGAAGTAACAGTATAGAAGACTGAAAGTTCTTCAGGCTCAACCAAGTTGCTATATGTGTGGGTGAGCAAGTTTATATATTGAAATATATCAGGTTACTTGAACTACTGCAAGAAATTAAGGCTTAAAATACACTTAAAATACAAACACTGAAAATAATTAATATAAGCTTATTAAAATAATACAGATGGAACAAAGTATCCAAATACAAATAGATAACAACTCACTTATACAACTAATTAAAAGATGAAATCAAAACTCTGAAGTCGATTGATAGACAAATATTTAATAGAGAACTTATTGCACCAGAATTGCTAAAGGGTAATTAATTTAGATAATACTAAGTCAATGAAAACTTCCGACATATTTAATGAAATTATACCATTGGTAACTTACTGTCCATACTCCAGTTAGTATGACTAGTATCAATGCATCCGTAATCAGAGTTATCGGTAACGTTACGTATCCTTATTCATAGAGTTAAGTTGAACGAATTCCAGTAACCTTCAGTTGAGCGTGGATATTTCG